>JNEN01001207.1:0-396594 GCA_000697355.1 Syncephalastrum monosporum B8922 | reverse complement strand
AGACAGACAGACAGACAGACAAACAGCACGGGGACATGTGTGCGAAAGGTATGCTTTTGACCCCATTCAGTTCACAATATCAAATACTTATACTATGCCAGGACCATTGATAGGCAGACAAAGATAATCGGGCGGACGCATTGGATCGGATGGGCGATTGATGACGAGGAAGCAACCACGACAAACAATCACACGGACAGCACAGTGGCATGTGTACAAAAAGGTAAGCTTTTAGCGCCATCCAAGTAACAATATCAGATACTTATATTGTATCTTCATCGCTGACAGGACACAAAGATAATCGGGCGGACGCATTGGACCAGATGGCGACTGTTTACGACGAAACAACTACGACAGACAATCACACAGACAACACGAGGGCATGTATACACAAAGGTAAGCTTTTAGCGTCATCCAAGTAACAATATCAGATACTTATATTGTATCTTCATCGCTGACAGGACACAAAGATAATCGGGCGGACGCATTGGGTCAGACGGCGACTGATTGTGAGCGAACAAAAAGGTATTACATTGATTGCACCTGGACAATCGTATCAATACTGATTCTGTTCGTTGACAGTCGCGCGAAAACGAATCCAAACATCTCCGAACTCCACATATCGTGGATCCAGACATACGATCATTCCTACTTCTACATGAACATTGGTGCGCAGGCGTCTTATCTTGCTATCTTGGCCATCGCAACCTACTTTTTACGTGGTGGACACATACAACATCTTGCTTTGGCACCTCTCAGTTATCGTTTTGAGAACGCTGGAAGCACCTTCGCAAAAGGTAAAGCACCCCGCAGTTGACATGGCATTGATCTTACTTGTTTTCTATAGAGCATGTGCCGTATCTGACACTTGGCACTCCTGCGCATACTGTGGACAAAACTTTTACGCTACACGCATTCCGAGCTCGAAGCTATACACTGCTTGGGTGGACAAACGGCTCTCTGGATGGAACATCGATCTGTGCTTGACTCATCTCGGCTGGCTGCAACAACGAAACAAAAAAAAAACCAAACCAAGTCAAACCAAACCAAGTGAAAAAGCGTCGTCCGGCCCAGACACTACATGGTAAGCAGAAATGACAGGTGGTGATCATAGCCATGTACTAAATCCATCTTTGCTCAATGCCTTGTTTAGGTCACCGGACAAGGTAGACGGACACATACACAAAAGTCCCTTTCTACAAAGATCTGTTGCCCTACGAACCAGTGGGCATATCCAAAGCAAAACTCTACTCGATCTGCTTCCACAAGCATCCACTATCAACGGAAACCTACGCAGCACAAGCCCCAAGGATAAAAGAAAAGAAAAGAGCAAGCCATTTATAGATGCACTATCCAGTAGACATACGTGGTTCACCCCGGTAGCATCGCCTAGAGCTCCCCTTACAAATAAATATGCCACCCACTTTATATCATCATCTATTTTGCATCATGATACCGTTTATGAAATGTTTGTGGTGTGTACGTTACACCTACTCTATATGCTACTTGTATAATCGTCAGATGAATCTCTGTATTGGAAGAGACGTGCTTGTAATCGTGAAAAATGTTTTTTGGTGGATATCATTCGTATTATATTTACTCTGCGAGCATATGTATAGAGACATACGCCGGGAAATCACACGGCGAAAAAGGTAAAGAAAGTATTCGTGAATATACCACGTTGCCTTTCTCTAATGGAAGAAGCATGTATGGTTATATTTAACACAGAGTTATTGTGCAAAACTTGACCAGGCTATCCAGTTGCGCAAGCAAGGTCTCTGTTTGTATCGACAAGAGACCTGTGGAGACAAGTAGTAACGCTCATATACATCCCGAACACACAACGCTATCACTGTTGATACTGTATCAACAACTGTACCTACCATAACTCGGATAGTCAACAATATCGAGATACAGTATCTTGCTATAAACTGTAACCATTCAATGCATACTATATACACGTGGCCCTCCGCTTTTTTGCGTTTCCTTCTGGCATGCTCCCGTGTATACCTTGGATAAATGTATGATCGCCCTTGTTTTCAATGGGTTATGGCAAAATGTGCGGGTGGCCTTGAGACAAATGTGGAGGCCTCCACTCGATATCCACCAGCTGTTCTCGTGCTGTTTTATTGACCATTTCTAATCGCCAACCTCGAATAGTCTGATCTGCTCAGATAGACAGTAGCGTTTCAAGTTTTTCTCCTGGCTGGTGTTAGCTTAAGGATAAGTATGTACATGATAATATGTATTCGATGCCTTGCTTTACTTGAACTCCGGACTACGGCTCCCTGTTGCATGGTATGACCCATACTATATACAGATTTACTGCGCGCTACTCGGGAACCCGATTGAAAAAGCTAGCTTAGGAAAGATGCTTTCATGCGTGGAGCACAGAATGACTCTATAATACCACCATTAGCACACCCTCGCCACCAATTTATCTGGCAGGAAATACGGATTCGTACTTGTGCTCGCATACGTTGTTTCCACGGTATATTAACGCACGAGTGTATATATATTGTGTCCTCTTGATAGGATGAAATGCTGTGCGGAATACTGTAGCAGGTGTCTGTTCACGTGTATCTATAGGCTTTCTGAATTGCCCAGGTACAGATGGTCCCGGCGTGTCATGAAGAAAGCCTGGGAGTACCACATACCCCGCAAGCGAGCAGCTGCATAGTGCAGAGTGCAGAAGCTGATCTAGCTATCTATAAGGGAATTAATACGTCAGATATCCATTACTTTATAGATGTCAATGTCTAATTTGCTTTTTATAATTGGTGATGCAAATTATGCCATTGTGATTTTAATTGCGAATCATTAATCCGATCCATATTGTACTATATATGATATATATATAAGTGTGTAGGGTAGGCGCAGAGTGATTACGCTATGGTGGTCAAGTGAGCAAAAACAAAAAGGAAAAATGAATGTGTGCGAGTGTGCGAGTGTGTGAGTATATGTTGCATTGGATGGTGAGAAAAAGCTTTTTTGTACTTTTTTTTCTTTTTCTTTTCTGAAAGGAAGAGTGCCGCAGTCGTCGCTTGTCATTGTGTATAGTGCAAAGAAAAATATGTCGTGCGTTGCGTTACCGCTGTGAAATAAAACATGTATGCGTAATTGTGCGTTGTTGGTTCTGGCAGTATGGAGAAACAGGAGATAGGTGGGGATCGGAAGGAAGCGAAGGAGAGAGAAATAGCGAGCGAGCGAGACGGATATGAAAATAGTAGATGGGTGATGCAAAAATAAAAAGGTGTGTAAATAAATATAAGAGAAGATGTTCGTTAGGCGGTCCGGATCGCGAGGTCTTCCACGACACGGTCCTCATCAGCCGCGCTCGCATTGTCGTCGTCGTCTTCAGCTTCTTCATTGTCCTCTTCGTCCTGACGGAGCTTCTCTAACCGGCGAGTCTCGTCGATCAGGGCCAGCATGTCTTCGCTATTGGCCACCTTGGCCGTGGACAGAAAGGGATGCTAGATAGGAGGTCAGTCTTTTCACTTCTGATCATTTTCCAAGCATGCTCCCGTGTATACCTTGGCAAGGGTTTCTGCGTCCGGTCGATCCGCCGGATCCATTTGCGTGCAGGACTTTACGAAATCCAATAAATCCTCCGACCATCGTTCCGACTTTGGCGGGGTCGGCAAACCGTTGGAGGCAATCAAGAAGAGCGCCTGTTGAAAAGAAGAGGTGAGTCCATGCCGCATTTGGATTAAAGTCCTTTTTAATATATTGTGTTTCGTTTCTTACCCTCAGCGGCGGATACTCGACGTACGGCGGCTCGCCTTGCATCATTTCCACCATCAAAACACCAAGACTCCAAATATCAACCTTGGCATCGTATTCCTGGCCCTTGATCACCTCGGGTGCCATCCAGTAGGGCGTGCCAATCACTGAGTTACGTTTCGGCTGCTGTTTGGTCAACTGTGCACAGTGGCTAAAGTCGGCTACAGTATCATATAATGTAAGCAATACTACCCATGGTTATCATCGTTCGACTTACAGAGCTTGACTTCGCCGCGTGCATTCAGCATGACATTGTCGCTTCGAATATCACGATGGATGCGGTGCAGGCGGTGGATGCGGCACAGAGCACGCAAGACATCTCGTGCCGTCCTTGCCATCTGGGCCTCCGTCATGATCTGCGGCCGCTGGTCCTCGAGCAAGACCGATAGCACGTCCGCAAGGGAGACATCCATGCATTCCATGACAACCCAGATCTCATCCTTGGTAATATAGCTGTTGATGTACTCGACCACGTTCGGGTGCCGGCTCATCTTCATGGTTTGCAGTTCATTGCGAATTTTGGCGAGCTTCTGCTTGGCTGTGCGCGCGATTTTCTTAATGGCCACGAGACGGCTCGTCGCCGCATGCTTAGCCGCGTACAATGGGCCGGACTCGCCCTCGGCTATCAGGACAAAGTCTGTGTAGACGCTGTTTGGATCGGCGTGGTCGACCATGTCATCTATAATCAACCCCGTGAGCTTATGAAAGGGACCTGTACAACTCTAACTGTTACCAATAAAGCTCGAATCCAGGGACAGGTGGCTCTCGGAAGCTTCGAGGCTTACAGAAGGCTGATCACCAGTGTCAGCTTCGGCGTCGGGATCGTCGAGGCGCGGGGCAGAGGTAGCAGTGGCGGTTGAGTGGGTGGTGTCGGAGCGAGTGAGGTTGGAGAGCTGGAGAACTTTGGAGGAGCGTGCGCGGGTGGGTGGAGCAAAGCCGGCGGGTAAAGTATGAGGATTCAGATGCGTTTTGTTTTTGGTATGATCGTTGTTGCTGATGTTTTCTTTGGCGTTGCGGTTCGGGTCGGGGGAGTTGAGGATGTTCTCGTTGGGCGAATGGGGCGAGTCAGGCAAAAGGGCTTTCTGCTGCAGGGCATCGGGCATGCGGATCTGCATTAAGCTCTCGACCGTCTTGGGATGGGCTGCAACGACCTCTTCAGGTACGCCCGATGCCGTCAAGATGTGCTTCCATTGGGGGGGAAAGCCGATAAAACCTGAGCCTGCGGTGTCGACCTGGACGTGGATGTTGTGGTGGACATTGTACGGCTTGCCAATGACCGAGGCTGACTTGCGTAATATCGGGGCAGCTAATTAATAAAGAGAGATGAATGCCTGAGTCAGTAACCGATGATCGTGATCGTCGTGACATTTCATTGTCCATTACATTTACTCGAGGCGGGAGGAGGTACGAGGTTGGGATTAATGTAATTGGTATCGAGGATATCGTCGCTAGGCAAAGCCGTTTGCTGCCACACGTCCGGAAGGCCCTTGAAGTAAAAGATGAGCAGCGTGTCCATGGTACATCAGAACAGGGATCCTACCATGTATCGGCCGTTTTCCTTATTGTATTCTACATGAATGCCGTGCTCGAATTGGGTGGGTTTGCCTATATCTAGGACTTTATCTGGGGATTGCTGTGGTTGTGAAGGGTGTTTGCGCCACGCGGAAGATGCTTTGGACACTTTGGAGGCCATGGAGGTGTTGGAAGGGTTGGAATGGTGGTAGAAGCGGGCCATACTTGAGAGGGTCGACGAGGATTCAATCTTGCGCAGACTGGACGTGGTGGGGGAGAGGCCGGCTGTGGATGGACGGGAATCGACATGGTGTTTGCTCGAATGATGATGGGGTTTCTTTGGTGTCGAAGCAGACATGGTCGCGCCGGCACTGTGGGAAGGCGCCGGCGTTGCCAACGTGTTGCCCATGATGATGATGAACTTTCGCTACGAAATAGAGAGCGCGGGTCCGAGTGTATGTATGTGGGTGTGTTTGCGGCTGTTGCGTTGTGGTGCGTTGTGTGTGTGAGTATGTATAAACAGAGAATGGATATAAATATATATGAGGACACCGAAAAACAGCAAAAAGGTAAAAGGACAAGCAGCTAAAAAGTTCGAAAAGACAAAGGCCCGCGAGACTGAACTTTGTTCTTCTCTCACCTTTCTCTTGACTGGGATTCAGCAGGTGAAGACTTGGTCTTTGTGCAACCTCAGACTTTTTTGATTTTTTTTTTCTCACTGTAAGCTTGGAAAATTCAATTTTACTGTATGAACGGTACATGAGTGCAAGCGTGCACGGGCACGTCTACCTTCCCAAACAAGCTATCGAAAACGGATACCCTCGCACTCCCTATTTTGCTGAATCTCATTCTGGCTTTTTTTTATCTTATTTTTTTGACCTTTTACTTTGTTCTCTCGTCTTGACCCATCCAATAGCAACGGCTTCATGATTTCGCGTGTCTATGAAATCCATACGTATATTTCGATTGTCTGTTTTTTCTTTAAGATAAAATGTGATTTTGGTATGAAAGAGCCATACAATCTATCTACACCAAGCCAGCAGCAACCATGCGCTACAGAATCATCAAGAAACCGCAAGTGAGACATAATCATAGAAAAGGGGCAGGGGTTGCCCCACCCACCCATCCTTTCATTCATTCGCTCTTATGCAACCCATCCCACCCGATGGAGGGGTGCAATAGCAAAAATAGAGTGGGTGGTGGCAATCTGTCTTTTTTTAATTGCTTACCTCCTTCAGGGTTGAGCCCAGCTCAGCAGGCGAGGGCGTGACAGCGACGCCGGCCTTCTCAAGGGCAGCAATCTTGGACTGAGCCGTACCTTGGCCACCTATTGGAAAGAATGGCAAAGGATAATGCATATCAGTACATCACTCTTTTTCCAGTCATGTTCTCCGCTTCTATTTCGTTTTGCCTCCGAGTCTTCCCATTCAAAAGCACTCTGCCGCTTACCAGAGACGATGGCACCAGCGTGACCCATACGACGGCCAGGGGGAGCAGTGACACCAGCAATGAAGGAAACGACGGGCTTGGGGTTCTCACGCGAGAGGTTGTACTGCTTCAGGAACTCGGCAGCCTCCTCCTCGGCCGTGCCACCAATCTCACCGATCATGACGATACCTTCGGTAGCCTCGTCCTCGAGGAAGACCTTCAGACAGTCGATGAAGTTGGTACCGTTGAGGGGATCACCACCGATACCGACGCAGAGGGTCTGACCCAGACCGGCCTGGGTCGTCTGGTTGACGGCCTCGTAGGTGAGCGTGCCCGAGCGGGACACAATACCGACTTTGCCGCGCTTGTGAATGTGACCGGGCATGATGCCGATCTTGCACTGCTCGGGCGCAATGATACCAGGGCAGTTGGGGCCGACCAGACGCGTCTTGTTCTGGGTCATGAGGGCCTGCTTGACGAAGACCATGTCCTTCTGGGGAATGCCCTCGGTGATGGCCACGACAAGCGGAACCTCATTCTCGATCGCATCCAAAATGGCAGCAGCAGCGCCGGGCGGGGGCACGTAGATGACACTGGCGTGGGGGTTCGTCTCCTTGACAGCCTAATCAAGCAACGTCAGCTACCGTGGCGCCGTTACTGCTTTTTTTCCCATTACCTCCTTGACGGAGCCAAAGACGGGCAGACCGAGATGAGTCTGGCCGGCCTTCTTCGGCGAGACACCACCGACCATGTTGGTGCCATACGCAATAGCCTGCTCGGAGTGGAATGTGCCCTGGCGACCGGTGAAGCCCTGGCAAATGACCTTGCTGTCCTTGTTCAGCATCAGGTTCTTGGCCGTGGACTCGTAACCACCAGCCTGGCTGGCAAACGAACGGCGCGCTACGACACGTTGGTTTACACCGCGTGAGTTGACTTATCCTATGCATTCTAGGCGGTCGCTGTGTTTACCAGTGAGGCGGGCAACGCGGGTGGCAGTGGTTCTCAACATTTCTGGAGTTGTATGGTGTAAGAAGAAAAGGGCGGGTAAATGTGAAGTCCCGAGAAAAAAATTGCTTGTCAGGAACAATCCGGCTTTGTCAGTCCAACTTGAACACCGCTAAACGGGAAGACTCGGCAAGAAATTTTCACTTCCGCAAAGACGTACATATGATCAAGCACCCTCTCGACATGTGCACATCATCCAGCCATATCTTCTTATGTAAACTGCTCCTCGCCTCGTCTTCTTCGTATCTAATCTTTCCCGCTCTCTTTTCTATATGCAAGCGTACCTTTCTCCACATATCCTACTAACTGATGGCATTTTCTCTGCTCCCGATAAACGCCACGGGCCAGTGGCGCGACCGCTCCGAGCCGACGAACCATGACGGTGCCGTTCACACCCTGTGAGGTTTCTTCCTATTTCTTTTCGGTGTTCTCTCATGCCTGTCCCCCCACCGATCGAGACAACCCTTTTCTTATTTGCAGCGATAGCGTGCTGACACCTACGTAGTGCGTGTTGCTCAGGCCCTTCTTGAAGCAAAAGTGATTTTCAGTTTGTGTTTTTTGCTCTATACGAATACGGAAATTAAGATAAAATATGATGTGTAAGGCATTTTTCCTGACTTGGTACCGAAGCCGCCTTCTTCCCGGCTTTGATCCCTACTTTGGTTTATTCCCGCGACAGCCGCTCGAAATAGCCAGAAGAAATGCAGGTTTGTTAAAGCAGAGAGTCATGGGCCCCTTTCAACGTAACAGCGCGAAAATGTAGCGAGGAATACCTATTTTATAGTGACGGCAAAGCTACTGGGGTAACGCGTCTGGTCCCGTCGTGACACAACATGGGGTTTCATTGAATTTTACACCTGTTGCACATGACTGTCGGATAAGCTATGTATGTGTATGCATAACCAAGACATACGTTCAAAGAGCAAGGACAGCTATCATTGTTGTTCTGTACAGTATGTACAGTAGAGCGTGATTTTGTATAGATGGTTCTTTTTCTTTCTACAGAAAAAAAGGCCTGTTTTCATTTCGACAGCAGCTCCGCTTCCTCTTATCTCTATTATGCATTTTTGCTAGATCAAACAAGTTTCATTTTAACAGTACAAGTCTTTTACACCGTACGGGCCTGTAGAATGAACCTTGCGCGGCCGGTCGCTTCCTTGTTTGCGTCACCTTGAGGGTTCTTGCTGAGGATATGAATGGATTAGGGCGCTGCCCGTATGTGATCATGCTTTTTATAATATGGGCAATGTTGTGGGCAGTCATGCCATCACGGTGGATGCATGATCGGCAAGACGTGCAGCGCTTAAGACGTAGTATCCTTTTTTTCCGTCGTCTCCGACTCTTGCCAGGTGTTCTGTCTTTGCGAATTCACCCTTCTGTACACACGCGGGGCATGCTTGGCTAGTGAAACAATCGTCGACACGGACGACATGATGGTCGGCTTCCTTCAAATTTCGTTGCCAGGGCATCCAGCAACCTTGCATCCATGGACGACTGTCTGCCTTTTGCCGTGTGGCTGGTAAATACGTCCATGCCAAGACCTAGGTCTGCTTTACTGGCGGCCGGGAGTGCGGAATGGATTCACGTCCAACATTCTAGCATTAAGCCTTCTTGCAAGGTGACCCAAGTAATTGACATTGTCAAGTGGGGAGTTTGGCTGGGGCGGCACATCTGTTAAACAATAACGCAGGTGTCCTAAGGGGGGCTCAACGAGAACAGAAATCTCGTGTAGAGCAAAAGGGCAAAAGCCCCCGGAATCGAGTACCATATCCGAGAGGCCGTCATGGGCTGATCGGATCGAGCGCGAAATGTCCCATGTCTTCCTTTTCACAACACTCGTATTGTAGAATGACCGGAGCGACGACTGCACGCTGCCGGTCCGCAAAGGCCGTATGTATCCGAGGGATTGGTTGGCATTGCCCGCTCTGCTTGACGCCCTCCTGAGCGGGCTTGCCTTTCCATCACGTACACTTCTCCGCGATCTTTCCGCCGTTCAAGCCAGCTGTCTCTGCCGTACGCTTCCCTGCGGCGAGAATGAGGACAGCTTCCGGATAAGACTGCGGCAGAGGAAAATATTGCTTGAGGATGAGATCGCCAGTCTTTGCTCACAATGTTGGCGATCTGATCGTTGGGCGAGATAAATTCGCCTTGTTGCAGCAGTCTCGAATACGGTGACACGGCGAACAAATCAACGAGACCTTCTTCCGCCACAGGACTGCAATTGATACATGTATCAGTCGTTTCGGATACTGGGTTCAAAGGTATGCTGGGCTGGGTTGAGCTATGTTTCAATGCAAGACTTTGGATACTTGAAGCTGATACATGAAGCTTTGAGGAACCGATATTTGAAGTTGACGCTCGGGGCCTTCTTCGTCAAGAATGAGAAGAACGGATGTGCTGACATACTATCAAGTATGAAATGGTCTTCATCTTCTCATGTGGCGGGCTGCCTTCTTGTTGGCAGGCATGTAGGACGGCGTCATCGAATATCCGTTGTTTTTTCCGCGGGAATGGTTGGCGCTCGGCGATGACTCCAGCCGCAAAGTGGGGCCAATGAAGGGCAGCTGCCCGCCAGATGGTTCAGAAATAAAGCTCTCAATATCGCTATCGAAATTATCGTCATTATCGCTGCTACGGTCGCCAACGCTGTTATCGTGCGGGTCGTCTGCATCCCTGTACCAGACCAAGGGTTCTGGAGCGAGGGTGGAATCAAGGTACATTGGAAGAATCAGCAATCGTCGCACACAGACCGTCGTATGCAATCGGGTCAATCAGAAGTAAATCACGACGTAGGCCGGCTTGCAACATTGCGGCAAGAAAAGAGCAAGTGAAAGAGACGTGTCGAAACAATGAATGGGGGCGCTGGACCTTACATTTCGGGGACCGCTCGCAAGAATTCATGCTTCTGGCGCATACCGACATCTGCCCGCAACGTATTCCATACATCCTGACCAACCCACACTAGAACCACTTTACATCCCAGAACCCTGTGTCAACCTACAGGCTCCTGATTACGTTGCCTGTGGTGGTAGAACAGCGTCGTTGTACACATCACAACACATGGCGCAACAAAGAGTCTGATACACGTCCATACAAAATACGTCCTGAAAAGTCTACCTGCTACCCCCATCTACGCAGTACCGGGATCATCGATCCTATTCACTACACTGGCTGCCCCTACAGAGCCGAGCCTATCACAGACGCTACTTGTCCAGTACATCCCCGATACCATCCCGCCAAACACCTCATTTACTAGACCATGCATTAAACTCACTTCTGAGGCACGCCGCCATCGTTCTCACAAAAAACACTGGCCCAATAGCTGGTCTTCACTCCCTCTAAATCCACGTTCCCCTACAGCCATTGTTCGGCGCGAGCACCCCGATCCCAACGAACGGGACAATGGGAACCCCAACACACTTTCACCAACCGGTGTGATTACAAAGGCGCACTATGCTGGAAGGACCAGGCCACACCACCTCTCCTCAAAGACTAACCTCTGACCTTGATTGCTTCTGGTCGGTGAACCATTGAGTTTAAAGAATGACAGTTGCCACACAGCTCACCAAGAGTGTTTAAGCAGGAGCGCTTAGAGAGCGCTTAACGCTCTTGGCGAGTTGTGTGGCATCAGCCATAGATTACACCGATAAAGGTCTTCCTTATACAGCCATACATACGCTATCGTTCAGGAAAACGGAAAAGCCTGGCAAGGTGTACACGGTATTGCAAGCATGAGCTCTTTCCCAGAGACCGTTATTGTCAGAACTTGTCAATATGCAAGTCCAGAGCCCTTGTCGTTCTTGGATTATCAAATGAGATTTCTTGTTGCTCAAACGGAACAGCCATAAGATGCCACGAATTTGTGTGCTATATCTATGATGTATGCCTTACGTATGGGAAGACTGTCACTGTAACGAATGGAAGGGCATCCTGGCAACGGACGCGTGTTGAACGGGATAGCAACGTCGCCCCTGAATAAACACGATAGCAGCTCATCGGATAAGTAGATAAAGGTGTACACACAACACATACAAGCTCATCCGCTTGGCTTCCAACGATGGTCGCTGTTTCTTTCTTCCCTACAAGTCATTTCTTTCCCAAGGTAGTTTATAATCGGGCAATGAAAAAGGAGACTCGATGTGGAGAGGAGTATTCCGTTTTCCTATCGTGCACTTGTCGCTCGCGTCGTTTACCGGCACCCTCTTCTACATGTACAGTATCCTCTACATCGCCTCTCGAATTCTTCAAGGTTGTGCTAAAGTTCAAGAAACGCAAAGTTTGAGTTTCTTTGCTCCTCCTCACCCCACTCATTCCCCCCCCCCCTTTTTTTTCTTCACCGCACACACACACAAAAACAAGGTTTGTCAACGTGGCAGATTCACGTGAGAGAGTCACCGAGATTTATTCATCCGTAAAACGAGGTGTTCTGCCGCTGACAGGCGTGTTGCGCTTCTTGACCGAAGACGACGCGGCATTGTCGTCCTCGGTGGCAGATGTGCCCTGCGCCGAGCCCGCAGAGGACGTGGAACTGCTCGAGCTTGACCGGCGCCGCAAGCGGAAGCCGGGATGCACATGCAGGTGCGACGTCGACGAGGTCGGGTAGCAGCTGGTATGCCGCGCGCTCGTGAATACATCTACGACGGGATTGCTACTTTGCTGTGTGCGCTGTGTGGGTGTGCCTTGCTGAGGGGCGGGTGACGCAGCCGGCGGCGTGTTGCCCATCGTCGGCGAAACCGGTGTTGTGTTACTTGTCGACCCACTCGAGGAAGGTGCTGTCATCCGCGAGCTCAGATGAAGATGCGACAGTTCGCTGCTGATGGCGCTCGTATGGCTGCCGTCACACCCGACACTACTCGCCACATCCACCACCTGGTCGTCGCCATTACTCGTGCTCGCCGTTGACGCCGTCGCGCATCGAATATGGTGGTGGTGGTGATAGGGATGGTCCGGCGTTGCGGCCCGACGGGTTCCGGTAGTGGCGCTACTTGAGCTTGTCTGATATTGATATTGATATTGATGGTGGTGATGATGGTGATGATGATGGTGGTGGTGGTGATAAGCGGGAGCGAGGGTCGAACTCGAAGGAGACGGGCCCGGGGACACCGTGTTGGAGATACAACCCACACTGGCGGACGAGGACGGCAGGGCCGAGGCAGAAGCAACGTCCTCTTCCTCAGGCTCGAGCTCGGGCCGCGAGAGCCGGAAGCGTTTGTTCATGTCTGCAGCGTCGTTGCTGGATGTGCGGCGATGATGATGCCGCCATGGCGATGCCGTCGTTGTCGATGGGCCTGCACTCTCTGGAGAGACGTGGTCCTCAACGCTGCTGGCGCTGATACCATCATCACTACCACCAACAGCGGCGGTGGCGGTGGCGGCGGCGGTGGTGGCTGCTGTGATAGCAGTAGCAGTAGGAGTAGCAGAGTGTGTGCTACTACTGTCCTTGACATTGGCATCCAACGGTGTGCTTTCGTTACTGTTGCCAAGGCACGTGCTCGTCGCATTGCATGGTGGACCGGTGGCACTGACGTCTTCCATATCACTTGACGACCCAACAGTGACGGGTATCCTCACAGGATCCCGGTGATCCTGTCCTGTTTGTATCTGTAGTGCCGGTGGTGGCAAAACCGAGTGTGCCGCAATTTGGGACGGTGGTGGTGTTACGCTTGGCTGCTGCTGCTGCTGTTGTTGTTGTTGTTGCTCCTGCACCACCTGCGGCTGATCTTCATGTTGTACTTGTGTGATCGGTGGCAAAACCTGGGGCGACTGCATCTGTGTCCGTGCCTCTGGCTGACGCTGGCTCGGCAGAAGGGGAGGCTGTGGTGATTGTGACAAGAGCAGTGGCGTGCCATCTGTACGCTTGACATCGGGCGCGGCAGAAGAAGAACAAGAAGAAGCGGTGGCTGCTGTAGACGACGGCGATGTAGAGGAAGACGAAGACGAAGACGAAGACGAAGGGGAAGACGAGGATGAAGATGAGGAACAGGAGGAGGAGGAAAGGGAAGAGGCGGCGGAGGCCGCGGGAGGATGGTTCGCCGCCGCATTCCGTTTCTTTCTGCTATTGAGTTTTGCGCTGAGGGTTTCACGCTCTCGGCCTGCTGCTTCCTGCAGCATGACGCATTTGAGTTTGTAGTCGATATTGGCTCGGCTCTGGAGGTACATGAAGAACTCGGAGAGCTTTGAAAAGTCCCAGTCTTCAGTGAAAGCGCGCAAGAAGCGTTCGCGTTGAGCATTGTCGGCTGACATGTAGGGCGGCGTGGCGAGGATAGTCGTGATGAGCGTCGCGGTGTACTGAGTTGCCCATTTCTGGGTCAGGTGCCGCAAGAGATAGGCCCGCTTCATATCTCCTTTTCAAAATGGAATAATCACAAGGGAAATATATGTATATAAAAAAATGGTCGGTTAATCTCAATGACAAGGACGGGTGGATGCTCTCTGCAAACTCTCGCTCGTTTTTCTTTGGGTCCTCTTCTTACCTGCTTCATCGCACCAGTCGACGGTCACGTGGCGGACCAAGATACTGGTTGACTCCCATCGCCAGTCTGCCACGAGCCACTTGAGCGCGTTTGCGATGCGTTCGAGAGGGTATTCGTTGGCGATCCGGTGCAGATACATGGCGGTGACAAGCACGTTGTCTTCTGACTTTAGCCAGGAATAGAACGTGGCATCGTACAGCTGGTCCATCCGCTTGATATTGCGGTGCACATCTCGCCAGCTGTTTTCGTCCTTCTTGTGGGTGTCCTCGACGGGTATGGGCGGCGTGCAGGCTGATTAAGCGGAAGAAGGAGAGGGGGGAGGGCGTAACCTGGAGTTAGTGCACTTGTATAAATAAAACGAAAGCATCGAAACATACAGTCGACGAGGCTCTGTGTGCGAATGCCGGCCCATTCGGCGACGGTGATGGCGTGATTGGGGGAGAGGGAAGGTGTGAGGGGGATCGGGCTGATTGGGTTTGGCGTGGGAGAAGCGTATTCGGTCAGCCTGGAGGGATGATGTGCGGAAGAATCAAAGGCATTCGTCGTACGACCAGAAGAGGACGCAGCGGCGGCAGCGGCAGCGGCAGTGGGGGGGTTTGTTGAGGACGGATAGTTACCAAAGTTATATGGCAACAAAGTGGACATGGTGGTGGATGGATGAGATGGCGAGGATGAGCGAAGACGGGTGGCAGAGGACGATAGGAGGGGTGCTATAGAAGACGCAGAAGACGTAGTAGAAGTCGAAGTAGAAGAGGAGGAAGAGGAAGAGGAAGAAACAAAAGAAGGCTCCGCAATTGTGGTCGTTGTGGTCGTTGCGTTGCTCATGGAGGTCGGAGGAGAAGGGGTGGCGGGCTCAGACGGTTGTTGCTGCTGCTGCTGCTGCTGTTGTTGCTGTTGTTCTTGTCCTTGTTCTCGCTGTTGCTGAAGCAGTTCTCCTCCTGTGAACGAGCTAGCAACCATATGGCTTCTTTTTTTATTGTGGTGTCTTAAAAAAGAATAGAAGAGAGAAGGAAAAGAAAAAAAAAAGTATGTTTGGTGTGAGTCCGTAGAGAGGGAAAGAAAGAAAAGAGAGGCGGAAGGGTATGTGTTTGTTAGGGGAAAAAAAAGTACAGCTCTTGCCGCACAGGGAAATAACAAAAAAAATAAAGGAAAAAAACGAAAATGACAAAGAGCTTGCTCTGACAAATTGATACGAGGATGCACTGGATGCACCATGCCGTTGACATGAGGTTCCCACTTTTTACTTTTTTTTTTATGTTTCATTTTGGTAGTTGTTCCAGATAGGCTTCAATCTGTGTAATGATAGGGCTCCAGTCATCCGCATCCTTGGTGAGCCCCTTGACCCGTCCCAGAGCCTGTCCGATCCGCTCGCCCTGCCAAGCGGCAGGCGGTTGTACGACATCAAACTGCTTCTGCTTTTGCTTGTGCTTCTGCTCCTGCTGTGGCTCCTCCTCCTCCTCCTCCTCCTCCTCCTGCTGCTGCTGCTGCTGCTGCTGCTGTTGATGCGCCATGCGCTGTGCAACGCAACTCAGCATCTGCAAGAACATCTTGACATCCCAGCCGCTATGTGCCAACAGCAACCTCTGGCATGTCTCGCCAAACTCTTTTCCGTCCATGCTGCCTTTCAAGTCCTCGATCGACTGCTCCACGTCGTCTAGATCCCCAAGCAGGGACGCACATGTTTTGTCGAGGTTGCACGCGTTCGCCCAATTATGGTTGATCGAGATCGTTGCCCCGATATTCTCGACCTTTTTTTTTTTTTTTGTGATGGCGAGTTTAAAACCAGTATCCATCGATGGGGTGTGTCTCTTTCCCTACCTGGTGAAACCATCCGCTGGGTACAAACAAGGTCTCGCCATCGCGTTGGTATACAATCATGCGCCTCGCCTTGTCAAACTCGGGAAACTGCTCCGCATCCACGGATCGGATGTCATAGACGAGGTTGTTCAGCTTGTCCTTGAAAAGGTGCTCCTGGCCCGGAGGAAACAGTGTCCACTTTTTGACACCACAGATATTACTGGACCATGAATACGACCTACATGACGTGATAGCGTCAGACACCTTGCTATTTGCTATATCCCGCCCTCTTCTGTGTTTGTTCGGAACAGGATATGCCCAGTCCCGAAAAGAGACGCTCACCTGTAAACATCTGCGTGGAACGGGGTAAAGGTTCCGTCGCCGCCCATGTACACGAAGCGATAGTCATCCTTCCCTTCCGCCTGCCAGTATTCGTTCATCCAGTCGTCTGCATAGATTCACTTTATCAGTATGATATCATCAACAACAGAGTCGCGCGGAGTTACCTGCAAAAATCTCGGGAACTTGGTAGGCGTCATAGTCAGGAAAAGCGTTGCAAAAGTGCCAGTCTTTGAGATAGAGTCGTGCGTCGCCTTGCTGCCACCGCGTGACAAACTCTCTGAAGCCCATCACCACCCGACGTTGGTCCGTAAACTCGCGCTGGTCACATTCCGCCACATGGGCTTCTGCACTGCCGAACTTGGCTTTCAGAAACTCAAAGCGCGGCTGCATCGTCGGCTCATTCTCCTTCCATTCCTCCCTTCTTTCCACCCACTCACGCCGCGCTCTCCACTCTTGCGTCAAGGCGGGCCCAATCAGCGCAGGCAAGTTGGGCCGCAAGTGGTTCTGCAGAAACGCTTCATAGCTTGGTGGTTCTTCATAGTACGGTATCTCCATATAAGCCACGTCCGGTCAAACGGAAAAGCAACCAGACGTTCCATTGGTCTGCTAGGTCGGTCACTCAGTCTATTGTCTCGTCGATGGAAAGAGACTATCGTCCGACCTACTGCACCCGAAATAAGCCATCACTACACAAAAACACGCTGCTCTGCAAAAGAGAGAGAGAGAGAGAGAGCGATGTGGTGCCCATTCACCCATTTCCGCATATCATAAATATGAGAGAAAAAGAGAAGTAGTATTTAGATAATGCAAAATGGCGGCGGGCAAAAGGGTAACAAGGTCGAGGGCAGTAAGGGTGTATAAGAAGAGGAGGTGTGATAGAGAAAAGAACGTAAATGCAGGTAAGCAGTATAGATAGTATTCCCTTGTTTAGTTGGACAATAAATACTCGATCGCGGCCTGGACATCTCCACCCGTCGCCAGCAATGCGCGCACGTTCGCCTGGCGCTCGGAGAAGCCCATTTCCTCTAACTGTTCCAGCTGTGAACGGAACCGGGTCTCCGGCGGTTCTTGCGGTGCTTGCTGACTGCCTGTTTCTGTGCCGAATCTATGCTACTCTGTCAATATCTCGGGTTGTCATCGCCTCTTGTCCTTGTCCTTACCCTCCCATGCCCCCCATGGGCCAGAGTGGTTGACCAAAAGGGAATGCGCCACCAGGGTTGGTTTGGGATGGGTTGCTCTGATTGCCTTGCTGTTCCATCATCGACCGGAGCCGCATGCTGGCTTGGATGAAGGATGGATCGGCCCAAAATGGTAATTGGTTATTGTTGCTGCCGCTGCCGGTGTTATTATTATTATTATTGTTATTATTATCCTAGTCATGCATGAGTATCTCATTCGAACATTCCCTGGGTAAAACTTACCGGCGTTGACTGTGGCTGCTGTTGCTGCCCACCAAATGGACTTCCGAAGGGGAAGAGACCTGGTTCCGGGGGGAGAGTTAGACAAACATACGATAGCAGCGGTGTGTAGTACCTGCAAATGGGTTCGCACCTGCACCGGGCATCGAAGGGGCTGGGGTTGACTGTGTTGTTTGTGAAGACGCGGGAGGCGGCGCCCACGGGTTCGGCAGCGCCTGGGTATTCAGCTGATTCTCTACACAACGTCATGGGTCAACACATCCCGTTTGTCCATCGCGATAGGCGTATTTACCTGGGATACTCGACACGTTGAGTCGACGTGCCATGCGCTCGTTTGCCTCATCCGAGGAGCTACTATCCGGCTGAGCCGCATTTTCCAATGGTCCCTGGAAGGCATTGTACATACGTCGCAGATGGTTGAATCCGCCCGGCAATGCCTATATGCGGGCTCTCCTGGTTAAGCCTATGAAGGCGGGTGATCAATCCGTGATTACCTCAATGTTAGACATGGCACGGTCGTTGCTTCGTTGCATTTGGCGCATCATTTCCGGGTTTCTATCAAAGAACGAGAAGGTGAGTTTCATTCGCAACCAGACCATACACATTACCTAATCATTTCCATGGACTGGCGCAAGAAGGATGGGTCGTTGATGACGTGGCCAATCTCTGGGTTTTGCTCGACAAGCGCTCGCATCTGCGGGTTGCTCATGATAATGGAACGCATCAACTCTAATCTATCATTAGCATCTGTTGTCAAAACCCCCACCTCATTTAACACTTACCGGGGTTATTCATGATACTCTGCATCATGGGTGAGTCCATGAGCTGCCGCATAGCAGCGGGATCCGACATCATTGGATTGCTGCTTAGATCGCCGCCACCGATGCCACCGCCCATGAAAGGGAACGACGAGAACGGGTCCTGCATACCCGAAGATGCTGCTGGTGTCTGCTGTGCTGGCGGTGCTGCTGCTGCTGCTGCTGCTGCTGCTGGAGGAGGAGGGTTGTTACTAGCATGGTTGGTGGTGGCAGTCGTCGACGAGGCGGTGCTGGTCGTGGCGGAAGGAGCAGCTGAGACGGAGGTGGAAGCAGACTGGGATGACGTCTTGGGTTTAGGCGATCGCACGACATGGACAGTATGGCCCTGACTCATTCCTGCAAGTCATACAAGTCAGTGAGGAATGATTCTCTCTTCCGCCAGAGAAGGGACTTACGGTAGTCGCTACAATTGTCCTCGTCCTTCAAGACACGACCCGAATAGACCAGCTTGATATCCACCCCGTTAAAGCCTTCTAGCTTATCCTTGACCTTATCCTTGAGGTCGCGAATCGAGGTCGCATCGGGGACGATTTCGAGAGAGAATGTTTTCCCAGACGAAGGCCTCACGTTGATGGTGATGGGGTCACTCATGCTAGAATTTATATACGTAAGCTCGGTCGGAAAATTAGACAACAAGACGTTTACCTTCTTCTGTATCTTTTAAAGGGAGAAGCGCGGGAGGGTGGTGGAGAAGCCGTGGAGAAAGCTGACGTGGAATCGATACAAATTGTAGGTGTGTGTGTTCCCGAAAAGGAAATTTTGGAGATCACATTATTTCCTCCATGAGCATGGGGTCTATTGTTGATAGCATTAGATAGCTATTTCATATCTACTAAGCTCGAGCAATGAAGCAGAAAAGTATCTCATATATAAAAATCTCAGAGTAACAAAAGATATAGACACCACCAGAAACATGAAAAGCGTGCGATTATACCCATGACAGCAATAAGATAACAAGCATACATACTCGTGCAAGCCGACGGGTTGTATTCATGAACTATATGATAATTTTTTCCAAAGTCCCAAGAGGTAAGAGAGTGCCTACACATAGATGACTATCTCCCTATTTAGACCATATATACTGGGAAATGAGGGGTCATTATTAGCATGCTGATAGGCTGGAGTGGTGCAAGCGTACCAAAGCCTGCGAGTGTCTGTTTGGTCAACGAAGCAATTGGATTATGCCATCGGTCTACAGAATTGCCCCGTAACATTATTAAGAGACACTCCGAAATTTGTGGGACGCGTTGTTGCTTGAGAAGAGAATTCATAAGCTTTGATCAGTCTCCTTCGCAACCTCGGGCTTACAATAAAGCGGAGAGTCTCATGACAGGAGACATTTCCTGTGAGACAACAGGTTCTAGACTACTAAGGATCTAGTAGACAACCAGATAGATGCGATGTTCAAGGCTATATGTATAGGATATGAGCATACCATACCCATGACACTATTCGATCTTCTTCTACGACCGGGATCTTGTTGGAGAGAACACATATCCGAGAGAGAATGTCGTCCTATGTCAGCACTCTGGCAGGCAATGTCAAACACAGTGTCAGTTCACGTTCTAGGACTTGCGTCGAGCACGCAAGAGCTAATGTACGCTCTACTATACAAGACAGAATCCGTCTGCTATACCTTGTTTATGACAGAACGATGAAATCCTTTTTAGTTGCGCATGCTACAGTATATACTATATACGTTCAGAATCGAGTGGCATACAAAGAGCGGAGCATTTTCAAAGCATGCCGTTAATATAGCCATTTGCTGAAGTCGCAGAACTGGCGCTCCGCTTATGGTTCTGTGAACAGCAGTGCTTTACCTGGTCGCCCATGTTGAGGATGAACCAGAGACGCAGGTGGCATGCTTCACAGATCGATATTTTGGTACATCTCGATTGAATAACCTTATAGGCAGCGGCTTTAGCCATACTTGAACATTATGAAGGCTTAGCCAGCATAGATACAGACGCAGGCGGGGGTGCCGATAAGTTGAGTAGAAGCCTCTTGTTATTCTAACAGGTGCTGATAGAAAGCACTAGAATCAACGGTTATCAATGTCCAAAAATTGCTGTAGACCAGAGAGGAAAGACATTCTTACTTAACTCAGTTCGTGAGGCATGACACCAAAGATATTCCTGCAGTTGGATTGGATCCATTAAAACATAAGAGGCGGCTTTGAATAAACCGGTACAAACCTATTGCAGTCTGCGACGGTGTATAGAAGCATGCTAGCGTATTCGTTGACTGACCACAGGTGGTCTCCTTCATATCATTTCTTATTAAACGTTCGGATAGCACGTATACAACAAGGCTCTGCAGGCATGAGCCTTGAATGCACAGACAATCTTGGTGTCTTGTAAAATTGGACCTCCGAGAAATGATCACTGAACAGTGATCTTCTTATCTATGAAACGATGGGCCTCCCATTTTTCTTCACTCTTTCTTGAACACAATTTTCATCTCCCTATTTCCTCCATCATGCCGCGAGACACCCATTGCATGGAAGCTCTTTTGACTGCACAAGCTCATATAGCATTTTCTCGAAAGATATTGCAGTTATTGAAAGAATGCTTGGCACTCATCCCGGAAATAACGGATAATCATGGAGTCAATCAGAAGAAGGATACGCTGGAAATCTTGCTGCGAGATGCCTTACTCAAGACCGAGCTATATCAAAGATGGGCGGCGAGCTCTTTCTCTGCGCCTCACAATCAGGCTACCTCATTCCATGGAGAAGACGGGACCCAAGGCAACAGTAACTGGGATTATGTCGATGCTATCATGGACCCCCATCGACCTGGGATGACGTGGAAAAGAATTTACGCACAAGGAAAGAAAGAAGGGTACTTTTCCACGTTCCCGAATCATGCAAGTCTCCGCTCGACTTATCATCAATACAAACGGCAGCAGCAGCATGAACAGCAGCAGTGAACATGTCATAGCCGTTATGCTTTTTTTTTTGGTTTCATCTTCTCATGCGCGAGAGAATATATCAGATGGCGTAATTTCAGAATGTATCAAAATTTCAAATAAAAAAGAGTGAGCACTATAAACAAACGGTCGTGCATTATGCGTGCATGAGTCTCGCGGTGATGAAGGAGGGGGAGAGGGAAACGTGATGGCTCTGGATCATTTTTTGCGCGAAACTATGCTATACAAATGTGAATATGGTGTATATTCACCCTGATGGGACCACTAGGAGCCATTGCCTCATAGCGGCAGTTGCAAGCATCTCCCAATTCAATCTATTCACATACTCATATGACGGAGTTGCTCTCAGCCACCTCAGACTGGATAATCCAAAAGAAATCCCAAAGAATCGCCAAGTTGTGGGTATCGCCTCGAGGAGTGGTGACTTGGTTTTCGCATAGCACGGTCAGCCTTATACGCAGCCTGACCGAGAAAGATACTTTTGGTGGACAAATTGGCCATTAGGGGACCTAAGGAAGCAAACTAGCAGATACATACACCACAGTAAAGACCCAAAGGTGTGCGTTGTTCTACTGGAATATACCTTCGTAAACGAGATGAAGCCAATCGGTAGGAATTACTGTATCTTGGCCTGATCGAGCTAAAAGCAAGAATTCACTTTTAGTATAATGGCTGATTACCAGCATAAGACGACTTGTACTACCATGGTCCACCCTGTAGTAAATGCTCCACATAGATAATGTTGATAGGCGTTCAACAAAATGACGAAAGACGCTGGTAATAGTACGCGAGCATTTCTGAGAAAATAAATCGCATATATGCTTTTCAGATGGCCAGACAGGAGGGCAATATAGCATTGCTTATGTCGTCAAGACCTCAGAGTGGATTAGGTCTGGCTACGAGTTACACATGTTGATTTATATAAAACTGAGTGTTGATTGTTCTTGTCTCCGTACATTGTCTGGAGCGTTGTGTACGTCTCAATCGGACAACTTTGTGTGATGCCACTGTCATTTAGAACATCTTTCAAGAGACGTTTTTTGGAGAGGATTGGACGAGCACCTAAATATGAGACGTTCTCTAGCTGTTGCTGTTACTTTTATTGCCGTGGGTGAGATCATTGGATGGGAACGAACTTGTGGGAATAAGAAGTCATTCCAAGCCTAGCATAGACCGAAATAACTCTAAAAAGAAAGACGAGAGGAGCCGCTGGTGAAGAAGAGCAACATATGACTTCGATAGTGGCCGTGGCAAGTAATATCCGTAGAATTGAAGCCGATTTGCTATACGAGGATTCATGGCTGCTTCCGAACGATGTTAGGTCATACCAAAAAATTGTAAACAGATTGAGGTCACTCAGTATATGCAAAAATAAAAATAAAAAATAAGAAAGTGCATCTACGTACAACATGTACATAGCGCATCAAGGTCATTGCAATCCACCTGTTTTAATATCTTGCCCTAATAAATTAGGCTGATTTGCTTCCTTTAAGTGCTCGGTATGGGGTATAGGCTCAACGTCTTAAAAACCCCATTTTATTTTCCGTAGGTACTGCATACAGTATATGATATCCTGTATAAATACGTGCCTTACAGTATACCATTGTAAGAACGCGTTCATTTTTCGATTTCGGTGTGTTTTGCAGGTCAAGATAGAGCATAGTGTCGGCGTAACGTGAACCGACAGAACGGAACATCGCGAAAATATTCCGTACCTTTTTACACAGCAATCGAGAGTGCAGGCTTTGCTTCTACTACTTCTACAATTGAATTAGTTTGACTAAAAATGCAGAGGTCGAAAGTCCCACGCACATGCACAGACACACAAATACATGCGCAGGGACAAATAAATACTGCCTTGATTTTTAGCCTGGGACCTTTTTTTTATCATTTTATTTTTCGAAAGTCCCCAGTATTCCCCGATTGGCCGAGAAGGCATGACACTGATCATCAAGCATGTTTTCGACCCCGCATCGAGAAAGTAACATAAATAATAATCCGGGATTGCCTGCTCTCTTGTACTCCAAAACCCCCCAACTCTTCTATTATACACTATGTCCAACGAAGGCGAAGTTATGATGTAAGTGAAGGCGAATATATATCGTCGAAAAGCTGTGAGTCTGAACCTGCCGTCCGTTTAGCCACAAGCTGACCCCGCGCGACCGCGATGTCGCCAAGGCTGGCAATGTCATGAACAAGTACAGTCGCACCATTACGCAGAAACCCACCGCCGGCGCCGGTCAAGCCCAACGTAAGTAGTTGCTCGAGCATAAGAAGAAGGATGCTTACAGTGTGTAAAACAAAGTGTACGCGACCGGCCTGACCGATGAGGACATGAACAAGGCCCAAGTGGGTATTGCCAGCTTGTAAGTAGTATTTCTTGCTTCGAATTAAACGCGTTACTTACGTGCCTCGAATAGCGGCTACGATGGCAATCCATGCGTACGTTACACACGACTTGCCGGAGTGTGTATCATGAATCAACTGACTCGTTTCGTAACATAGAACATGCACATCAACGATCTGGCTGCCAAGGTCAAGGAGGGTGTCCAGAAGGCGGGACTGGTGGGCGCCCAGTTCAACACGATCGGTGTCAGTGACGCCATGCCCATGGGCAGTGCCGGTATGTCATTCTCGCTCCCTAGCCGTGATATCATTGCCGACTCGATCGAGACCGTCATGAGCGCGCTCTGGTACGATGCCAATGTCTCCCTTCCCGGTTGCGACAAGAACATGCCCGGCTGTATGATGGCCATCGCGCGTCTCAACCGTCCTTCCATTGTTGTTTATGGCGGTACCATGCGCAAGGGCCGTACCACCGTTGGTGCCTGCGCCGGTCGCGACATTGATATCGGCAACGCTCTGGAGTGCAACGGCGAGTTCATTTCTGGCAAGATCAACGAAGAGGAGCGTCAGGATATCATCCGTCACGCTTGTCCAGGTGCTGGCGCCTGCGGTGGCATGTTCACGGCCAACACCAGTAAGTATTAGGATGTGTAGAACCAGAACAAAAGAAAACTCACTCGAGTCAGTGTCGAGCGCGATCGAGGCTCTCGGTATGTCTCTCCCCTA
Source organism: Syncephalastrum monosporum B8922 (assembly GCA_000697355.1). Taxonomy (NCBI): domain Eukaryota; kingdom Fungi; phylum Mucoromycota; class Mucoromycetes; order Mucorales; family Syncephalastraceae; genus Syncephalastrum; species Syncephalastrum monosporum. The sequence goes on along the minus strand of JNEN01001207.1, from coordinate 372,015 downwards.
CAGTTCTTCGATCCCCGCTGAGGACCCGGCCAAGATCAAAGAGTGCTTGATGGTCGGCCCGGCTCTTCGTAACCTGCTCGAGAAGGACATCAAGCCCCGTGATATCCTTACCCGTAAGGCGTTTGAGAATGCCTTGACTGTCATCATGGTCCTCGGAGGTAGGTAAACAGCCACATATATCACTGACGGAAAATCTCACGCCACGTCCGCATAGGCTCGACCAACGCCGTGCTGCACATGCTGGCCATGGCCAAGGCAGCCGAGGTGCCTCTGACCATTGATGACTTCCAAGTCATTGCGGACCGCACTCCCTTCCTCGCGAACCTCCGCCCGAGTGGCAAGTATGTCATGGAGGATCTGCACAACCTCGGCGGTCCCCCCGCCGTCCTCAAATACCTCCTGGAGAACAACATGCTCCACGGCGATTGTCTCACCGTCACGGGCAAGACGCTCGCTGAAAACTTGGCCGAGTGCGAGGGTCTCCCCGCTGGTCAGGACATCCTCCGTCCGCTGTCGAATCCCATCAAGGCGACCGGCCACTTGACCATTCTTCGCGGCAACCTCGCCCCTGAGGGCGCAGTCGCCAAGATCACGGGCAAGGAGGGCCTTGAGTTTACTGGTACTGCGCGAGTGTTTGATGAAGAGGACGATATCTTTGTCGCACTCGAGCAAAACAATATCCCGAAGGGCTCGGTCGTCGTTGTGCGCTACCAGGGTCCCAAGGGCGGCCCTGGCATGCCTGAAATGCGTATGTCTTGTAGCGGTTGCATAGAGATCGTCACTCACTCCCTGTTTTAGTAAAACCCACCGCGGCTATCATGGGTGCTGGTCTCGGCAAGGACGTGGCTCTGATCACAGACGGCCGTTTCTCGGGCGCATCTCACGTAAGTTAAACATAAATCAGCCCACTGCTGTTCTGATCTTTCTTTCACAGGGCTTCATTATTGGCCACGTTTGCCCTGAAGCGCAGGCGGGCGGTCCGATCGCGCTTGTCCACGACGGTGATAAGATCACGGTGGACGCCAAGACGCGCGAACTGACGTTGCACGTCTCTGAGGAGGAACTCATTCGCCGCAAGACGGCGTGGGTGCCCAAGCCTGCCAAGTATACCAAGGGTGCTTTGGCGCGTTATGCGATGACGGTCAAGAGTGCCAGTGAGGGTGCAGTGACGGATGAATTGTAACATGGTGTTAATGTAAAAAGAAAAGGAAAACATGTAAAATATTTGATATAAAGCGCAATCTATTGTGCAAAGACTTCGCCTCCTTGGTCACCCACAAATGTGCTGATTTTCTTGACCTGGTTGTTCCATTCCTCGAGTTGTCGCCGCATGCCATCAATCTGTTCCTTTTCGAGCACACGGGGCTGTACCCAGGTAATCACCGCCAGCTGGTCGACCTGATCGATCGAGCCGCGGATCAACTTGAGAGAGAGGGCCTTCATCACGAGGTGCTCAACCTGAGAAACAATTGGAAATGAGTCCTTTTTTTTTTTTTTTTTTCTTTTTTTCCTCGATTTGGGTCAGAACGGAGACTCGGTTTATTTACCTCGTCGGTGGGAAGTCTGGTTTCTGCTGCGATCTCAGAGAAAGGAATAACACGGTTGTCGCTTGACCGGCGGAAGACAGCCTCGATGAGAGACATGAGACAGATCTTGCGGCGCAGCGCCTCGGAATTTTCTTGTAATAACGGCTAAAATTCATGCATCAGTATGCTGTGTTCAGTCCGGTTACTTCAATTTACCTGCTTGGCAAAGTGGGGCGCGAGCGCCTCAAACTTGCCGATATCGCCGCTGTTGAAAGCAAACAAGAGCGAGCGGAGCCAGTCATGTTCTGTGTTGCTCAGCGCATCCAGGATAGGGTGCATCAACTAGAACACGGTAAGTCTCTCGTTCTCCCGCTCCTCCCAGTTCTCACTGTTTTGAGATGGGCTTACCAGTTCACCAAAGTTATAAATCATCTCACCCAGCAGGGCAGCCAGAGCCAGGTCATACGCACGCTCGACTTTCTCGGGCTGCGGCATCTCGTCCGTGTTGACGCATGCGAGGTAGAGCAGGGCGTTTTTGTAGTACTGAGCGTATTCGGCCGTGGCCTTGTAGTATTCTGTGCTGACTCGATAGAAGCTGGCGTGGATCACGGTCTCGACGCTGTCAAACTGGTCGAGGATCTTTGAGGACGAGTCGATGGCATCCTTGACGGCATCGACCTCGTTCAGCTTGAGCTGATAGTGCGCGGTCTCCATGCGCATCAGCACGTGCACGTCTTTCGTCTCGGGGGTGTCGACTTTGGAAGAAACATCGTTCAAGAACTGGACAGACTCCTTGACATCTACTTGAAGTCAGTGGGTGTGTTCTCACCATCGCATGCCTATAGAAAGTAGTACCTGAGCAGTTGCTGGCTGCCTTGAGGGCAATCGTAGCCAGCGACAGCTTGTTGATCTTGTTTTCCCATTCGGCGACAAACTGCTGAAAGACGGGGATCTGATGAGGCCCCGACTCAGGAATGTTGAAGAATTCGAGCACGGCCTGCGTCAGCTGATGCCACAACCTGGATTCAAACGTAAGGGGTCCCATTCACAGATTCTGCGGTTGAAAGGGAATACTCACTTTCGCTCGTAAAGATCCTCAAATTTGGTAAAGTATTGCTGCAGCTGAGGCGCTGCTTTCTGCCGCTGGTCGTGCAAGAACTTGGGAACGTCAAAGTCAATGTCCATCGAGGCCATCTTGTCGATTGTGTGTTTATATATGGGTGCGTGTGGGTGAATGTAACAAGCGTTCGCGCGTCAATCGGCTTGCGCGTCCATGGCCTCTCGCTCCGTCACCTTTCAGATTCCGCAATTCTATTTCCAAATAAGGTAGCACCTCGGTAAAATGTCATCAGTGCTGTGGTCAGGGGCAGGCGAAATACAGGCGTCGTGTCTATCCATCAGACACTGTTTGTACAACTACAACATAGGAGAGAACTAGTGTCCATAGACTGATTGCCTGATGATGGGGTGATGTCCATCCTCTCCGCGTTGGATCATGTTTATTTATACGCTACACAACAGAATAACAACAAGAAAAGGGGGGGTCTGTACATTTATTTGTACTAATTTGTACGAAAGTCAAAGAGTATCATAAAGGGGCCTCCATTCGCTGCTATGTTGACACCCACAACACGTACAATAGTATTGGCACAGCATCAGCAATCATACCGCCTGGTAAAGCACAACTCATTAGAAAAGCTGCCCGCTCCAACCTTTTTGTCGCTGTGAAGTCGTGCTTGGAGGAAGATACCTAGATGACCTGGAAGCCCTTCAGCAACATATACATCTGTAACAAACTGCATTATCTATAAAGCAGATCAAATGTAGGATCCTTTGCTTGGATTATATGTCATCACTAGGATAATACAATACAACGTAAGGTTGTCCTATGTAACAGACTCGTCGCTTGTAACTTTTTGATATGCCGTTCGAATAACTCCACTACAGCCGTTACCCACAAAACTGATGCCATAAGTTTAGTGGAGAACTTGTAGAACATCTCCAGCATGCACTCCAGTTTCCTTGGATAATATTGATGGATAATCATCGATCTATGTGAGCAGCTTAACTCTGCTTAGCTCTTTGTAATGAATGTATTTTTCTCCAGAAAATCCCCTCCTACCTATTAGAGCTTTGCTACACTCTGCACACCGGGCATGAAAAGGGTGCTAAGATAAGATAGCGAATAACCTATTTCTACAAAATAATGACTTCAGCTCTCATAAATCATGTTCGATAATTTGGAAGGCGTTCTATGTCTGCCCAGCACTGGAGGTAGTAGATTTCATTGTCAAAAGAAACCATTGTGCGTATCTTTTCTGTTTCCTTAAAGAGTAATGCGACACGGATAGAGTCTCAAAGACGGGTGAGTTGGAGGGAGTTCAGATATAGGTTATGGGTGGCTGCCCACTTTCTACTGAAAGTCTAGCCATATCTACGAAAATCAAAAAGAGGGGGTTCAGGGTAGAGTCCAATGGAGCACAACATGACGCAGGCACTCCTAACAACAGCATGGAAAAATGGAAGGGCAGGTTTGACAGATGGAACTTTGATGGCGGGTTGCGCAGGATGACGAGGTGGTCTTATTTTAGGTCCCTGCCTGGTGCATGTGCATATGTATATGTTTAGAAAAACATAAATGTGATTCGGTTGCATTCTTTGTTATGTGTATGTCATTGAACGGGCTGCATCCGCGGTTAAAAAAACTTGGGTGGCAATGTGCTGTAATGTATAATCAATGCGTGTGTATTGTGGTACAATGTATAAATGTCTAATGGGACGGAGGTGATCCGACATCAGCGTGCCGATCAGCAGAACGCGACTCAGGACACGCGCACGTGAGTGTATTCAGAAGGTCGAGCTCGCAAGGTAAATTTGCCGAGAGAAGGACATGACTAAGTCCAAGGCGGGTGGTTTAGATGGTCTCGGAGCAATATCTGGTGGTAGATATAAAGAGACAAAAAGAAAAACAGAAATGAATAAAGAACCCAAGGATGTGCATCGGGTGGCACGACAGCCCAGAGCGAAGGGTCAACAAGACAAACAGGCAGGAAAAGGAGGGGCGGAAATTTTCATACTCGATGTTGATGTTGGTAGAGCACACAGTTGGGTCTCCAATCCGTCACCCCTTTTCTCTCATTTCCCATTCGCTATTTTATTCCCTTCTCTCTTCCTTCCTCTTCCTCTTTTTTCTTCTCTTCTTCTTTGACATATCTCCTTCTTTCCTTCCTTTGCCTCTGCCGTCATCACGATTTATCTGGCGACCTTATTTCCATCACACTTCTCTACGAACGCGAGCTCACCCGACGAATCCACACTAAACGCACGTCACCGGATTGACACGGCAGCATAAAAATAATCCGACCATCAGCTTCATTACGCACAACACCTTCCACTTGACACGCGGGAAAAAAGTCGATTTTCTCAATCTGAATCATGCCTCTTCTGAAACCAGGCCAGCCCATCCGAACCACTGGCAATAACCTCGTCGGTCTGTGGCGTCCTTCCTTTGTCAAAGTCGACCGTCGACTCTTTGTCTATGGCGGCGGCGGGCACGTCACGAATGACCTTCATGTCCTCAATTTATGCAGCATGCGCTGGGAGACGATCCAGGTAATGATAAACAACAACAAATAGACACGTTTGCCACATTCTGTCTTTTTATTATTGTTATTATGACTATTATTTCTTTGTGTTCTACCTTTGCGTGAGTGAGTGGATGGTCTTCCACTTGAGGGTTGAAGACCACCTACATACAACATCATTTTACTCCCAAGGCCCACGCCCACGCGCTCGCCCACGCACATACGAAAACCCCTTCCCTTCCCCTCTTGACTCCATTTTGCTACGCACATACTGTGCACGCAAAATGACGGTCGTACCATGAATTCCCCTAATCCTTTTTCTTTCTTTACCCCTCTCTTTTGTGTTATTGTGAAGCGAGGCTGACGACTTTTCTTTATTTTTCCATGACGGTTAGGCTGTCAAAGGCTACCCGCCCTGCAAGCGCTATGGGCACACCGCCACCCTCTGGAATAACTGCATTATCATTTTCGGTAAGTGTCCCTGGTTTATTTCTGTGGTGTTGCTGCATAAGCAATGTAATGTATATATGCCAAACTAATGGGTCCTGAATTCATTATATATGTAGGTGGCTGCAACGAAGCATCCGAGTACTGCAATGACATCCACATATTTGATCTGGACAAACTGACCTGGCATCAGCCCAATATCTCCGGTTCCGTCCCTGCCCGTTATTTACACAGCGCCGTTGTGTATGATGACAAGCTCTTTGTTTATGGTGGTTTTGCAAAGAATTCCGACTGTATGTGGGATCGACGCAGGGGGTGACAAAAGAAAAAGAAAAAAAGAAGGAGGCGGGGGCCCAGAGAAAGGAAAACAGGGATCAGGGGGCGGTTCAAAGCCGGGCATACGCTTATCATCGAAAATCATGATTTCATATAGGCACCTATGTCCTAGACGAGCTGAGCATCCTCGACCTTAAGACATTCCGCTGGAGCAAGTACACCGGCGTCCCGCCTCGATACAACCACTCTGCGACTCTGATCGGACACAAGGTCTACATTTACGCCGGAAAAGACGAGCACGGCAACACCGTATCCGACTTATATGTCATTAATCTCGCAAGTCCTCCTTACACCCCACACCTTGTCCTCAGCGGTGCACAGAATAATGCCAACATGGTCCTCCTCAAGAGCCAGCATTTTTGCGAGGCAGTATGTGGCAAACTGCTCGTGTTTGGACGCTATCTCGCCAACGGCGCGCGGCTGCAGCCTAACAATACAGCCAATCAGCAAGACTCGGTCTATGGTTTGTGGATGCTGGATCTGGATACACTGGAATGGGAACGGCAAGAGTGCAACACCAACTTTGATGTCGGTGGCTGGAACTACTTTACGGTGATTTCTGAGCTCGCAGGCGAGGATGGGCCGGCCCAGGTCGCCAACAACAACCTCCTTTTCCTCGGCAATACCGATCCACTTCGCCAGCAAGGTTACGACCACTTCCGGGACGCGCTCGTCGTTAACGGAGAGTCGCTCGGCCTTTATGATATCTCACCCCCACAGTACTCGCACGAGTTCGCACAGTTGCTCAACAACCCAGAGCTCTCTGATTTTGTGATCGTCCCTGCAAACGGGCAAGAGTTGCACGTTCACCAAGTCATCCTGATTACGCGCTGGCCGCACTTCAGGAACATCTACAAGTCGGGCATGATCGAGGCCCAGCAGCGCCGCATGGAGATACCCGAGCCGTACGAAGTTGTGCTGGCCTTTCTCAAGTACCTTTACAGTGATCGTCTGGACGAGAACGAGTCGTGGGAGGTCATCTGCGAGGTCCTGGTGATCGCCAACATGTACCTTCTCAACCGGCTCAAGAAAGTATGCTGCGAGCGTCTTTACCGGCACCATATGACGGTTGAGAGCTGCGGCACGATATTCGAAAAGGCCATCATGGCCGAGGAAATGGGTCTCAAGATGCTGGCACTGGACTACATGTTCCGCAACTATGGCTCGGTACTGAAATCCGACGTCCTGCTCCAGATGCCACCGATCGTGCGGCAAGAGTTCCTCGAGGCCGTTCCGGACGAAGCCGTTCTCGAAGTCAGCCAGCCACGTTCCATGATGGGCCGGTCTTCCCCAACCAAATGCCCGACCTCCATTCTCACCCACCACTCTTCACAACAAGCACACCTACATCAACAAGCCCACCAGCAGGCGGTCCAGGCCGCGTCCACACAGACCGTCCAAGCAGCGGGCGCGAGCGGGACGCCCAGTATGCATGGCCCCATCATGATCGGCAGCGGAAACGGTCAGTCTCTGGCGTACGCGCACATACACGGACAGCAGAGTCTAGGATACAGTGGCGCTGCGGTAAGTGCACATCGCCGCATCTCTTCCTCGTTATACTAAACGGCTGTCCTTTGTTCCTAGCAGCAACCGCTACACATGGTCTCTACGCAGCAGACCGCCTAATAGAACACGCCATCAAAAACTTGCACCACCACGTACTTTTTTCTTAATCAGCAACACAAAAAGCACTCGCTCTATATTTCAGCAAACACACCGCACGCTTTCGCACACTTCTTTACTCCCTGTTAAGATGCTTATTTTTCTTTTGTGCCAACACTTGGCAGGGATTGTTCAGTTCTTCTGTACTTCTAAAATAATTCCAAACACCCTTACTTCCACCACACACACACACTCTCTCTCTATTCTGTCCCATGCTCTTGTCTCCTTTTGCTTATACTCTTACCGAGCGTTTGCTGAAAAAAAGTATCCCATAAATGCCCGTCAATATACACGCGCGAATGCACACAGAGACCACGGTCTATGTACGGGATTACAATTTCACCATATCCAGCAGGCTAATACTGTACGTCGCAAATGAATGCAATGCATCATTCTTTGTACCGCGTCGGTGACACAGCCATGTTTATCGTTCTTTTTCGTACTATAAATACATCTACATCCTATTTAACATCCTGCTTGCGCACTTCGGCGCACTACCTCGCCGTGTTCTTCCTGTTCCTTGGTCGGGAACACCTTGTAAGGGTTCATAATGCCCTTGGGGTCAAACAAGTCTTTGATTTTGCGCATATTGGCAATCATTGTGCTTGATTTGGTAAATGCAAGGTACGGCGACTAAAAAAAGGATGATATGCGATAGGATGCAGGTCAGTTTTCATGTAGCATTTGCAAAGTACGAAAATGCTGTCTTTCCCTTCTTTTTTCTTTTAAACACAACCCGTACGCACCTTCATCAGTCCGATACCGTGCTCTGCACTGCAGCTGCCGCTGAACTGCGCCGTCCAGCCGTAGACGAAATCATCAATCTTCACGCGCAGCGCCTCGTCGTCGCGCAAGGCCGGGATCGTCAGGTGCATGTTGCCATCTCCAACGTGGCCATAGCCATATACAGCAAGAATATCGGGACCGATCAAACCCTCTGTCATCGCCCACTCGCGACAGGCTTTGACCAGGTTGTACAGCTCAGGCAAGGGAAGCGACACGTCAAAGTGGATTGACGATGGGGCGCTCTGCACAATGGCTTTCGGGACATTATTACGCCAGGACCAGAACCTCTCAATCTGTGTCGCGTAAGTGATGCCCAATTTAGGACACTCAGTTTTCTACTCTTATAAACGCATTTTACCTCTTCGGGTGTCCGGGCGACGGCACTATCCAAGGTCACTTGCTCTTCCTTAAGGAACTTGATGAATCTGTCCGCTCTCTACATATATCGTATTATGTGTAGTGGGATGACCGGTAAGCTTTTGCTTTCAACAGACCCAGTTGCCTTTTGTTACCATGTCTTCGATATCCTTGTCTTTTCCAGCCGTTTCCATCACAACATAGAAAGGATGAGTGTCATTGATGGGGAAAACGCTGCCTTTGGGAATTTGAAAGTCTTGCCCACGCACCACCTGAATTGTGTCATTGTCCAAGACCTCAAAAGCCGCCACCGTCTCGGGCAACTCGCGACGCGCAAGCGTATACGCCTTGACAACGTCTTCAAAGCTGCGGAAAGCCAACAAGAACACATTGACGGCGGGTCGGATCCGCTGCGTAGCGATTGAGACAGCCGTAACGAACCCAAGCGTGCCTTCCGAACCAATAAACAAGTTCTTGAGATGATAGCCCGTGTTATCCTTGCGCATGGTCGTCAAATTGTCGAGAATGGTGCCATCCGGGAGAACCTTTCCATTCATGAGGCACGGAACCGCTAAACCCATATTGACTGCAAACATACCACTTCGAGGCCCATGACATTGCCGTGCAAGTTACCGAATCGCATCTGCCGAATACCGCCCGCGTTGGTCGAGATGTTGCCGCCGATGCGGCAGATATGACGCGCAGGTAGGTCGAGAGGCACCTGAGGTGTCTTTAATTCGCATGCTATTTCCCGTACGGAGAATTATCGTACCTGAAATCCCGCCTCAGAAAGATATTCGTCGAGATCCTGTAGAACACAGCCGGCTTCGCACACCAAGTCACCTCGTAACGCATCAAATGACCGGATCTGGTTCAAGACGCGCGTGCTGATGATGATCTCATCAAAGACGGGGACGCTGCCTGTGAAGTAAAAGGACTAAGGCTTCTTTTTCGTGCGAAACCAGGTGCCAGCTGTGCTTACCTCCGGAGGCACCGGTATTACCGCTCTGTGGAACTACAGCGATCGACTCTTGGTTGCAGTATTTTAGGATCTCCGACACATGCTCCGTCGTCTCTGGCAAAAGGATGACGGGCGTGTTGGCGCGGTACACATTGTACCAGTCGTTAGCATACTCGAGATGGACCTTCTCCGGGATTTCGCTTTTCACGAGCACGCGCCAGTGTGGCAAGATGGTTTCGAAATATGCAATGTCCTTATCGGTAATCTGTATACGTATATTTGTGGGAGGTGAGCTGTTCGCGCTTGTGTCGACCTTTGTTTCATGCAGATAACCGACCTTCTTGTAACGCGGGTCGCGCTTGACACGATCAAGCTTGTCGCAGGTCAGTGCAGTCAGTTGGAATCCATGCGTCATGCTGCTGGGATAAAAATGTAGTGAAATAGATGAGAAGAAAGAAGGCAGAACAAAAAAGAAAAAGGCAAATCTTATATGAAGTATAACGCTCCGAATGTATGGGGCTTGGGATTTTCCCGCGTCTGAATTTCCATTATCATTGCTCATCCGTCAAATGATATGAGCAATGCTAATTAGGACCTGAAAGCTCTTCAAGTTGTTCTTAAGGATATGCGGCTGACTCAAACGGACGATTATGCAAGTTCTTCAGTCCCTGTCTTCGGTGTCTTCACGACGAAAAACGGTCAGATGCCTTCTCTTTACCCTATCATGTAGAGACGACGGTAGCAACATGGGCATGCGCAGGTTTGGATACCGGGAAAGATGGCCGGGGCACATGAAACGCATAAAAGTAAATCCTACACTTTTAACACGCTCACACACACACACTCAAACTCCCGCAGGATCACGAGACACAGACGCTTTAAATACTCAAGCTTGCTTAAGCTTTCCCTTACCCGCCTCTCGCCCTGCTCGGCCACGCGAACCTAGCAGGCTGCATATAGTTTGGCTATAAATAAGCTCTGTCTTTTGCGAGAAGCTGCAGAGCGAAATCCCGATATTTACGTACATGATGGCCAAAGACGGGCTGCCTCAGGCATATCACTTTGATGGTCTCCACGAAAACCCTGACCAAAGACAAAAGCGAAAGATCGGTTTCAACAGGGCACAAAAGAAAGTTAAAGCACAAAAGAAAGTTAAAGGGGATGTAAAAAACAAAGGAAAAAACTGAGGAAAGCTAGAAAAGAGGCAAAAATATATATAAAAAAAAAAGGGCCACGTCACTGAGTTGGAAAATGGAGTGAAAAGCAAAAAAGACGTTTTTGATAAAAGCCGTGCGCGCCGCGGTTCGGCTTACATTCACGATCGACGTCCTTATATACATTGTAAAAGAAACTGTAAAAACAGATCGCACGCTCTGAATTAGCAGTTCAATCCTAACCCGTCTGCATCGCAGCAGTCTCATTTCTTTTTCGACCTTTATCGATACCGACGCAAAAACACCTTCGCAAACGGCCTTTTTTTTTTTTATTCCTATTTCCCTCACTGCTCTTATTTCCTTTTCATATTCCACCATGGCGGAAGAAGTCGGAAACCACAACCAGCCTGATGACTCAAAGACAACCCCAAACGCTTTTCGTGTCAAGCTCTACAAGCTGGACACCGAAGGCGGATGGGAGGATCAAGGCACAGGTTTTTGTATATACACAACCGTAAGTGGTCGTAATCTTCCCTCTTTTTCTCCTCATGCTTTTCGATCGCACGCGTGTCTCTCTTCCTATTCCAACGCACGGCCACTAATCTCGCCACAGGCTTCGGACGACGAACCCGATGAACTTGTTGTCCGTTCCGAAAAAGATCAGTCACCCCTCTTGATCTCAAAGATTCACAAGCGCAAGGTATACCAGCGGCAACAAGGTAATACTCTCGTTACCGAACGATAATGGAGTGATCCATGGCTGATATCATCCTACAAGATACACTCATTGTCTGGACCGAGGACACTGCACATGACTTGGCATTGAGTTTCGAGAAATCAGACAGCTGCGACAAGATATGGCACGTGGATAACCATTCTCTCTTTTTTCTTTCTTTACGATGGTCGTGTTCTTGGTCCTAATTTTAAGTTTGGCAGGCGCAACATCACACATAAGCAGGAAATGGCGAGGGCAAGAGGTACATTCCATTGATAGGCAAACTGGGCGAACTTGTACACTTACCATGGCAGATTCCGATACAGATGATCAGGAATCCACGCCTCCTTATGGCCAAGACGTCCCCGAACCCGCTGCCCTCCCCGCGCCCGAACTCGCCAACCTCTCCGATATTGCGCATGTCCTGTCAAACGCAAAAACCATACAGGAGAAGGATCGATTAGCGTCCTTCATTCTAATTGAGGTAGCACAAAAAACCTATAGCCTTGCACGAAAACTTATGCCCCGCATTTAGAACTATATCGATAAGCTTCTGCTGCTATTTGAGACCTGCGAGGATCTCGAAAGCATTGATGATTTGCATAAACTGTATACCATTACCAAGGCAATCAGTAAGTCCCAGGCACCTATTTGAAAAGGACGGCTCTTCTCACCACATTCAGTTATGCTGAACGACAATACAATCATCGAATACATCATCCGGGACGAAATCATCCTTGGCGTAGTCGGCATGCTTGAATGTAACGCATTAACCTAACGACATGCATTTTTTATCTTTGCTCATGCAGCCTGTTAGATAACCCCGAGACACCGAAAATGAAAGCAAAACACCGTGAATTCTTAGCAAAGTGCACCAAGGTCGATCCGGTGGTACCCATCAAGGACGAGGCCACACTTTCCAAAATCCACCAGACCTACCGGCTACGCTACCTCAAGGACGCCATCCTCCCCGAGACAAATGACGATGCCTTTGTCTCTATCGTGCATTCTCTGATCTTCTTCAACCATATCGACATTATTAATCACTTTCAGCATAATTCAAAGTTCCTGACCGACCTTTTTCGCATTTTCAAAGACGACGATGTGTCCTTTGAAAAAAAGACCGATGCCAGCAAGTTCATCGTCCAGCTCTGTATCATGGCAAAATCCTTGCAAGCCTCTGCCCGGGCCGGTCTTTACAAGTAAGAAAGAAAAAGAAATTTCACCGGACTGCTTAACTCACCGGTGACCTAGAGCACTCGCCGCCCATGGGTTCTTCAGCACTATCTCCTTTGCGCTGACTCATCCTGACGAACAGCTGCGCACTTCGGCTTGCCTCGTACTGCTGTCCGTCATCGAGCTCGATACCTCCCTCGCACGGACCCATCTTGGCTTGCAAGCCAAGGAAGACCCGCTCGAAAAGACCGTGCTGTACACAATCGTCTCTCGTCTCATTAGCGACACTGACGCGAACCTCAAGATGCAATACACCGAAATGCTCAAAGTGCTCCTCGACCCTGGCAGTGGACCCCTGCCAGGTACCGCCATGGCGACTGAGGTACACAAAATGGATATCTGTGGGGTGATGAAACTTACTATGATTCCAGATGGCCCGGAAACAGGATCCAGAGGCTGAGCAGTTTTTGACGACTTTTTACGACCTGTATGCCCGGTACCTGTTAGAGCCCATGGAGACCCTCAGCACGAAAAACATCAAGCTGGATGGTAAAGAAAAAAAGTGGACTAGGCAATGCGAAGACCGAGTTTAACCATCGTGCATCATGAATAGGGCCGATCGAAGCGTTGCAACTCTCTCAGGAACAGGGCGAGCTGTATCTGTACATTTGTGACATACTTTGCTTTATTGTTCGACAGCATTCCTTCCGGAGCAAATTCCTTTTATTATCCACCAACTGCTTTGTCAAGATTGTCCAGCTCTACCGGTGCCCTGAGATTTACCTCAAGCTCGGTAAGCTCTAGTTCTTGTTCTCTCTTGTTATTTTTTTCCCTAACCCACGCGTTGGGGCGGACTTGTAGCTGCATTACGGGTGATCCGTGCGTGCGTCGGAACACGAGATGACTTCTACGTCCGTAATCTGATTAACCACAATGTGTTCGAGCCTACCATCCGCGTGCTCTTGGATACCGACGGTCGAGATAATTTGCTCAACTCGGCTTGTCTTGAACTGCTCGATTACATCCGAAAGGTAAAAAAAAATGAGAGAAAAAAAACCAGTGTTTCGCTTTTTATTGACAGCCCCGTAGGAGAACATTAAATTACTGCTCAACCATCTTGTGCCGCAGTTTGGCACAGTCATGGATACCATCAGCTACGTCTCGACGTGCCGGTTACTACGAGCAAAGTATGATGAGAACCATGCAGAGAAAGAGCAGCGAGAGGCGAGCGTCGCGAGCGACAATGAATCGATCAATTCCAAACGAACAGGGGGCTGGACCTCATCCACTGTCAATATGGACGAAGAAGAATACTTTAGTCAACCCGACGATACTAAGGAGGAGGATGATAAGGAGTCGACGAGTAGCTCGGGCAGTAAACCGCTCGTGGACTATGAAGATGACGACGAGGACGACACGGAAGCGAAACCAAAAGAGGAGGAGCAACCTCCATCATCATCGCCCTCTCCCCCTCCTCCATCGTCAAGCGAAGAAATGGACACAAAACCCGACCTTCCTATCCCAAAAAGATCCCACGATGAAGATGAGGATGACGATTTGCTGGCGAAACGAGCAGACAAACACAGACGGCTGGCAAGTCCGAAAAAGATCATCATCAACGCAGGCATTGCGCGGAAGCAGCAATAATAAAACCATAATGTGCGAAAACAATACGACATACACACGCATATTTTACACACATCCACATATATGCTCCATGTGTTGGCTTCTCGACTCACTCGTTCGCTCATCATGTTCTAATGTAAAGAGTTCGACTCTACGACGGCCGTGCCGTTGGGGGGTGTCTGGATTTTAGGCGGCGTTTGGGTCTCGCCTCGTAGGCCCTTGCGCACAGCTAAGACAGAATCCTACGTCGCCATATTCCCGTCAGCTCTTTCTTCTTGAACCTGATCCTATCCTACTTACCACAATCACCGCGTCCACGCCATAGTTCTTCTGCGCTACTGCGTTCTCGACTTCGTTGTTGAGCACGCCGTATGTGAACAGGAGCAGACCCGATTCCTTGATCACTTTGCACATCCGCGGCGCCTGCAAGATGGGCTCGCTTGCAGACACAATACCCAGTAAATCGGCTTGCTTGGCGAACCGCACCGCACCCTGCAGCGAGTTGCACCGAACGTCCGCCATCGGCAGCGTGCCCGCATCGGTCAAGAAGAACACCGGGTAGTTGGGTTGCTTCAGATTGAGGAAAAGGCACACTTCGGGATGGAAGGACGAGAAGATGATGCGTCGATCCTCTTCAATGTGGTCGTAGACGCAGTTGAGGATTGTGTCCACAAAGATATTCAACTCTTGGAACTGGTGCAGCTCGTCACCCTCGGCTTCATCCACCATCGGGTATTTGACTTCAATGTTGCATCCGGCCGACTTGGGAATTTTCTAATAATTTGCTCGCCATGTGAGCACGTAAAAAGCTTAAACTCTCTTTTCAAACTTACTTTGAGTGCTTCAGCCAAAGTGGTGAAAGGTGCCTGGATGCTTTCAGGACCATTGCCTTTGAGTTTGCCCAGCTTGTTGGTTCGGGTCAGTTCCTGGCGCCGCGAGAAGCGACCGCCTGCGGGCGAGTCGTCAATTGAGCCCACCGAATGTGAACGGTTCATGCGCTTCGAAGGAGACGACGCCGTCGTGATGAGGTGGCTGTGGTCTGGGATAGATTCGTTCGCGGAAGCGCGCGGCGATGTTGACAAGACTTCACCGTATACGCCATCACTGACACCGGTGTGATACTCCTTGATATGGCCCGAGGGACGCAGGTTGAGGAACTGCTCGGACGTGATCGCGTTCAAGGGAATGTCGAAGCCGGATTCGGTCACAGTCCAGTCGTGGTAAATGACAGGTACAAGGTCTTTGGTGAGCTGGACGTCTATCGAAAGGTCAGTTCCCAACTCAATAATAGATACACGGTTATTATGTTTGGCTTACCAAATTCGATATACTCGGCACCCAGCGATGCAGCCGTGATGAAAGACAAGACGGTGTTCTCGCCGACCTGGAGCTGGGCCTCGCGCTTGTTCATGCCCGAGCCACGATGACCAATGATCTGACAAAACACCGTCAGGATACCACTTTTTTTACCCCCTTCCCGTTTCTTACCTTTGTGTCTAGCGACTTGTAGTAGGTGTAGCGATCACCGACTGTCATTTTCGGGTGCTCGAACGGAGTGACGACCACATACTCGAAGCCGAGCGTGCCAATGTACTCGAGTGTCGAGGCTTGGATCAAGGGAATGTTTTGAGCGCCACGAAGGGAGGAGTTACCCGAGACTCGGCCCTGGAACCCACGCGACTTTGTGAAGATCTGATCGGTGGCAAGCACAGCGGTACCACGCGCAAGGACGTTCTCTGGAGCGGTCGACCCAAAGGTCTCAACCACGTCAAAACGCAGGACAATGTCTTCAGGTTTGGAGGCGAACAGTACGATGGGCTCGGGATGCTGCAGGTGCTGCTCGTTGTCGGTGGGCAAGTCAATGATGGGCACATCACCATACGCGCCCTTAGCCGAGATGGCGATTGAGAGACGGCGCTCGTCCGAAAGAGTCTTGTCGAGCTGGACAAAGCATTGCGAGAGTGCGTTACGAATGTCATTCGAGCCGAGCGTGATGATGATCATGGATTCGTCTGTCAGATATTTGTGGCCATACAAGCGGCTGGCACGCGAGCGCGCCTTGGTGATGTGGCTGCCGTTCGTCTTGCTGTCGCCGTTGAGGACCGTGCTTGGGGTGTGCGCAAACGGCTTTGTTTCATCTGGCTTCGTCATCCGACCAATGTCAAGGTACCCACGGAACACGGCGTGCTCGTACGCCGCCCAGCCGTTGTGATCTTCAGGTGTTTTGTCCGCACCCGCGTCCAGGAGGATCTGGGCGATCTCTGTGCACCCTTCAATGGCTATCATGCAAGTGAAGTGCCTATGAGTCGAACCATGCACACTCTACTATGTCACTTGACGTACCAGCGACCATGAGGGGCGTCCACGCATTGATTTTCTCCGCGAGGTTGACATTGGCATGACCATACTCGATTAGGCTACGCACCCCTTGCACAAAGTTCTTACGCACAGCAATATGCAACGCTGTTTCACCATCTTCGTCCGCCAAATCCACGGCCGCGCCCTTGGAGATGAGCAGGCGGAGCAGTTTATCGTTGCCGATGCTGCAGGCCAGCGCGACTGAAGAAGGATGGTGCGAGAATCGTGCAAACTCCGGGACGGACTCGAGCTGGTTGAGGATATTGCTACCGTTGGGCTGCTTTTCGTCTTTGTCTATATCGATAACAAAATCAGCGAGCTGTGGTCTGATGCGGCCATGTGAATAATTACCAGTAAAAACGCCATCGACGCTTGCTACGTGACCGACGTCAATGAGAACATCCAAAGTCTCGTGATTGCCATGGAGGATAGCCAGAAAGAAAGGCGTGTGACCTTCGCGGTCTTGCCATGCGCCTTCCGCAAAGCCGGATTGCTTGTAGTGTCCATGCGTCTTCGCATGCTCCAGCAGAAGACGGGCAGCCTGGGCCTGACCAAATTCGCACGCATAATGGAGAGGACGCCGACGAGCAAAGTCTTGCTGCAGTGCGAGATTCGGCGCGAGCTCTAGAAGCTTGCTCAAAGTAGGCGCAGACGTCACACCTGGGTCGCTGTTTTCGCCCGCAAGGATGCAGAGCTTGTGGAGCAGGTTGCGGTCGTTAATGTCCCTGTGATTCAAGGGCGTGACGATATGCTTGATCAGATACTCCAGGCATTCGAGTGACCCGCGCTGGGTCGCGAGCTCCAAGAGTGCATAGCCGGTCTATTAAAGGAAACACACGTGTGGTTACGCAAAAACGCGAATTGGAACCACTAAAATTGAGCAAACGCTTACCTGATCAGCTTCTTTTTTGGATTTGCCGCTGAGCGACTTTGCCTCCAAGAGAGCGGCGACCGCGTTCGCATCGTCTTTCTCAATCAGATTGGCGAGCTGCATGTTCTCTTCATCTGTCAAGACACTGCCGTGCCTGCCAATCGTAGAAGGCTGAGGCATCTTGACCGAGACGGAGGCAGGGTGGCGGATAGTGGGCTCGCGGGTCAAGGAGCGATCGTCGCCCGGCGAAAGGGTCGAGATCCACTTTGTGAGCTTCTCCACCTCCGAGCGTAAGCGTGCATGAGACACGAAAGGAAGCACCGATACCTAGAAAGGAGGGGTTTGTTTACCGTATCCAAATCGGTGGCAAAGTGCCTTACCTTTGTCTGCCAATAGACGGTTTGTGTCTCCAAACCCAGCTTTTTGTCGAGTCTACATACACAGGAGGATGTGACGCAAATGAGCAAAAAGTCTAAATGACGGGGATGACGTACTTCTTAAGGATTTTTCTGAAACCTTTGGTATTCAGCTCGGCATACCACATAATGCGGTTAATCTGAGCCCGGGTCTCCTGGAGCGCACTCACGAGCTCCTCTTTGACGTCAGGAGACGTGGCGCTGTTGTTCTTCACCGCAGGATAGTACTGGTGGTACTTTTCAGAAAGGATCCACAGCCGCCGATCGACTTGCGATTGCTTGTATGCATAAAATGTGTTGACCTTCTCCAATTCACGATCCAGCTGGAAAAAGATGGCTATCCTCGCATGAGCGCATCGCTCACACACATATACACAATGTGTCCACTATAAGAAGATAATCCATACCCGTGATGGCTTCCTCGGTGGGCGGATTGTGCGAGCTGGCTTCGTTGATCGACTTCTTGAGGGCCTTGTATGAGACGTAGTTCTTGGACCACTCGGGAATCTGGTTCTGCAAAAGAGTCTTGCCAAACTTCATTGTTGTCCGAAAAAGAGAAGAAAGTGGTAAATGTGGAAGACAAGTGAAAGCTGAAAAAGTGAAGCGGAAAGGGAGAGAGGCGATAGGTACCACAAGTCTGACAGCTACAAGGACGTGGGAAAATGAAAGACCGACGCCTGCTCTTAATGCAATAAGTCGCACACGTGCGGGGCATTACTGGCACGGAGTGCCTGTGCAATTGGCCGTATTTCCAACATTATACCCACTTGCACAATAGCCCTGTTTTGCTTTTATTTATCACGTGTCCATGCATCTCATTTATGCCTTTTTGACATTGTGTATAATGGAAAATTTGCCGAGATATAAACACTCAATAAAGAGGTGTCGTGATAAAAATAATGCGCAGCTCATACGCAGTGCAACCCCGCCCGTCTGCTTTGAGAGCCCTGAGATATGCTTAACACTACAGTATCTCTTTAGGCATACGTATAGCAGTAATGTTGCTAGGCGACGCATGCGCGATCGTTTAGCTTTATGGGTACCGTTGTCTGAGTCGTTGAATGTCATGGAGGAGTCCTAGTGTCACAAGACCGATGTTTTGTCATATACCAACACTCTAAGGGAGAATTAGTTCCTTGTTTCATCAGGTATCTTCTGTAATACACACAGATAGACGAAATATGATGGGGCCCATTACAAATTACGCGACCGGGTGTATTTTGTCCACTTCTTTTTCGACGTGGTACCACGTGCACATGTGAACTACATGGGGACGATGTTGCCTGAGACTTCTGAATTCATGTGGATATTTGCTACGTTTTGTAATGACAAAAGGTCGAGTACAGTTATCTTCGTCGACTGTTGCTCTTATTGTAGAAGATGAAGATATTGAACTTCGGTCACACGCTCATCTGTCAAGAGTATAATAGAGATACTCTGTAAAGGAGAAGCTGAAGTTAATCAACCTGTAGGCCAATAGGCGCCATAATGTAGATGAAGCCTCACACATTAAGAACTTCAAAATTATGCAGTTGATTCTCATAAAATACTCCCGCATGGTGTCGGGCTTGAACATCTGATACGAGTGTTTGCTACGTGACTATTCAGCTTTGAAATGGTCTAAATATATGAACTTTACCGAAATCCGAGTAGACGACGCTATGTATATCCAGTAGCAATATTAGCAGACACAGTCAATACATTGGGGGAAATGAAGTCTATGCATATAGTTTCTGCTGCTGGGCTCCAAAATTGCCTGTTTCAAGCATGCCTGCTGAAAATACTTGGTACCATGTTGTGGCTCGGTGAAAATGATTTGTGGGAAGCAGCCCCTGTGAGCAAAGGGCTATGCATCTTGCATATATACAGTATGACGGGCTACAGTATACGGATCTCAGTGCAAAAAATCGAAGGATCGTGGCAACTTCACATACGTATCTGTATACACTTTATACATCTTCGTATACGTTTCATTTTGCGGTCAATCTCCTGGTCAAAAAGGAAATGCCGTAATTCTCCTAGCCGGTAGCTCATGCTTTTTTTAATATATGTGAAGAATACTTTCTTAGGGACAATATTTGAAAAAAGTCAACCCAGTTGCGGGACTGTGCACGGACGAGGACAGGTCAACACCTTGACTCTATGGGCTTGATCTTATTATGTTATTCTTGGCGGGCGACAGCTGTCCGTAAAGCTACGATACTTGCCAAGCCAGGCCCTTCATAGGTGGTGGTGGTGGTTGGCCCATGAGGGCAGCTCTTAATTGGTTAATAGGGTGGCAGAACAACATCAGTATGACAGTCCCGCACGCATGAATGATCCGAATAGTCGGTGAAGAACGGGGATGACCTGTCATCCAGGAACCAAGGCTCAACACTATAGCAGCTGATCCTCATAATCAAACCCTGCTCTCGATGATGCTGCCTTCTCCTGGTGATTACTGCCTGTGCTGCCACAGTCTCTCCTTAAGTTTATTGCTCTTGCCCATTTAACTGTATTGAAGCTCTTCAAAAAAGCGAGATACCTTTTACATTCTTTTATGATGTAATCCTCATCGACAAATTTTTTGTCTTGAACAAAAAAAAAGAGAAAAGTGAGAGTATAGATAAAGAGATGATGCTGTATTTCAGCCGGTGGTGTAATGGATCTCTGGTTGACTGCATGAGTGGAATGACATATGCAGGTGTTTGCATGAGACAATTAAGGGGTGGCGTGCTTTCATGCTGGTATGTCGCGTACATCTCGATCGGGGTCATGTTTACCCAATGAGATAACGATTGCATACGTTATCCGGGAGCGCGGGCATTCAGATCATATACGTTTCTTCTATCTTTTTTCTTCTTTTGTTTCT
Source organism: Syncephalastrum monosporum B8922 (assembly GCA_000697355.1). Taxonomy (NCBI): domain Eukaryota; kingdom Fungi; phylum Mucoromycota; class Mucoromycetes; order Mucorales; family Syncephalastraceae; genus Syncephalastrum; species Syncephalastrum monosporum. Next base: position 351,189 of record JNEN01001207.1, on the reverse strand, counting down.
TACATATGCGCTGGCTCTCTGCGTCGATCTTACTTGCTCTCTCCGCTGTATCTGCAAGCGCAGACGCGGGTCGTCAGACCACCTTCCAGGCCTCGTACAGTAGCAGTCTGTCCGAGCGTCTGCAGTCGGGTTTGTCGGTGGAGGGTCTCGTGCGTCATTCGCGCCAACTTCAGAAAATCGCCGACGAGCACGATGGCACGCGAGTGTTCAGCTCGCCCGGACACAATGCCACGCTCGAGTACATTCACGAATGGACGACGGAGCATGGATACGATACCTATTTTGAACGTAAGTTCGGTTGCCATGGCAGCCCAACCAATGTAACTGACTCTTTTTGGCATAATGGCAGCCATGTACCTGAACTACACCGAGACGGTCAAGGCAGAAGCAAGCGTTCTCGGCGGGAAGCCTCTGTCGTCGCTGAAACTCATGACGTTCACGACGAGCACGCCTGTCGATGGCATTGAAGCGCCTTTGCTTCATATTCAGGGCCATGGCTGTGATGCTGCAGAGTACCCCGACAACGCTAACGGCAAGGTCATTCTCGTCGAACGCGGCGAGTGTGCATTCGGCCAAAAGGCGTATGCCGGCGGCGTAGTGGGTGCTAGCGCTGTGTTGATTTATAACAACGACAAAGGCCCTTTGTCGGGCACACTCGGCCAGGACTTCCCCGAGGGCGCTCCCACCGCCGGTCTGTCGGACGAGGACGGCCAATATCTTCTCAGCCTCCTCCAACAAGGCGACGTCCAGGTGTATGCGGCCATTGTCGAGTTGCGCGAAGAACGTCGCACCTACAACGTCATTGCTCAAACCAAGTCCGGCAACCCGGAGAACGTTATTGTGATTGGTGCCCATTCAGATAGTGTCGCAGCCGGCCCAGGTATCAACGATAACGGTTCAGGCACCGCCGCGCTTCTGGAGCTCGCCCACCTCGTCAGTCGCACGGAGCCCAACAATGCGGTTCGCTTCTGCTGGTGGACCGCCGAGGAGTATGGCCTCTTGGGTGCAAAGCATTACGTGGAGAACCTCTCAGAAGAGGAGCGCAAGAAGATTGCGCTCTATCTCAACTTTGACATGATTGCCAGTCCCAATTACTACAACGGTATCTACGATGGCGATGGCTCCGACAGTGCGATCAAGGGGCCGGCTGGCTCGGGCGCCATTGAAAAGCTTTTCCAGGACTACTTTGCCAGCAAGGGCGAGTCGTCAGACCCCTCGGAATTTGATGGCCGAAGTGACTATGGCCCATTCATTGTAGGTGTTTCAAATCCAAGGCAATGTGACCTCAAACTCAATTCCATCATGCTTTGTAGAACGTGGGTATTCCTTCCGGAGGTCTTTTTACCGGCGCTGAAGTCGCCAAGACCGAAGAGCAAGCGGCGAAATACGGTGGCAAGGCGGGTGAACCTTATGATGCATGCTACCACCAGCATTGTGACAACATTGACAACCTGAATACCGAGGCGTTCTTGCTCCACGCCCGTGGTCTAGCGCATGCAATCGCCACATTTTCCGAGTCGACGAAGCTCCTCGAGGACGAGCAAAACGCGCAATCTATTAGGGAACAATCCCACCCCAAGCTGGATTTGGAGGCCCTGTGGCCCTCGGGCGCAGAGAAATACGCAGTGATGATGTAGAAAAATATAAAATGGTTTCTTTTTTCAATATGTTCATAGAATGTACATCTGGAAGAGTTACGAATTATTCAGCACTGTACAGTCCACCTCTTTCCACCACAAAAATAGGGGGTTTGTGTCTATATACAAAACAGCATATTTACGACTCTTGGGTCTCAGCCTCATTCTCGCCGTTCACCAGCGGAAGTAGCTTTTCGACTTCTGCAATGGGAGTTAATCATCTTTTTCTGCGGTTCATAGATGATACGTACTCAGTAAGAGGTGGCGGCCGTACGTGAATCGCTTCAGGGACTGCATATGCGGTTTGATCTTGCCCACGAGTCGGCCGCGTTGGTTTTCATCTACAACGTCCAGCATCTTTTGCACAACGTAGTTGGCATACTGGTCTTTCATCATTGTCACGAGTGGGCACGATCTGGTGAAGAGAAACAAAGACAAAAAAACTTGAGCTTCTGGCATCCCTCACTGCAACCCACTTACCCGTCAGGTCGGGTCTGAAGCACCTCTTCAATCAAAATCTGACGGTCCTCTTTGCTGCCATAGTCGACGCATTTCTCGACGACGTTGCTCGCGAATTTGTGCTTGCTGAGCTGCAACACCTGACCATGGATTTTTTCAATAATAACCGATTTGTCCTCGGGTCGACCGCGCTCCAGGATATGTTGAATGACATAGTTGCCATATTGGTCTTGGACGAGTTGGCTCGTGCATCGGTGAAGCTCATCCAACAAAGGTCCCTGGAGCCGTGTGGGTGTTTTCGCTCTTTGTCTTTCCATTGCCCTTACCGTTTGGAATTCAGTACAGTGCTCAAACATGCGCTGGATAACTCGGCAACCATAGGGATGCGTTGCCAGGTTATACACCTGACCGTGGAATGCGTCAATGATAAATTGGATATGTTGCGCAGGAACACGCTCAATGGCCTAGAAAAGAAAAAGGTCAGATCTGCTTTCGTCCATTCGCTATGAAAAGGTTACCTTCTGGATGACATGGTTGCCGTTCTGATCCTTGATGCACTTCAAGACACACCCATCGAGTTCGCCCACGAGACGAGCTTGTTGTTCCGTCAAAACATGCTCCAGCGCCTAAATCATAGTATGAGCAGACCATCCATTTATAATATATGTTTGACAAACCTTTTGTACAACGCGGCAGCCGTACATCTGCAGGGACAACGAGAGCACGTGTCCTTCCATCTGCTTGGCCAGGATCGTCTTTTGCGCTTGGTTGCCGTGCTCAAAGAATTTTTGGAGCACATAATTGCCAAACACATCCGTCATCAGCTGTAGCGCATTCGGCAGCACTTCCTCAAACACCATCTGCTTCTCCTCGCTGTTGGCTGTCTCGAGCTTTTGCTGAATGAATCGGGAACCATGCTGATCGCCGCTGAACTCGACAATGTGGCCCGCGATATCCTGATTAAAAGCCAAAAGAAATTAAGATCCTGTCTTCCTTCCCTAGTAGGGCCGAGTTTTTTTTCTCTTTTTACCTTGAGCTCGTATTTCTTGCTCTTCGAGTTTCTAAATTCCTCAAGAAGAGGGCTACGAATGCTGAGAGCAATGTCCTGCGAACGCACGGGCTCCTGTGCCAGGTGACGCGGATGGGCAAGGTTGTGCGAGCCGAGCGCATGCATCTGCTGCTGAAGAAGGAGTTGCTGTCGAGCGGCCATGAGCTGCTGCTGTTGTTGTTGAATCAGCAGTTGCTGCTGCTGCATCTGCAATGCACGCAGCTTCTTGTCGTTGTCTGCCATGTGTGGATCCGGGTATCCGTTCGGTCCTTCAAGCAGACTTCCGGGCGACCCCAATGCCGAGCCTAGAATATATAGAGTGAGGATGTACGCACGCAAGATACGCGTATTCAATTACCTTGCTGCCAGCTAGGCGTCCAGCGTCCGTCGAGAAGGGACTCGCGCGAAGGACCCTGGCCGTCTGAGCCGAGGTCGCTGGTGTAGTCCCGCGCTGCATAAGCGGACTGGCTTCCCACCTGGGAGAAGCCAGTGCCACCGCCATAGAGGAGCGGGCTATCCAACTGGCCGGTATATGGGCTCTGAGGGCCACTGGAGCCAGGGGTCTGTTGCTGCAGACGAAGCGACTGCTGATGCAGCAAGCGTGCCTGCTGAGCCATACTCATTTCGTCCGGCTACAGGAAAACACGGCATGAGAAACGACGCTCGAGGTCGTACAATCCCGCTTTACCTTTCCACGGAGACCCAACGCAGCAAACTGGCGCGCAATCATTTCATCATCGCCGAGGCTTGAGAAATCCTCACCGTAGGCACCCATGTGGCGCCCGGGCGGGGTCGAGTTGGACCGGGCCGGAGGTGGAGTCGAGAAGTTCTGCGGGAGCTGCGGCGACAGCGTGCGAAGTGCGTTGATACGTGAAGCGGCTTGGACGCCATAAGGTTTGGCATCGGGCTCCATCGACATTTGCAGGAGCGAAGGCAGCTGATCGGCATGCGTTTCTTCCATTGAGCGACCTGGTCTCGACGATGACGATCCCGCGGACTCAAAGGGCGGCCGAGTACTGGAGAACCGAGCGTCGTTGTCGAGGGCGTTCAGCTGCTCACGGTATTGCTTCTGCAACGCATGTAGATCACCATTGGACACGCTGCCCAAATCATCGGGGAAAATCCCCCCAGCTGCAGCAGCACCGGCAGTGCGCGAGCGACCTTGTTGCTGTTGTTGCTGGTGCTGCTGTTGATGCTGCTGTTGTTGCTGTTGCTGCTGCTGCTGCTGCTGCTGCTGCTGTTGGGCAAAAAATGGCGATGGCGTTCTCGGGAAATCCTTTTTGCAACTGTGAGTTGGGATCCTCTGTTTTTTTATATGTATATCGGGTGGGTGCCATCCCCTTACCTCCTGTATTAGATCAACGAGATTTTTTCCACGGCGGGCATTACTATTGCTGCCACTGCTGCCACTATTGCCAGTCAGATCATTCGCATCGACCGACTTGGCGGCAGTATGCTTGGTCACACGTCGGCCATAGCCCGAGGCGGGATCTTGCGGAGACATGAGACCTAATACGAGAAAAAAGGGCGATCGATATAAGGATGAGAGGGGGGATGACTGATAATAGACTCAGATCGCATTACCACCAGGACCGTTGGTATCGCTTTGGGCACCGTCGCCCCAGAGCTGCCAGGACTGGCCCGGGTCGAAGGGAGGGAAGCGCGGGTCACGGGCGCCAGCTTGTTGCTGAGGATGCTGTTGCTGGGGGTGACGGTGGTTGGACGAGCGTGGATCAGAAGGGTTGATGCGCTCCAGGTTGTTATTCGAACGCTGTGCCAAGACGTTCATGGGCGGTGCGCTCGAAGAACGGTTGTACGAGTCGTCGGACGCCAGGATATCGGTCCCATCAGGTGATCCCAGGAAATCATAGTCATAGTCGAGCTTGCCGTGAAGAAGCGCGGCCAGCTATAATAATACAATATAAACCCGTTAGTGTTACACGCGCGAAGAGCCTTACAACCCATCTCCCCTAATATGACACCCGTCTCACGCACGCACACACACACACACTCTCTCTCTCTTTCTGGTGAGCTACCCAGCGTGAGGCACGCCAATGCACAGCGCTGAATGGCCTCAAAAGAAGGGGGCCGGAAAAAAAAAGAGCAAACAGATCATAGACTTACCTGACCCTGGGGCTGATTCTTCGCTTTGGGCTGATGGAGGTCAGATTTGTGAGCACTCGGGGACATGGAGTGCTGTGGCATCATCTCGAGAGATGGCTACGATCGATTCCAGAGAGTATATATACGCGCAGTTAGGCGTGAAGATATATACAGGCGAGCGCAATGTTGCTGCAGCAGAAAAAAAAAAGAAGGTTTATAAAGCAGACAAACGAGGCGACGCTGAAAGTAAGAGAGCGCCCATGCGCCCCCTCCGCCCAACCCAGTCCCACCTGCACTTCCCAGTCCCGCCTGCCATTTTGCCCAATTTCTCCTAGACGTCAGAAAATTTATTACCGTGCTTCTCAGCGAAGCCGCTCTCCCGGCGGATGCTTCAGCAAACAAAACTTTTCTGACTCCGCATAAATGATGTCATGTGTTTGATCAGCCCTCGATACCCACCCCCTCTCATACACTCGCCATCGAGCAAAGCAGAACCACGTAGGGTGTGTATGTGCAACCATGGAAATGCGCCATAGCAGCAAGCGATAATGATGTTTTGGACCAAATTTTCAGTTGCTACAGTAAAGGAAAGGCGTTTGAGATATGCACTAGGGGTTTCAGCAATCCCAAAAAACCGCATCCCGGATCCGCACGTCACAGCCCGCAAGGAAGACTTACACAGTCTGTTCTATTTTTTTCTACAACACCCAGACCGTTCTTTCTTTCCACTTTAACTATTTGTTCACACTATGGTCGCTGCAGACACAACAGCCAACCTTACCTCCCATCCACCGGAAGAAAAACCGGGTCAATCGGACGCCAATCCGCCACCTACCACATCAAAGAACAAAAAGAAGAAGAAAGCAGCAGCCAAACCCGCCCCTACCCTGCGGCCCTACTACTCGCAGTACATGAAAGACTATCCGGTCGAGCTACGCTCCAACAAAGCGAAAGGGCGTCATGCGGTTGCGTCCACAGATCTGGATCAGGGCACCACCGTCTGCCATGAAAAGGGAACGGCTTTCGTTGTGCGCTCCGATTACTTGGACCAACAGTGCCATGTGTGTCTCGCTACCCTGGCCACCAAACTCATGTGTTCCGACTGTCAGAAAGCATTCTACTGCTCGCAGACCTGCCTCCAACGCGATGATACCCATACGCTGGTCTGCTCGGCCATGGCCCAGGTGGATGCCATTGCCCGCTCGACCGACGTTGAGCCCGATTTCTTGCGGTTGATTGCTTTGCTCCTGGCCAGACGCGCGCGCGACGGGAGTCAAGAGGATGAACCCGTACCGGGCGCACCCACCCCGTACTGGTGCACCGAAGATCTCGTCAGCCATCGTAACAAAGCAGACCCGGGCTTCCTTGAAGTGTTTGGTGAAGCAGGTACGTCTGAAATTTCTGCTTTTCTTCCTGTTCTGTGGTGTGTAACCCAAATTCTACCTCTCTCAAATTTGTAGCGCCTCGCCTCCTGTCGGAACTTCCTGAAGAGGCACAGATACCCGTCGATGAGGTCATTACACTTGCATGCAGGTACGTACACTCGTATGCGTTCTGGTGAGAGGGATGGCTGAGACCTGTCCAAGAATCAATTCAAATGCGCATGGGCTGGGCGATAACGAGGCACGGAATACAGACGTGGCATTGGGTCTGTTTCCAGTGGGTGCCATGTTTTTCAACCACGCGTGCAATCCCACGTGCGCATTTGTAGGCACCGAGAACGGCAAACTGGCATTTCGTACTATCCGCGACGTGGCTCAGGGCGAGGAATTGACAGTGAGCTATATTGATGTGTATGCACCGCGCGACGAGCGGCGAAACACCTTATTGGGGAGCAAACACTTTTGGTGCAAGTGCCAGCGCTGCACGACCCCCATGGACGAATCGGTCGACCGTTTCCTGCAAAGTGTAACGTGTGATCAATGCGGTGAGGATGTCTACGTCATCCCGCCTGCCCCCATTGATCTCGTCGTACAAGGCAAGAGTGCACTAGACGTCCCGGCATCAGAATACAAGTGCGCCAAGTGTGGCCACGCCAGCCAATCCGAAGAGGTGGCATCGCGCGTCAAGCAAGCCGAGTCGCAATACCTGGAGGCCATGAAAGCCATCAGGCGCGAACGCAATTACCGCCGTGCACGCGCCAAACTCGAACCCCTCGCTCAAAAGGACGTCAAACCTGGCGACCTGCACCCTCAAAATGCAGTGCGTCTGAACGCTTCGATTCCTTTGATGAACTGTCTGCGGCATGAGCAGGATCTCTCAGGCGCGATCAACGTCAACAAGACCATTCTTGAGTTTATGGAACAGAATGCGCGTCAGAACTTGCCTAAAAACACCCCCGAGGTCAGTGACTTTTGGCAGAACCTCGGCGAGATGTGTGATTTGATGGCGGCCAAATATCAAGCGGCTGGTGCTAGTCCTCTTGTGAAGCGGTGGAAAAAGGAAGCCCAGACTGCGTTCGCCAACACGATCCGTGTTAGGTCCATCGTGTTTGGCAAGGATCATCCCAAGACCAAGTTGGCTCAACGATTAATGACACGTGTTTAGATATCATACTTTCTTAGAATATAATACAAAAGTTAGTGATTTGCTATCTCTGCAGATATGTACCGACTATATGTGAAACATCTGGGTAAGCAGCAATTAATATAGAGAAATAGAGATTAGGTCCTGTGCTGTGTTCCTATTTAGCCATTGTAGTTTGTGGAGTCCCGGATCTTTGATGATTATACGTTATTTCGTGCATATTGTTGAAGGGTCGCGTTAATTGGCAACTTGAACAAATTGCTCTTCTGCACAAGGACATACAATGGCAAAGATAAGTACGTATTTCTCACACATGTTGAGGCTGATCGCGATTACCAAGTAAATCTACACTTGTGGGAGGCGCATTAGTTTTTGCTGCGGAGGGCTAAGCTTGTGCTCTTATTGAATTGAGCATTGCTATCAACCGTGTCGAACCCAACACTAACCATCATGCCCTTATCAAATGGAATAGTTAGTGGGCAAATTATGCAATGTTTTTCTAAATGGTCATTGCTTACCAAGTTCGAACTTGGTTTTGAAAGTGCTTTCATAAGTTGCAGTGTTCCAATTACCAGCTCTACGCGACCTAAACACGCCGGCCGCAGCACTACAAATATGGCACCTGATCTTACCCACTTCCCAATGTTTCCCTGTGTCACACGGCACGAGCGAAAAATAGGTAATTTCCGCTATTTCTAGCCAGGACACTGAGATAATTGGGATCATCGCATAAAAGGCCAAGGGCTTCTTGCTACAGTAAATAACACATGACTCCTCTAACTAGTCGACCTCGTCGCCTTGTCTATATGGCTACAACTGTCAAGTGTGCTCAGTCTAATGTTGTCCTGGTTCGAAGTCGTACATACAGTCTTTAATAGGTCTTATTGAAAAGCGTCGGTGGGCGTCTGGTCATCTGCTCTTTAACCTCTCTCTTTTGGCTCTGCATATCAAAAAACTTTGTTTTAATCAAAGTATATCCGCGCAATTTCTGCATGAGCGGTGTTGCCATTTGATTGCGAGCACGCCATAGTTATTTGCTTGTCGTTATTGTTCTCAGAGACAGCCGCAGCTCTTTCCTCCATGCCATTGACTCCGGACATTGGTCCTGGCGGGACCTTGCAATCGAATGGTATGCGACTCATGACCCATTAAGCATATAAGCTCATTGCAAGGCTGTTCACCTAGGAGGGCGAGCACACGGCGACGACGACGCTGTTAACACGCTTGACAACGGGGAGAACCATTTCACTGTATGTGTGTACTTTGAGCATTCCGGCCTTGTTTGACACTGGCCGAAAACGTTAGATACGAGCGACGATCGTCGGTCTGTGCATTGGCAGCGTCATGTGTTTCTCCAACATGTACTTTGGTCTTCAATCGGGGTGGATCTCCATGATGTCACTCCAAGCGTCGCTACTCGGTTACGCTGTCTTCAAGCCTCTCAAGTTATCACGGCCCTTTGGGCCAACTGAAAATGTCGTACTACAGACCACTGCGGTTGCTACGGCAACGATGCCCCTTGCTGCTGGTATTGCCTATTCCACTTGACTTGCCAAATATCGCTGCTTCCCGGTTTGGCTGACAAATCAAACAAATGCAGGTTTTGTTGGCATTATACCCGCCCTTGGGCTCCTGACCACCGACGACAATCCAGGCGGCCCGATCGAGCTGTCAGGGTGGCAGATGGTCTTGTGGTCGCTCGGCGTCGCCTTCTTTGGTGTCTTCTTTGCTGTGCCTCTGCGCAAGCAAACCATTATTCGTGAAAAGCTGCGGTTTCCGTCTGGCACGGCCACGGCTGAAATGATATCGCTCCTCCATCAACAGAACACCAGCTCATCCCCTTCTGAGATCTCCTTGAGACGACGACGCTATCACGAACCGGTCGAGAATGACGAAGATTCGCCGCTATTACCATCTCCTGCGAGCAACCCATCGACTCCTCCCCCTGCTCCTCTTCCGGAGAGCATGCACTCCAGCACCAACTCGCTTCATTCGTCACTCAATGCCGTCGATCATGAGCGAAACTGGACACTCAAGTTGTATGCCTTGGGTATCTCGTTCAGCGTCTCATCGCTTTACACCCTCCTGTCCTACTTCTTCCCCATCATCTACAACCTGCCTCTGTTCAACTGGTTAACTTTCAACTTCGTCGACTTTGTCTCTTGGGAGTGGTACTTCACACCGAGTTTCAGCTACACTGGCCAAGGCATCATCATGGTAAGTGCTATCCGCTGAATCGGAATGCCCACTTACACGTCTATTGTAGGGATTACCGACAACGCTATCCATGCTTGCTGGATGTCTTGTTGGCTGGGGCATACTGTCGCCCATCGCTTATTATGCAGGCTGGGCACCCGGTCCCATTGGTGACTGGAAGACGGGCTCAAAAGGCTGGATTTTATGGATCTCGCTCGGCGTCATGGTTGCCGAGTCTGTCATGTCCCTTGGAATCGTCTTTGTGCGCGCCCTCGCCCAGACATGTGTCAAGGGCCGAAACATCAAGAAGTCGTACAAGTCGGTATCGGTATCGGAAGAGGACGATCGTGCCAGTCGCAGCTCAACCGAAGGTGAAATTGAACATGAGTTGATGGAAGCCGACCGATTGGATGACAGACCCGAGAGCGACGATAACGATGCGCCAGAGCAGCAGCGCGTCAAAGCACCTGTCACCGTGCTGGGTATAGCCGCGTCTACTTTGCTCTGCATTTGCGTGGTCACTTACCTCTTTGGTACAAACGTACTACCGGTTGGTATGACCGTCCTGGCCGTCCTCGTCGCCATGTTCCTCAGCGTGCTTGCCGTGCGTGCTTTGGGAGAGACTGATCTCAACCCGGTATGTTACACGGAAGCGCTGTGCCTTGCTATGTGATTAACATAGATGGATATATGCTAGGTGAGCGGTATTGGTAAGATCAGTCAGGTTGTCTTTGCTCTTGTCATGCCCGGTGGTATTGCTGCGAACCTGATCGCAGGCGGTATCGCAGAGGCTGGTGCGCAGCAAGCTGGCGACCTCATGCAAGGTATGCATACATATTCTGCGAATCTCCAAGATCTGTGACTCACACGGGAATAGATCTCAAAACAGGTCATCTGTTGGGCGCGTCACCCAAAGCACAATTCTATGGACAATTGATCGGCTCTCTTGTCAGTGCCTTTGTTGCTACAGGTATGGCGCGATTTTATAACCCGATCTAAAAGTCAGCAACTGACAACCCCTATCAGGTGCCTACAAAATGTACACAACTGTGTACACGATACCTGGCCCAGAGTTCCCTGTCCCAACCGCATACGTCTGGCTCGACATGTCGCGTCTTGTCAACGGTCAGCCCTTACCTGCGCATGTGACCGAGTTTGTATGCGTTTTTGCCATCCTGTTTGCGATCTTTGTTCTGCTTAAAGAGACCAGTACAGAGGCCAAGGACAGAGGCTGGCGCCGCTATCTACCGCAAGGCATCGCCTTTGCCATTGGCATGTACAACCCGCCGAACTTTACACTGGCACGAGTGATTGGTGGTTTGCTAGGCCACCTGTGGCTGCGCTACTGCGAGGCTCGTATCGATGAGGACAGTCTCTCGAGCATGTTCCGCCAACTGCATCGGTGGAGTAACCGCTACCGCGTGCAAATTGGCAAAGTCTTCATTATTATCGTGGCCAGTGGTTTTGTGCTTGGCGAGGGCACCTTTGCCATTCTCAACATGGTCCTGCGTGCGACAGGCGTACCCCATTTCTAATCACATAATCAGTTTATTTTATGCGCCAAAAAACAAAAGGAAGAAACGAAAAAAGAAAAGGGAAGGGTTGAAAAAGTGTTTATACATTGGATATTATTCCCATCATTCTGTAGAAAATACAACAAAATTATCTATCACAAAGTGTGGTATATTATATTTTAATAGCGCGCACGTTCAGAAGGGAGGGTCGAACCGTTTACTTTTTGAGCTGCTTGCTGGATGAACTTTGTAAAGACGTTTCTTGCCTCCGTCGTGTTAGGCACAAAATGACTGCCAGGGTGCTTGAACACCACGGGCTTCTCAAACATGGTGACGAGCTCATGCGAGCGCTCGGGTGGGATGATAGTATCGACCATGCCCAAGATATGCAGGCTCGGTGTCTTGGCTTTGTCATTGGTTGAGAACATATGGCGCGTGGCTTCTTGGAGAGGCACAAAGCCGCCGACGAACACAGCAAACGACAACGGCGGGGGCTCGAGGGCCTGGGCAAGATCAGGACGCTCCAACATTCGGGTAATCATGGCGGATAAGCACGCACCCTGCGAGAAGCCCATGACACCGTCAAACGGACCCTGAAAGACATGTTCAGCACACGGTGATTAACATATGACCATATCGAGCATACCTGCTCTTTCAGCACAGACTTGATCAGGTCCATTGTCTGGCTGAAACCTTGAAAGTATCCATCCGGCGTTGGTGCCATTCGTGTATGATGGAACCACCATGTGTATGGCTTCAACTCTAGATCCGAATACCCGGGTTAATGCATGATATCATCATATCAATATATTTGTAGCTTTTACCGTCAGGCACCACCACCCGGGAAGCTTCAGCACGCTCCGAGACAGTCCCATATTCGGGATCGGGCACTTGGATAGGACCGGTCAAAAAGACTGTTCGAGAGATTCTAATGAGTCCCTTGGGAATTCGGATCGGTCAGCATGAAAAGCAGAAGCTCACCATAGTCGGCATCGAGATTGCGGCGGATCGCATGCGTCTTGCGCTCCATAATTGCGCCATTCTGGGTCCAGCCATGTAGGCACAGGATTCTAAGCTTTCTGCTGGCCATGTCGAAAATGGACCAGGAAGGAAGAAAAATAGAAGAGGAAGAGTGTCGGTGAACTGGACAGCTGAATTTTCGATGGAAGAGCCTGAGCGCACAAATGCCGCGTATCACTTTATTTTTTCCCGCGTAACGTAAGCATGGTGGGACATACCATTGGATAAAGTCGTCTTGAATCTATCTATACCTTACAGTGATAGCCCCACTTGTTGGTAGATAGGTATGGTATGTAATTTCAGAATAAGTGACATGAGCAAGGAGCAATTGCCCTTGACGGCAACCTTGTGAGGATAAGGCGAGGGATGGTGATTCAAAGAAACAACGGGAAACATCTATCTATATCATTGACTATGAGACATTAACACACGTCTCAGTTCCGCTCCTTTTTCGCTTCCCTTTTGCGTCTCTTCCTCTCCGCTTGCTCGCCCTCTCTCCTTCTTCCCCGTTTGCGACGAAGTAGCCTAGGCGGTCGGTGACCAGAACCACCGTTCAAAATACTCTCATAGACATCGCCCCTGAGCCAAATGTCTCATGCCGGGCACCGGTAAGTGTTTTGCAACTGGGTAATGTGTCACTGTGACTCAACGTGTATTCAGCTTAGGTGAGCCGGCGGCAGCTCGCCGTGAGCGCTCGTCGATGACCCCGGCCCCGGCCGCTGGTATGTAGAATCAAAATGATGTGTAGTCCACGAGAACTAATTTCGGAACGAAATTTCGTAAGCTAGTTATCCTAAACCTTTCAGCTTCGTCAAATATGTAGTATATAGAATAGGTGTAACGTACACACCACCAACATTTTATAAACGGTGTCAAGATGCAAAACATATCATGATATAAATGGGTGGCATATTTATTTGTAAGGGGAGCTCTAGGCGATGCTACCCGGGTGAAACACGTACGTTTGCTGGATAGTGCATCGTATAACTGGCTTGCTCCTTTTTTTTCCTTTCTTTTTTCTTTTCCTTGGGGCGTGTGCTGCGTATGTTTCCGTTGATAGTTGATGCTTGTGAAAGCAGATGGAGTAGAGTTTTGCTTTGGATATGCCCACTGCTTCGTAGGGCAACAGATCTTCGTAGAGAGGGACTTTTTGTGTATGTGTCCGTCTACCATGTCCGGTGACCTAAGCAAGGCATTGAACAATGATGGAATCAGCACCTGACTATGCAAATCAACTGTCATATTTGCTTACCATGTAATGTCTGGGCCGGACGACGCTTTTTGGTTTGATTTGGTTTTTTTTTTGTTTCGTTGCAGCAGCCGAGATGAGTCAAGCACAGATTGATGTTCCATCCAGAGGGCCGTTTGTCACCCAAGCAGTGTATAGCTTCGAGCTCGGAATGCGTGTAGCGTTAAAAGTTTTGTCCACAGTATGCGCAGGAGTGCCAAGTGTCAGATACGGCACATGCTCTATAGAAAACAAGTAAGATCAATGCCATGTCAACTGCGAGGTGCTTTACCTTTTGCGAAGGTGCTTCCAGCATTCTCAAAACGATAATTGAGAGGTACCAAAGCAAGATGTCGGATGTGTTCACCACGTAAAAAGTTGGATGCAATGGCCAAGATAGCAGGATAAGACGCCTTCACACCAGTGTTCATGTAGAAGTAGGAATGATCGTATGTCGGGATCTACGATATGTGGGATTTGGAGATGTTTTACGCCAAATGCGATTGCGTCCTTCCTGTTCCTCGTCACGGTGCGATTCTTTCGGTAGGGCATGCATCAGTATGCGTTTAATCACTCTGTCGATGAGTCGGCCCTGGCGGCCTTGTGTATTTTTATATTGTCTTATCTTTGCTCTCTTCTAACTTTCACATGCGCCGAGGTATCTCGCAAAAGGAACGCTGTTTCATTCGAATACAGTGACTTATGTTTCAAATAGGAGCAAGAAAAGGAGCAACCACTTATAGAAGTGTGTTGGCAGCGACTGATTTCTCATTGTTCTAGTACGGTAGCGTTAAGCATTGTCTACGTTTAATCCGAGAACAGACTAGATATATGTGTTTAGAACAACCGATGAATTTCTGAGATGACATCATCGCTGTCCATTCCTGAGCTATTCATTTTGCTTCAAGGGATCCTTTTCACTTTTATTCTTTCTATCTGAATGATCCTCGAATGCTTTCTACAAAAGGGAGAACACGTGTCGGTGCTTGGTCATCTCTCGTTTGTTGTTTATGCATGCAGGCGTTACTGGATCAAGACGAACGAGAATCCGGATTATTCGCTTTAAGCCAGACGCACTTGCAACAAATTTAAAGTTTTGAATTCTGTGCCATGTCCTAGGGATCGTTCATATGATCGGCAGAATCAGCGTTCTCGCGATTGTTGGCAAATATCTCCCCCCTTTATTTTGTTTGTTACGTTTCTGCATGATATGCAGTCTGAAGGGGTGATGATGATGCATGGAGTGCCTTTGTCCACAGTTGCTTTAAAAGTGGAGGAATTTTTGGCGTGACTTTATATGCATGTTCTAGCCGGGGCTTTAAGATGCCATACAGATGGAACCGTATTTTAAACTCGGTAATGTGATACGAATGAAAAGAAGCACTCGGTATATACAATATCATGATAAGCTTCGTTTGAAAAGGAGTATTGTCGGGAATTATAACCCTATCGAGCATCAGAAGATCCCAGACAAGTGCGGAAGCTGGAGTCATAGACACAGAGTGCGAGCACAAAGCAAATGCGACAATGAGAGGGAAGGGGAGGGGAAGAAACAGCCGGTAAAATAAGAGGGTATCATAGGCCAATTGCGAATATGCGAGAGAGACAAAAACAAGACGTATGGCTGTCGTTACGGTCGTTGAGAGCGTGTGAGTGAGTGTGAGTGTGTGTGATGATTTATAGCTTGCTAATCATTTCTCGGCGGATAGACAGGAGAAGGCTCGACTACTTCGTAAGGATCTTCCTCCGCTTTAGATGGTATTGTAGTGGAGGAAGGAATGGGTGAAACTGTTTCATCGCGGTTGCTTGCGTTGCTGGATGTGCTGCTGGTGCTAGTGTTGGCTGCGGAGGGGTATGCCCGAGGTGGCCGCTTGTTGGCGCTCCCCATAATCTCCAAATTGGTCAACTTCTTTTGAGCAGCAGCTGCCACTCCTGCAGCTGTCCGTTGCTGCATGACGCCAAATTTTTGCCACACGTAGTTGATACAATTTTCTGTGCCGGGTAAATCCTGGATCATCTTGGCAATTGTGGCATGGGTGAAGCCATAGTAGTCCGGGCCAGAAGCTACGCACGGTGAACGAAAGAAGAAAACCAAGGTTGTAAGATTTCGGGGATACGAGAGGGCCGCGGTTGTTCATTTGTGATTTATAGACTTACCGGAATTGGAATGGTCCCGGTTGCGGATCTCATTGGCACGCTTCACAATGGCTGTCCAAACACCGGTTGCCGAGTTGGCAATGATAGGCTGATCAGGGCAGTCGTCGGCCACAACTCGGAACTACAAGCAAGCAAAATGAGACTTAAGCGTACTAGGGAGGGGGCGGGAAGCTTACTCTGGGTCCCTGTTCGCCGTTTTCTTCCACGGAGCAAGTGTAAACAGTATTGACGTTGGGGTTGACCATGCTCAGATATGTTCTAGAAAAGGATAAGTGGAAGTGTTCCAGAAAAGAATGGGGGGTACAAAAGAAAAAAAAGCGAGCATCCAATGTTCGATATACATACCTGCTTACTTTGAAGCCAGGAGGCCATATATAGCGGTCGTTATGGTATGTGGGTAGAGGCACGACACGGCCAAGGGAATGGACGGTGAGGATACCGACACGGGCGGGCAGCTTGTATTCACCAGATACGGGATCTTTTTCGAGCGGTTGCACACGGCGCATTTTAGGCTCCACGGGCCCGCGCCGCATCCGCTTTGGCCGAGAGGATGGCACCATCCTGCCGTCTTTCAGGATGACGTCGACGCGGGGTTGGACAGGGCTGCCAGAATGCGACGATCCAGGGTCAGAAGTAGAGCTGGGTGGGGAGCGGTCGATATCCATGAGCGAAGAAGAGGGTGGCGCATTCATGATGGGAGGTGGTGGTGGGCTGATGCTGGCTGTGCTATTCGTGATAGCGGGACCACCAATGGAGGTGGCAGTGGAAGAGTAAGGTGCATGGGTAGGAGGCGGCGGCGGCGGCGGCGGAGGATGATGATGATGAAGATGGTTTTGATTTTGGTTTTGGTTTTGGTGTTGGTGGTGTGGATGGTGATTCAGATGGTGTGGAGGTGCCGCCATAGGCGGAAGTGTCGGAGGTGGCAAAGAACGGGCAGGGAGGGGAGCAGACGGAGCGGAAGACGAAGAAGAGGACGACGCAGGTGTGGAAGCAGTGGACACGGGCGCAGTGGCAAGATCACGAGCCATGGCAGAAGGTGGCGGCAGGTACGGCATGGGTGTATGCGGCAGACCAAGCGAGGATGTATGGTGTGGCTCTCGTTGCTGCAACGGTGAAGGGTGTGCAGGTGAAGGTGCTAGTTGCAATTGGTGCTGGTGCTGGTGCTGCTGTTGTTGTTGTTGTTGTTGCTGGTGCTGCTCTTCTCGTTCTTGCTGCTCTGATTGCTGTTGTTGTACAGGTTGCAGTTCTTGTTGCTGGTGGTGTGGTGAGTGGCGAGACCGAAGTTCAGAGGGCTTCAAAGCAGGGATCTTGTCGAAAGCGGGTTCGGACACGGTGCTGGCCGAGTCATCGTTGTGATCAAGAACATGCTGCGGCACGCGGTCGTACCGACAGATCCTCTCGAGTAAAACACTAAAGGAAGACGTGTCAATTGCATGCTGTATTTGTGTTGTTTGTATGTTATTTATGGTAATCATCCGACTTACTCTTTCTCTCTCGCCAATCGCCGCAGCCGCTTCTTTGCTTTGCTCAAGTCATGAACAAGGACCTCGTTCCGCTAGGATGATTAAGAGATGAATGAGAAAAAAAAATATACATAACAAAAAATAAGAAAGGGAAGAAAAAAAAAAGGTGGAATGGCTCCTTACCTCGGTCATTTCACGCAGCCGCCGTTTCAGGAGCTTGTACTTTTCTTCAGACACTTCAGTTGCCATGTCCGCGTTCAACGTATCAGAAACTCTGAGAGACATAGCACGCGTGTCAAAATTAAACAGACGAAAAAAGATAAAAGAGAGCGAAGGCGGGTAGTGGTGCCGTATTGACTGGAGTGGTGCCTGAGAAAATTCACGAAAATGGCATCAATTACGTGTACAAAAGCGGTCGGCGCACGGTGCAGGTGTGGGTGGGTTCCCTTGCATCGCCCCATCTCAGAGAAGAGAAGGGGTCCAGATTGGGTTCGGGCGGGGGAAGGGGTTTTGTATTTACCTGAATGGGACGGAATTGGCGTGCACTAGATTAGACACGTTTCGAGATTGAAAAGGTGGAGCGAATGAATGCGCTGTCCAAGCGTAAGAGTAAAAGTGAGAAGAAGAGCAAGAGTGGAAAAAGGGCCCCGTTTCTTGGGCTCTCTGCAAATACTTTTTCCAAACCTTGTGAGTGACGTCGAGAAGTCCTTGCTCAGGCCCTTTGCTGGAAAAGTCACGCTGCACAAACGAAAGGGGAAGTCCTCATATGGAAACTACCCAAACTGGTCCACTTCTCCACTCATCACACACGCAGAGCTTAAACCCAGAATTGTTCTAAAGAAGAAACGAATGAACCCATTCCTCCTCGTATCTCTCTCTATATTCTCTGCCTTCTCATAATCTCTTTCATAGCGATCTATCTTCTGTTGTTCAAGACGGTGTAGCCAATGACAGCCGTATGTACCTTATTCTACGCATCTTGAATTTCTTTTCTGTCTATAATTTTCCTCACTCTGTTCCTATATCCTTTTCTTTTCATACTTCATTGTCTACTCGCACAATGCCATATCTCACGGAACATACATTTACACGCCCTTATCATTATATCTTTGGGAATCACTACCTCTTGCGATTCCCAAAGAGAGTCAAGGATTTTACTATGATGTTGTTTATACTGTCCTGAAAAAAGCCTGTTCGACGTTGTTCTGCGCGCCGACCGAAAAATTCTCCTCCATTGCCGAGGAAATTCCCTTTTCCCATTCAGCAGCGGCACAAACAAAAGCTAAAACTATACTTCTTGAAACCAATATAATGGTTGTAGAGAGAAAAAAAAAAGGGGGGGATCGCATTGAACAAGATTTTGACAAATACATCAGCGATATCATGCGCACGAGCCCTGCGCACGTACATGACCCTTCTCCTTCTCTTTCTCTCCGCCATTACATGTTACAGTCACATACATACATACATGCGTCGTATGTGTGAATGAGAAATCCCACGATGGTATACGACACTCACACATACATCAGCGCGTGGCGCAAAAACACGCTAGCGGACTTTTATGTTTGGGTACACGCACGGCTGTTTTTCATTTTATGTTACCATTGGTTGCAGGTGCCAAATCAACCTTTATGGACATCGAGCCGATCTTCCACTGACGTAAACAAAACAGCAAAAGGAAACAGAGATTCTGGACCACCTTCCCTTGTAACATTTTGCGAGATGTCCTTGAGTCCACCCACACAAAATATGGGAACCGAGTGTGGGTGCGCTGGGTGGCGGTGATTTGTTTCCTACCTTAACTGGTCTTTTATTAGACTACCGGCGGTGTTATGTGTTGAAGAGGAGAAGAAAAAGAAAAGAGAGAAAAAAAAAAGGAAGAGATGGATCTACCTGCCACCCATCAGCAAGGGCAATGGATGGCCGCAATAGAATATACCATATTACCTGCCTTTCTAGCATGAACCTACAACACCCTTTCCATTTTATCGATGCAACATGTGCTCATGGTGATCGAGGATCACTTGGAGTTGCCTCCACGAGTTGAACTGGTAAAATAGTACTCCTGATGGATACGGGTCAGGACAAAAAAGTCTCCATAAAAAAAAGTCAAAGGCAGTGTGCACTGAGACCTGAATTCATTTTGGGTATGGTGCCATGCGGTTAATCACAAACTCACTTGAATTGACCGAGTTTGCATCTGTGCCCTAATTGACAGGAAGAAATTCCTTTTTTTGTTTTTTATAAACAGGCCCTGGAAATGTTCTTTTTTATGTTATCCCGTGGGGCAGAGAGACAAAGAGGGATATATGGAAAAAAAAGGACAAGAAGGTTTATGCTGGTGATTCATGCATGAAGGTATCAGCACGGTGAAGAAGACTGCGTATTCACGAGGGAGAGTGAACCGCGCATTTATATTTTCATTCAGGTGGTTCGGGCATATAGACGTGCAGTAATATGTGTAATGTACATCGTTTCATTGCCCAGCCCGCGCGTGGAAGTCACTAGGATAATGGAGTTGGATTTTCTTGTTCTCGTCCACAATCCTTATGCATAACTTTAAAGCGTTGCTCCCCAAGCCTCCGCAAATCCCTTGGACTGACCCTGGTCAGTAGTAGCAAGGACGAGGGGATTGGCTGGATTTCCATCCTATATGATCGATTGCTGAAATAAAGGCTTCTTGCAAGAGCACAGATCTCCTTCAACGGACCGACGCTTTTGCTCGGCACCAAGGAATCAGAGCAGCCACCTCCCATTTCAGTAACCTCCAACTAAGATAAAACAATCATAGGATTAGATTCTCCTTTGTTTGCTACACCATCCTGCGTGGATGTTGTTATCATCATCATTATTATCATTTTGGTTTTGGGGAGGTATAAAAATAAAAAGATACGACCCTATGTTACGGAGAAGCCAACGATAGAGGTCGAGTAGATTTTGGGAGTCCCCTGGGATGGATATGTCAGTGTTTTTGCATAAACCAGACCTCGTGCTCCACATGCTTATGGCGAAAGAGGGGACATGTGCGTGCGAATGGAAAATGGTGGGTGTGGTGAGTGTCACCGACAACAATGCAAAAGCAGTAGCAGCAGGGCAAATAGATCCTCATATGTGTGCACACGCACGTACACACATATACACGTAAAACGAACACGTACACGGTAAACGTGGTGAGCTTTGATCATCTTCCTTCTCGACCCCCCTAACCTTTTTTTATTCGTCCTTTCTTTTTCTTCGGGATTACCGGCAAGAGATTATTTCTTTTGCCCTTTTACTCTCGTCCTTTCTTTGCTTTCTCTCTTCCACCACCGCGCTCTTTCTTTTTCTCTCTTTCTCTTTCTCTTCCTCTTCCTCCACTTCTTCTTTCGCCTTCTCTCGTAACTTTTTAGCTCACTCTAGTCCATGGAAACCGTGCATATGGAGGACTCTGCATGCACTTTACCTTCTGCTCGAGAGCTGTTGTTGTCCACCTCGAATCAGCAGCACGATGCCAAGCTGGCACAGGACAGCTCGGGTCCCACGGACAGGATGGTCATTGACGAACCGTTTGATCTGCGTGAATCTAACCATCATCCTCAGGGTAAGCTAGATAAAGAAGGAGAAGCAGGAAATGAGAATGGGAAGGTCCTTGGTGTCTTGTGCCTGAAACTGAGTCACTGTTGTCCTTTTCCTTTAGAAGTCAAGCCGCACCTGCCGTCCATTACAACCGGGCAACCGTGCTCGCCTGTACCTCATCCGAGTCTGTCATCTTGCTCCTCGGACCACAAGACAGAAGCCCAGCCGTATGCGGCCGGTGGAGCGGATGAGTATCTAAGACACCGTATGTCGGATATGAGCGTCTCCGCGCCGTCGAATCAGCCCGCACGAAGTCTGTCTGCGCTCGAACCCAACTACGAGTCATTCTCCCGGAGAGGATCCGTCACTGATCCTGCCATGCACAGCAAATCGGATTACCGACGGCCGTCCATCACAGAGCTCAACAACTTGCCTCTGCCTACGACAAGCGCGAGTGCCAGCCGCCGCGGGTCGGTTGCTACGGCTGCGACAGACTACGAGTATTCGTCGAGGTCACCCTCACCTGCACCTTATAAGCAAGCACAAGCGAGGTACCCGCATGACAACAGCAGCGAGTTCCTTGCCCCCCGACGGGACTCACTGCCTCACCCTACAGCAGCAAGCGCGCCGTATGACCCGTTTCAACGGCGACACTCGATAGCCACGGCTGAGCCGTCGCAACCCCCTAATTCGCGTCTTGGCATCAATAGCCCTTCCAAGTACCGAGGTAGGTCTCATTTTTTGCATGATTTATTCGTATCTGTGTGTGCACATGGTAACCGACTTTATGCATGAAAAGGCTTCCGTTTCCCTGCCACGATCCCCGAAGCACCTAGCCATGGCCCCTACTCTGCACCCTCCAGCCCACCCAACACTACGTCCATGTCCACCTCCCCTCCTTCCTATGACAACGGGACTCCCGTCTCCACTACTCACCCCAGCATGATGCACCACCCCACCGCTGCTCCTCCGGCCGATCAACCCATCAACAGATACCCGCGTCATGGTGTCCGCCACGCTTCTTCGTCCGGTGCAGACCATCACCACCATTACCAGCAGCGCCATGGCACGCATCCCTACGCTACCACTGCAGGTGGGCCGGTCATCCACCACCGACGTCGGTCCATTTTGATGGACGAAGCCGCCGAAGGCGGGCCCGTTCTCGCACGGCGCGCCTCGATGCCAGTCGTGGGCATGCGTGCGAGCATCAGCAGCGAATACCCCCATCCCCACCACCACCGCGAAGGCTATGGCGGCTACTTCCACGAACCTATCGAGGAAGAGCAATCGCAACGCAAGGCCGAAACGCCCTATTCAAGAAGCCCCGAGCTCCGTGTAAGCCATAAGCTGGCAGAACGAAAACGGAGAAAGGAGATGAAGGAGTTATTTGACGAGTTGCGTGACTCCCTTCCTGTGGAAAAGAACCTCAAAACAAGCAAATGGGAGATCCTCAGTAAAGGTACGTGCTCGCTATAGGGGTTTTGTTTGCAATCCAACTTATTTGTGTGCGTGATCAACCCAGCCGTGGAATACATTGCCCTGCTGAAGCGCCGTGATTTTGAAATGGAGAACGAAGTGACGTCCTTGCGTCGGGAAGTTGGCCTGCTCAAACGAGGGTTAGTAAACATGACAAAAACCAAAAAGTGAATATTTTGCATCTCAGTTGCTTATGCTTTTACCACGATCATAGGAATAACAATGGCGCGTATGGCGCACCTTACTAAGGCCATCGTGTTTTCTCTTGAAACTCATGCACACCTCTCTCTACGTTTTTTTTTCTTGGAGACAATTTATACCCTATATAGCGCGTACCCCTTTCGACCCCTATTTCTTTTCGGCATTGTAGGAGACGGCGCCTGATATTCTCTTAATCAACAGCCTGTACCGTTGTTATTGTTTTTTTCATATTGCTGCGGGGCAGATCAACTAAATCCTCTTTTTTTTTTCATTCGATAAATAATAATGCTATGGAGGAGGTACTATTAGAAGTATGTGGTATCCACTTAGATTTACGCGCTAAGGCTGAAAGTAGCGTTGAGGCGAAGATCGCGGCTGCTGGCACCGACATAGATCGTGAATTCGCCGTCAGGAACGACCCAGTCGTTCTTGTCCTCGTCAAAGATGCTGAGGTCCATCTTCGACAGCGAGAAGCTGACAGAGGTTGACTTGCCCTTCTTGAGGAACACACGCTCAAAGCCACGGAGGAGACGCGGGGGCTCACCAGCGCCCTCGGGGAATCCAACGTAAGCCTGCGCAACCTCGTGACCGTCGACCTTGCCTGTGTTGGTGACGGTGACGGTGGCCATGGCCATATTGTCTTCCTTGTTGCTGGTCTTGACCTGCAGGTGGTCGTACTTGAAGGTGGAGTAAGACAGACCGTGGCCAAAGGCAAAGAGAGGTTCAATATTGGCGGCATCAAAGTGCTTGTAGCCGACGTTCAGATGCTCGTGATAAACGACGTCAAAGTTGGGGTCATGGTCGGTGTTGTAGTCGGACTCGTCCTTGGCAATGGTGTACGGCAGGCGGCCGGAGGGGTTCACGTCACCAAAGAGGACATCAGCAAGCGAGTTACCAGACTCTTGGCCGGGCAGACCGGGCCAGACGACAGCCTTGATGTTAGGGTGGTCGATCCAAGGCATCAGCACCGGGCCGACAGCGTGGATAACGACAACGGTATTCTTGTTGGCGTCAGCGACGGCCTTGATCTATACACGTAGATAAAAAGAACTAGTTGAGTACAGAAACCATGATCGAGGCAAGTCTGCGTACCAAGTTGTCACCGTTGTGCCACAGGGTGAGGTTGTTGCGGTCGCCAACGTTACCATCGACGGAAATATACTCCTCACCGGAATCCGCATTGGAGAAGACAAAGGCGACATCAGCGCCCTTGGCCGTCTCAGCAGCCTTTTCGAGGTCCCAGTCCTCAAAGGTGTACTTGATGTCCACCTTCTTGCCAGCGCGCTTGGCAATACCATCCTTGGGAGTAACGAGATAGGGATAGTCGACGGTACCTGAGCCCCAGCCCATGGCGAGTGTGCCGTTGTCACAGCCGTGGTCAGCGCAGTTGGAAGGGTTCAGACCACTACACGTAGAAACAATTCAGTAAACAGCCTTATCTTGGGCTTGCATAACACGTACTCAGGATTCGGTCCGGCGTCGCTACCGACAATGGCAATGGATTTGATCTTCTTCGACAAAGGCAGGATGTCATCCTTGTTGCTCAAAAGGACGAGACCAGCCGCGCCAAGTTCGCGCACAATCTTGGCATGGTCACCCTGCACGTTCACATAAGGAGCCTCAGTGCGGTTGAAGCTGTTGACAGCGATCTCGGGATAACCGTCATCTTGGCGCATCTATGCGATATATGACTTGTCAGTTCACGAAAATCCCAGGGTCTTTTCAATGAAGAAAGTACCTTGAAGTAGGCAGCAGCGATACGCGTGGCCATGTCAGTGACACGTTCCTCCTTGACTTCGCCATCATTGACCATCTTGGTCAGGTTGGCGCCCCACCACGACAGACCGTCGCCCATCACAATATCACCCTATACATGTAATAGTGAGATTTGCTGTCTGTTTTCTTATTTGTTGAATGTTACTTACAGGCATGGTCATATCAAGACCGGCGTTGGCAGATTTAGCGCCTGACATTTGAGCGCCCCAGTCACTCTGGACGAAACCACGGAAACCATACTCGCCCTTGAGCAAGGTAGTCAGCGCATATTCGTCCTCACAAGCCCAGGTTCCGTTCAATTGATTGTACGAGCACATGACGGAGCCGACGCCAGCATCGACCGAACGAGCATAGGGCCAAGTCCAAATTTCGTGCACAGCACGAGTGCCAATGATGGAGCTCGACTAATAATGAAAAGCGCGTGAGTTTGTAAAACAGAAAAGCTTCGTGTGTAACCTACGTTCTTGCGGTTCAATTCTTGGTTGTTACCGTAGTAATGTTTGGCCGTGGCAATCTAAGAGAAAAGCCATGAATATGAGAAAACGCTTCTTCGGACGGAGTATATGCTGGCTAAAATACGTACAACACCCTGGTCCTGGATACCCGAGACGGTCTGCGCACCGCCCACGCCATTGAGATAGGGATCTTCACCGAAGGCTTCCCAAGCACGACCGGCCTTGGGGGCACGCATCGGATCAACACAAGGACCCAGAAGAGCATTAATGCCCTTGCCACGGGCCTCAACGCCCATGTAGGAACCGCGTTTGTACATGAGGTCCTTGTCGAAGGTAGAGGCGGCCGTGATGGCCGAGACGCCTGCCGTCACGTTGTCACCGAAACGGACACCGATGGGACTGTCCTGAAGACAGAGCGAGGGGAAATCGGGATCGGTCGCCTCAAAGGTGTTGCCGACGCAGAGGGTCTTTTCCCAGCCCTTGCCAGTGGCGAGGCCGACCTTTTGTTCGAGGGACATCTTGCCTACGATCGCTTGGGCCTTCTCGTAAGCACTGTCCCAAGAGATGGGGCCCGAGGGAGCGGGCGCCGCGGTCACGGTTGTCAGCAGGAGAGCAGAGACCGTCGTCAAAGAAAGTAGCTTCATTGAAGAGGAAGAGGAGGACGAGGAGTAGAAGGTGGTGGGGTGGGAGATTTCAAACAGGCGTCCTTTATATATCAACGCTTGTGGAAAAAAAATCTCATCGACCCTGAAGAGCATAAAGTCCGTGCAACAGCCGTCTGCGCGCGCGGGGTATACATTTTGCGATGAATTGGGTAATGTGGGGCAGATGAAAAAAAAGGGCGGGGTTGCTTACATATACAAAGGGACCGCGTTCACGGAGACACACACATTCTCTCTGCAAAGTGTGCACAAAAGCCACCGGTGAAACCTTTATACGACACCTGGGAAAACCCGAAGGCGTCGGTCCAGACAGTGTCATGTCTGTATTGCCGTCCTTGCTCTTCCCACGAATACTCCATCTGAGTCTCTTCCAATATATGTGTGTGCGTCCACAGTGAATCCTTGCCGCAGATCCTCGTTTACAGGTTTTCTGCAACTCGCAATGGCATTCAAAAACTTCTCCTTCTCTTCTCCCAGCCGTCGAAGGCATATCCCAAACCTTCATTACTCTAGTTACCTGCAATGACAGCATCAGATATCTTGCGCGGGTGAAAATGAAATAAAATAAAAGAACTGGCCAGTGTAGCACAGAGGGGTATGAGGCGGGAAGTCTCGGTAACCCGTTTTCAGTACTTTTCACACTGTCACGGCCATAACTTCTTCCCTCACCGCTTTGTCATGTATGGGTCATCCAGCTTTTCCAAAAGCGAGTAAATCTCCTTGAGACAGTCGTTATTTTCCGACAGGTTTGGATGGCCTGGAAAAATAGCAACTATGCTAGGAAGCCGTCTTATGACCTTGCTTAACTTGTATTATGCTCTCCTTCTTGAGCGACTGTACTCCTGAAATGGTATCGAGATACTTTTTCTCGTGTTTGTTACTTTTTTCCCTCACGCTTTAGAGAGAAAAAAAAGGACGAGGCTGTATATGTGCGCGCATGTGTGTCTGGCGTGTTATGATGCACAAAAATATGGATGGGGAGTAGCTAGGCGTAGGTTACACTTGTGCTGGCGTTCTACATACATTTCCCTGATGTACTCTAGTGCGATGAACGCCTCGGGAAACTGTAAGATGGGGAAGAAATTCCACGTCAATGGTTCTCGCTCATCCTTCCAAAACGAGTGTCTCGTCCATAGATATGCAATGCGGCATCTTTCTTGTCGTCAACAATGAACTAGGATATAACTACGTGATGTTGAATTATGAAGTAATAAAGCAAACGAGTACACAATGATTACGAAATAAATAAACTACTATAAGGTGACATTTTCAGAGAACGAGCGAGAAGATCGGATTGGTCTGGGGAAGGCGGTATGACGATGCGCGACAAAAGGAAGGATTCAAGGGAACGTGCGGAAAACAGCAAGTGCGAGGAGCTTTCCGGAGACGTTTATCGCCGTTTACTCAGCAAGGTTCCCATGAGACTGGAATACGACCCTCATTCATGTCGCCGACTAGATCAAAAACAGCAGGTGACAAATCGAGAGACCCTTTGTATGTTCATGTCAGCAAAAGCGTTTCTCCCGCGGAATACCATTGAATTTACCTCGTCCGCAGGCAGGGCACTGTATTGCAAAAAAGCACATCGTGTGATTAGGTAAAAGTCTTACAGAACCTTGTTCCCCTCATCCATTTTTTCTTTTTTTCTTATGCTTCCATTCATGCTTTGGCATCGATCGGATGACGTTGACGTTACCTTGTCTTGGATTGTCGCCTTGGTGGAGCCCAAGGGCCCAGTAATCTTGATACAGCCACCGCATACGGGACTATCGTTGGGGTTATCCAAGTTGTCGCCGTAGTCATAATGATCCTGTATACGAAAGTCGAGTGAGTATCAGAAGGCTGTAAGGTTTGACATTCGGTTACCAGGGCGACGACCATATCTTGAGCTGTGAAACGCGTGCCACACGCGAGGACACCCACCCCAGGGTCTAAAAAAAGCGAGAGTGAGAAAAAAGACGGGCGGGAAACATGGCTGGCGTAGGATGTTTCTTGCCATAGTATGTGCCGTCCCCTTTGCCGCTCAGGTTAAAATGGCCCGCCGTGGCCGTGCCCCACGAGTCACCTTCGTACTTTGTCTGTCCGACCGAGGTCCAGCCGAGCATGGAGCGATACCGTCTATTGCTAAAGATTCCCAGGGTGCCCAAGACAATGAGCATAATCGCAATAATAGCTGCAAGGCCTGCGCCGACGAGCAAAGGTTTGCCGAACCGGACTCGGTCGACAAAGCGAGTCCAGATCGTGGAAGGCAGGGCGGTTTCGTGGATGGGCAGATGGGGCAGTTCTTTGGTGTCGTCTAGGGAATGGTAAGGCTGGGTGGGCGGGATAGTCGCGGGTGCCTGGACTTCTGGGACGACAATACTGCCGCGGCTCTGCCTGTGAACGGGATTGTGCTCAAAGTTGGGATCGGCCATAGTAGAAAGGAACAAGCGGTTTCTATATAAGAGAGAGTGTGTGTATGTGTATGTGTATGTGGGTATGGTGGTTGTGTGTGCAAGTGTGTACAGTACTTGAACCCTTTACTGGGCCTTTTGTGTTCGACTCCTCAAAAAAAAAAAAAAGTGCAAGTTGGTTGGTCCTTGTTTTGGCAGCTCAAATTGATTCATGTTTCACAGGAATGGACAATCACCCAGGCAGGCAGACACGTCCACAGGAGGCAATTCCTCTTTTCTCCATTTATTCCATGGATCTGCCAGTGGTATAGCAGAGTAGCACAGCCTCAGCCCAAATATCTGCTTTTATGCATGGCTTTTAAAAAGAAGTACTCTACCGAACTGATGCAATAGGATAAAAGTAAGAAAAAGAAAAAGATGGTCTGTGAGCTGCGAGCTGCGAGCTGCGAGCTGCGAGCTGTGAGTGGGGAGATTTCAACCTCTCGCATGACGCGCCGCGGCATGGACTGCTGACAGCCCATTTTATTTTTTTGGGGAGCGTCAATTTTGACACCCATTTTTTTCCCTCCTCGCCTCTTTCGTATTTCATCCGTCTAAGCACCTCTGTCACCGTCATGCCCGCTGAGAAACGGCTCGACCTGGGCTACGATTGTGCGCTATGGATCTTTAATATCATGCTCGAGGTCTTTTTCCGCGAGATCCGCCCTCGAGGTGCCCACAAAATTCCGCGCGAGGGCCCCGTCATTTTCGTGGCTGCACCCCACGCCAATCAAGTAAAGTCGAGTGCCATGCCAACGCAATGAGGACACTCACCCTTTCAATTTTCTTTTTTTTTTTTCGTTTTATCGTGCTAGTTTGTCGATCCCCAAATCGTCATGCGCGAGTGCCACAGACGCGTTTCGTTTCTTATCGCAAAGAAGTCCATGAAACAGAAAGCCATTGGTTTCCTGGCACGCATGGTCCACGCCAGTAAGTGTTGCCATTTTTGCCTGCCTAGTATTTTTCTAACAGTGCACACCAGTCCCGGTGGTGCGTCCGCAGGACTTGGCCGAGCGCGGCGCAGGGCGAGTAACGTTGTTGAACACCAAAACCGAACCCTTGCGGCTGACGGGCATGGACACGAAATTCTTATCGCAACTACGCCCGGACGATGCCATCATTCTGTCGCGCAATGCGGGCAAACTCGTCGTGGCCGAGGTCCTGTCCGATACGGAGCTCACCCTCAAGTCAGAAGTGCACGAAGAAAAGGCGCTGCAGGCCCTGACCAGCCCCGACGGCGCATCCTACAAGTGCCTGCCCCATGTCGAACAGGATGCAGTCTACGAGGCCGTCTACGATGAGCTCAACCGCGGCCAGTGCATCACCATCTTCCCTGAAGGAGGCAGTCATGACAGGGCCGAGATGCTGCCCTTCAAAGGTAATTTAGAGGACTGAGCGAGAAGATTCCATTTATGTTTCTGTTTGGGTTGCACGTTTGACATGTCGTACACAACCCCATTGTTTGCTTGTGCTGACTCCGCCTTTCCCTCCTCCCCCCCACCTTCCACACACACACACACGTCTATCTATTAGCTGGTGTCACCATCATGGCTTTGGGCGCCATGGCCAAGCATCCCGGTCTGGATGTCAAGATCGTCCCCTGCGGACTCAACTATTTCCATGCGCATCGGTTCCGATCGCGCGCTGTCATTGAATTCGGCAACCCCATCACTATCTCGCCCGACCTCGTCGAACAGTTCAAAAAGGGTGGCCAGGACAAACGAGACGCGTGCTCCAACCTCCTGGACACTATCTATTACGCCTTGAAAAGCGTCACGGTCAACACGGCCAATGATCAGACCCTCATGGTATGTCGGGTGCGTCCGGTTCGAGGATCTATTTTTACTTAGGAATGTGATTAGGTGATCCAAGCCGCACGACGCTTGTACAAACCAGCCAACCGCAAGTTGCATATCGCCCAGGTGGTGGATCTCAACCGGCGGTTCGTGATTGGTTATAATCTCTACAAGGATGACCCCAAAGTCGTCGAGTTGAAGCGCAAGGTGCTGGTGTACAACCAGCTGCTGAAATACCACGGCCTGCGTGATCACCAGGTGCCTGATATCAATCTGAGGGAGTGGCGCACATTCTTCCTCCTCGTCTATCGTTTCTGCATCCTGGTCATCTGGTCTCTTTTGGCATTCCCTGGGTAAGGTAGAAGAGAAGAGGCTCGGACAACGCATAATGACCGCTTTTGTAGTGCTGTTCTGAACGTCCCGATTGCCCTTGTGGCTAAGATTATTAGCACACGAAAAGCGAGAGGTAAGGAAAATGGATCTGGTAGAAACGAAAGAGCTCCTTTTAATGAAATGAACCCAACCCAACAGAGGCTCTGGCCAATTCGACCGTCAAAATCAGCGGGCGCGACGTGCTGGCCACGTGGAAGCTCCTCGTGGGGCTTGTCCTGATACCCACGCTGTATGCCATCTACACCCTGATCGCGCTGGCATATTCGCTCAAGCAAGACTGGTCTTGGCAACAAAAGTTTGGCTTGCCCTTGGCAGTGTGGTGCCTGCTCCCTTTTGTGAGCTACGCCAGTCTCCGTTTTGGCGAGAACGGCTTGGATGTCTACAAGTAAGCGTGTTCCTTTCCTTTAGTATTCGTTTATAGCCTTGACAAGGGACTGATCACTGATCACTGATCATTTTATTTTATTTTTTTTTGTTTTGGGTGATTAGATCCCTGCGACCTTTGTACCTCGCGTTGGTGGACCCGGATAGCACGGAGAATCTCAAAAAGAACCGCGAGAAGCTGTCGGAAGACATTACGGATCTCATCAACGAGTACGGGCCCAAGACATTTGATGACTTTGACCCGAACAATGTGTTCCGCCACGACCCCTCTGGCAACAGAAAGTCCGTGTCTGAGCTCGCGGAGGGCGGACACACGTTCCGCCAGCTTGCACAAGGCTTGCTGGACAACACGAACGCGGCACTGGACTGGCTGGATGACCGCAACATTTTCAACCTGACAAAACAGGAAGAAGAGGAAGAAGAGGCAGAGGACGTCCTGCATTTCTACGGCTCTGCAAGTGAAGCCGAGTCGTCGCGCAGCAGCGATGGGTCTCGTCAAAAGAAGCGGAACGGCGTATCGCCGATGACAACCTTCAAGAAAGACTAGCGACTGCTACAGAATCCATCATGTATATAATATAAACACATCGTATAGATCCACCCCCCTCCACCGAAAAGGGAAAACACACTCTAAAATAACGAGAACGCCTTTCATTTCAGATTTGCATCAAACAAAGACTCGTGCTATGGTCCTTTGTAGAGAAAAAAAGAGAAAAACAAAGAAAAAACTAAAGAAAGAGGTGTGGAATACTCGCTAATTACGAGCGCTCGCCACGAAGACGACGGGCCAGCTGGATGTCCTTGGGCTGGATGGTCACACGCTTGGCGTGGATAGCGGCCAAGTTGGTGTCTGATAAAAGGAAGTCCATGTCAGCCTATCGATTCGACTCCCTTCAGAAAATGAACCCAACAATGAAATACCTTCAAAGAGCGAGACAAGGTACGCCTCAGCGGCTTCCTGGAGGGCACCAATAGCCGACGACTGGAAACGAAGGTCAGTCTTGAAGTCCTGGGCGATTTCACGGACAAGGCGCTAGTAAATGGGTAAATTTGGTGTGAGTGTTTTTTTTCCCTCCCTAGTTTATAGCGCAAAAAATAACGAACACCCTCATGATGTTACGTAGTGTTATTTTTTTGCTGCGGTACGTACTTGGAAAGGGAGCTTGCGGATCAACAGCTCCGTGGATTTCTGTCATTGCAAAGAACAAAGAGAGATGAGTGGAGGGTTCATCTAGAACGGTGGATTCTAGCTTGCCTGATAACGACGAATCTCACGGAGAGCGACGGTGCCAGGCTTGTAGCGATGGGGCTTCTTGACACCACCTGTTTGGAATGTGAGCTACGTGGAAAGCGGCATAAACGAGTGCAACGTACCGGTGGTGGGGGCCGACTTGCGAGCGGCCTTGGTGGCAAGCTGCTTGCGGGGGGCTTTACCACCCGTGGATTTGCGTGCGGTCTGCTTGGTTCTGGCCATGGTATTTTCTGTAGGCTAGAAGAAGAAAAGGTAAAAAAAAAGACTACAAAAAAGTAACTCCCTTTCTATTCTTCAATTTCATACGACATTCTTATTTGAAACCCAGCCATACGCCAGACATAGCCAGATACATTTTCCCTCGATTTGTATATCATATACCACGACTACCACGAATGGAAACGCTGGTCTTGGATAATGGCGCAGCCGCCATCAAGGTCGGCACTGCGGCCAGCACCCAACCGACGTACGTGATTCTGCTAATAAAGGGCACGACCACTTAAAACAAGGATAACTATATAGTGTACTGCCGAATGCCATTTTCCGAAATCGATCGCGAAACTTTATTGGGGATCAAATTGACGAATGCACCGACTTCTCCTCTCTCTACTATACCCTGCCGTTCGAACGCGTATGTCTCTGTATATGACAAGACAAAACGATACTGAACATGGTATAGGGCTTCTTGACCAACTGGGGTGTTGAGCGTACGCTGTGGAACCGTATCTTTGGACATGTTGCCAAGGTAATAAGACAGCCTCGAGTCTATTCAACCGGCTCATATGTTTTCGCTCTCTCAGATCAACCCAAAAGAGTCCAGACTGATGATCACAGAACCTTGCTTCAATTTACCTCGTATCAGAGAAGCCTACGATCAAGTCATTTTCGAGGAGTACGGCTTCAATGCGCTTTACCGAGCAACAGGTAAGCTCGCTGGCTATCCATCCACCAACTCCCTACCGAGAGAATCTCATCGACCGCGCGCGCCTTGACGATAGCCGCCGAGCTATGCTCGTTCAATGATGTCGCATCCATCTTTGGCGACCCTCTCAACTCGGTTCCGGACTGCATGGTCGTCGTCGATTCAGGCTACTCCTTCACGCACATTGTGCCGCTCTTGAAAGGGAAGCCTATCCCGGCTGCGGTCCGCCGGATCGATGTCGGCGGCAAGCTCCTGACCAATTTTCTAAAAGAATCCGTTTCTTTCCGGTAAGCGAAAGCCGACCCCGCAAAGATGGCATTCTAGGACTCACTTTTGGCACAGTTACTATGATATGATGGAAGAGACCTATGTGATCAATGAGGTCAAGGAAGCCTGCTGTTACGTGTCGCAGGATGTGTATCGCGACTTGGCCATCTGCAAGGAGCCCTACAAGAAGAACAGCATCGTGCAGGAGTATGTTCTGCCCGACTATATCAACAGCATCCATGGCCACATTCGACCCAAACAAGAGCATGCTCCTCGGCCCACGGCTGGCACTGCCGAGCAGACGCTCACAATGAACAATGAGCGCTTCATGATCCCAGAGCTGCTCATGAACCCCTCCGATATCGGTATCCAGCAGGCGGGTATACCAGAAGCTATCGTCGAGAGTGTCAGTGCCTGTGATCCTGGTAAGGCATAATCTATACTCTTTTTTTATCTCTCTCTCTCTCTCTGTATGTGAGTATACACTTAGCCTGTGTATCCTAGAACTCCATGGACTCTTGTATGCCAATATTCTGCTGGTGGGTGGAAATGCAAACCTCCCTGGATACGAAGAGCGCATGTAAGTCGAACGGGAAAAAAAAAGAACGAGAAACAAAAGCCAGATGGACTTATTTCCATGATGACTCCAGCCGGCATGAGTTGACACAGATGGTACCCAGCGAATACGATCTCCGGATAGGCCGGCCATCAAAGTGAGTTTGGTAGGCGTTCTGCTTCCACACTAGGACTGACTTTCTCCTTTTAGTCCCAGCACCTTCGCATGGGAGGGAGGCCAGCGGTTTGTGTCGTCCTCCACAGAGATGCAGCTCAAACGGAGGTTCGTGCGTCGCAAGGAATACGAGGAGTACGGCAGCGACGCATGCTATCGAAAGTTGGATCCTTTATAAACCCGAACAAAAGTAGTTGATGTACATAGATTGCGAATGAAATTGTAATATACAAAGGGGCCTTTTTCAAAGGTTTTAATACGGTTATGATAGGATAGCAAGCTTAATCTATATCTTTAGATATCTGAGACACTGTATAGGAATATTTAGTCCCACTGGAGGTCGACACCCCAGTTGGGTGCGCAGAAACGGTGAGCCTTGGACGTCTGCAGGGCCTCGATTTCCTTGACCTCCTCGGGCGACAGCTCGAACAGATCAATGTTGGACTCAATGCGCTACACGGATTTCAAAGTCAGCGAATGACACATACGACCTGCGCAGAAGCACCATTCTACTTACCGATGGCGTGACGCTCTTGGGCAGGATGCTTGTGCGGGTGGCACCCCAGGACAGCAGGACCTGTGCGGGCGACTTGCCGTGCTTCTCAGCAATCTTGGTCACCGTCGCGTCCGAGAGCAGGGGCGAGTTGGTCGAGCCGAGAGGCGAGTAAGCGGTGACATGGATGCCCTTGGAGGCGCAGTACTCGAGGAGCTTGTGCTGAGGGAGATAGGCTATAGAGCAAAGACAGTTTAGGTTGGGAAAACTGGTGTCTGTCTTATCACTCGTGTGACTTACGGTGGAGCTCGACCTGGTTAGCAGCAGGGACCGTCTTGGCAGACTTGAGCAGGCGCTCGAGGAAAGGAATGCTAAAGTTGGAGACACCAACGGCCTTGGCCTTGCCCGACGCATGGACCTGTTCAAGCGCAGCCCAGGTCTCCTCGATGGTGACCTTGGGGTCGAGGTCGCGCGAGCCATCCTCGCGGGTGGGGAACTTCTCGCCCTTCTCGGGGTTGAGCGCCACGGGCCTGGATGCTTCCCATGAGTCCTGTGCACTCATTCTTGTCTATCTTTATACGTACCAGTGCATCAAGTACAGGTCAACGTAGTCCAGACCGAGCTTAGTCAGAGAGTCCTGGATGCCCTCCTGGACCTTCTCGGGGCGATGGAAGGTACTCCACAGCTTGGTGGTCACGAAAATGTCCTCGCGCTTGAGGTTGTTCTCCTTGAGGCCATCACGGATGGCACGGCCGACAGCTTCCTCATTGCCGTACTAACAAAAGCAAAGAATAAGCATGACCTGGCTTATCTCTGCCCATGAAACACTTACGGCCCAGGCGGTGTCAATGTGACGGTAGCCAGACGCAAGGGCGGTCTTGACGGCGGTGTAGGCCTCTTCATCGGGCGACTGCCAGGTACCAAGGCCTGATCATGGACAAAGGTGAGCACTGGGAATCTCGATGCGGGAGCGTGCATGCGCGCCTCCTGTGTTGCATGCGCGTTTATGCAGTGGAAACTTACCGACAGCAGGAATCTTGGCACCAGTGTTACTATGAAAACCCAACAGATCAGCTCCCCCATCCTTCATATCCAACAGTAATAGAATTGAGCGCTTACAGCGTGTAGGTCTTGTTGAACACCATAATGAGTATGTAGAAGAAGAAAGAAGCTGGTTCGTGTGAACTCGCTCGGGAACTTGGGGGATTTTTATTTTCGCGACGATTTCGTATCCCGATCGCCGGGATTTTTGCTACGTGATATTGACGCTTAAATCCCGAGCCGATCCCCAAGAGAAAGAGACGCTCGCGCACGCAGTAACGACGGGTTATGACAA
Source organism: Syncephalastrum monosporum B8922 (assembly GCA_000697355.1). Classification (NCBI taxonomy): domain Eukaryota; kingdom Fungi; phylum Mucoromycota; class Mucoromycetes; order Mucorales; family Syncephalastraceae; genus Syncephalastrum; species Syncephalastrum monosporum. The sequence continues at coordinate 315,708 of JNEN01001207.1, read as the reverse complement.
ATCAAACTGTTCCAGAAGCCGCCCGACTTTTTAGCGCGCCCGCGCCCCCCTTTTTGAGTTTTGCAGAAAAATGAAAGAGACAGGAAGGGGTGAGATCTACTCGAGCCATCTGACGCAATTTTCGTATGGACTTTGCTCAATTGTACTCCCCGTACGCGCTACTCTCGTACAAGGTCTTGTAGCAGTAACGGTTTGACGCTATATCAAACTTTCTTTTTTTGGGTTCTTGTCAAAGTATACAGTATAAGAAACGGGGATATATGTACATATATATATATATGTATATACAGAAAATGGGATGTGGTATGAATTCTACTGTGCACACTGTACCATCTTACATGCCAAACTCGTCCTTCAACATGGCAAAGTATTGATCTTCTTGCGACTGGATCACTTGACGCGCTTTGGCCACCTTATCCTCATTGTACGTGCCGGGGGGTCTTTTGAGGGGTGGAGCAGCGGGTGGACTGTTATCGCGGAGGAACTGAAGTGGGCCGCCCGACCAGTGCTTGCGTGGCCTGAGATAGGCCAACGTGTTGTCTCGATGCCACTGGTCGACAAGACCGGGCACATACCGGCTGAGATAATGCTCATGCAAGGTAGAGTCATACACAGGATTGCCCAAATGACCGGCGTCGCTTTCGTTTTTCGTATCCGAGAGACGGTAACCACGACGCGCCAAATACGGCACGGCGACGCTGGGCGTGACGCTCGTCGAGGACAGATCGATCGCCTGCAAGCCCAGTTGGGCAACGTATTTCAGACAGCGGTCGGTGATGTATGTATTATGAGCGGCATTGACGTGTTGCAAGTGGGGCAAAGCGCGTCGCCGACGCAGGGAAAGCAAGTTGATGAATGCCGTATCAGATATGCTGGTGTGCTCCACGTTGAGGACGACCAAGTTGCCAAAGGCCTCAAGGCGGATCATGGCGTCGTCGTCGAAATGGCTAAAGGAGAGATCAAGAAACGCAATGACCATGGGGAAGGCGTGGAAGCAGTCGGACAAGGCTTGGTCCTTGTGAGTTGCCCAGAAACCGTCTTTCAGGGGCGACAGACTGAGCACATACGGGTGGTGTTTGCGAATGGCGTCGGGATGGTCTGTGCCAATGCCATTCAGGATGGCATCGGGCAACTGGGTAGCTTCTGAGAGGATATCCCGGATAAACGGATCGTACGGCATTTGAGAAAGGTCAAGCGTGGCATTCTCGACACGTCTGAGGGCTCGCAAGCACAGGACATAAAGGGAAGGGACTGCCATATGTACAGTACAAATTTATTGGGTCGACTTAGGGAATTGAGCCACGGACTTCTGATTAATTTTGCAGGAAGAAGAGAAAAAAAATCACAGGTGTTCTTTCATGTCTGTTCCATTCCGATCGTTGCTTGTCAAAGCAGCAGCAGCCCGTTCCAGCGGTGCATGCGTGTGTGTCCAACCCGCAGGAAGGCGTATGGCCTCGTCCTCGGCCAAGAGGGCGTGGGATCCTGCCGCAGTCCGCCCCTCAACAGGCCAGCGCCAGCGTCAGTGGACCAGAGAATCCTTTACTCCCGAAGGTAATCTCTTCTAGTGCCATTCTTTTCACCCTCAACTGATCCACCCAATCGTAGAGCGAACACCTGTTTTGAAGGACCGGAGACGTAAGGAGAAGAGAAAGGGACACTCTATCGAGCGAACCTTGGAACTCATGTCTTTTCCATTTGTTATGCAGCAGTAGCAGCCGCAGAAGAAGCGACAGAGGCAAAACGGCCCGGGTTGGACGAATTGGACGAGTTAGCGAAGCCCAAACCAAGGACAAAGTGGGTGTATGTCACCGACGAGAAGCTGCCTCCCCGTCTTCGGCCGCTCTATGTAATGCCCATCGACTCTCACGTCGCTGCGATCCACTTGAAGGCCATCATCAAAGAAACCCAGTCCATCGAAGCCGGTCTTCGCTACCTCGAGGCGCTTCCCGTCAAACTCCAGAGTGCGGCTGCGTGGAATGTTATCATTGCTCATTATGCTGACGCAGGCCGCGCCAAGGAGGCACAAGCTATCTTTAACAAGGTAATGGACAGAACCATCCCTTGTTCCATGTGGGTAACTCATAACCCGGATTTAGATGCGTAAACGCGGTTTTCGTCCCAACAATTACACGTTCACCAACCTGCTCGTCAGTCTCTCACGAAGCGATACCCCTGCTGCGGTCGCGCGTGCCGAGGTCTTCATGCGTCGCCTGAGCGAGGAATACCGCCTTCAACCCAACGAGCACAATGTAGCAGCGTTCTTGACCGTCTACGAGAAGCACGACATGTCGCTCGACGATATGCTCACGGCGGCCAACAGCTTTGACGTCAAACCGGGCAAGGCGTCCTACGCGATCCTGCTGCGCAAGGCGGGTGCGGAGGGAAACGGGGCGATGGTCCGCCAGTTGTGGGAGCAAGTGCAAAGCCGACTGATGCCCAACGCGCCCGAGACGCGCCTGTCGTCGCTAGCGCTGAAAGCACAAAAGATTGCCATGACCGAGGAAGCCATCAAGGTTGAGCGGTCCGAGCGCTTTGAGCTCGACGACGACCTCGTCATTACGTTCCTTCACTCGCTCAAACGGACGGCCGAGACCGACGCGGACTTGGCCACGGGTATTCATGTCATCGAGCAACTGTACGGCATGCGTCCGCCTCTCGTGCAGGAGCAGTTCAGCGAAGTCCGGTGTCGCGACGAAGATCTGTCGCTGCCCGTCCTGGATGCCATCCTGCACTTCTGTGGCTCGCTTGGCCAGTTCCAGCTGGGTCTGCAGTACTACAAGGAAGCACGTAAAAAGTATCCCTATCTCAAGCCGGACAGCCGACTCGAGGATGTCCTGAGTTGGCTTGAGGACGAACAGGCAAAGAAGTATCGACAGCGACGCTTGGAGCAGAAAAAGAAATATTCTTAGACTCACCCGATGATGGGGTGATATTCTCATTTGTATAAACTATCATGACATGCCCACAATATAATACTTCATTTAATTACGAAACAAGAACTCCTTGTCAGGGTCTCAAGGACACATGCGAGTACACTACATGTATTTGTAAGACACACGGTGATCACACACCCTGTAGAGCCGATGTTTCGATTTATATAACAACGTTTTCTGATGAATGTTACAATTTTGATTCTATACGATGAGATTGTATTTTTGAAAGTAAAGAAGGAGAAAAAGCATGTCATGGTGGATGGTTGGACGTGAAGGTGAGACACTATGTATGAGAAAGGATGGAAGTTGGGGGGGGGGGGGGAAACAAAAGAGTAAAAGAAAGAAAGAGAAGGATATCACAGCGAGGGAGGATCGAAACGCGCTTTGCCTTGGATAATATCTTCTGTGTCCAACTGAGCAATCTTGGATAATTCCCGGCGAACATAGCCAACCATGAACGCAAGGTCCTCGGCATTGTTCGACGACGGTGCGAAGAGGTTGCGCCACAGCGCAGCAGCCAGGACCGGGTCGTCCTTGCACATACCCTCATCGTAAGCAACGACGCCACCATGGAATTGCGCGAGCAAATCCTTGATATAACTATTGATCACACGCTGTTGCGTAATCTACCGTACACATATCGAGTGAGAATGAGGACTCCTCAAGTGAACATGCTATAGACTTACCTCGTGGTCTCGGATGCGGAATTCGGCATCGTCAAAGAAACGGTTCACGAGTTCCTGAATGTGCTGGCGGCCGTTCTTTTCGCTGCGAAGACGCACCATAAGCATCCAGACGTGGAGTTGGGTGACGGTGAACCAGGATTGGAAGTTATCGGGCAGCTCGCACTCTGATTGCATGACATGTCATGATCTAATGAGAAACGAGGCTTCTTTTGAAAATGCTGATTATGATAACATACTGGCATAGAAAAAGTCCTTGTTCTGTATGGCATGGTTCGAGCAAGCAGCGTAGAGGTCGTGACTGGCGCGGATGATAGTGGAAGATTCCGAATAGTAACCCATCGCACGGGCAAGTGCCTTGACTATCTTGATTTTCGTCTCCGAGTGCTCCTTGGAGACAGCAGACCCGGTGCTGAAGCACATTTGGCCTTGCTTCTGCTTTTGCTGTACAAATGATGGGATAAGTATCACGGGAAGGCCTGTGCTTGGTATGCAAGTATTTACCCATAACGAAGTGGCAGCCATGGGTCGTGCTTGCGAGATTGCCCGGATTGGGAGCGGCTGTAAAGAAGTATTGTAGAGTCAGTTATCAATGTACAGTGAGCGCATCGAGTGATCAAGAGACAGCGAGGGAGAGTATATACCTTGCGCATGGCGGTGCGGGCGACTGCCCTTGACGCGCTTCCGATCACCATGTTTAAAGAAAAAGTTGGGAAAAAAGATCGAAAACAACAATTGACAAGCTACCAAGCTCCGCGAAGTCATTCCCGCAAATTATCTTGCCACTTCAGGCAGAGCCCTATCACTGCACCGCATCTAACTCCTAGCTGACATACCTCTTTTTTTTTTTTTTCTCCCAAGGCGCATTGTTCTTTATGACGATTAAAATCAGTTAGGATGCCACTGGAGCTAAGGTTTCAATCAATGGAAGCAGTAGCTGTCGACATGAGTTTTCAATGGTAGAGAACAGTAGAGTCAGCGTGTGGTTGACACAAACGGGAAGCTCTCCAGAAAGAACAGATCTGATACGGGCGTTGTTTACGACCGTCTTATAGCAATACCATTCCATAACGTGTATAAGTGACTCTCTGACAAAGGACTGCAGAGGGTTGAATGACATAAATAGCAATATAACAAGAGATGCATCAGCAAACATAGCAATATTTACATATATCTCACCGAATACACCCTGCAAAGCACCTATTTTAAAATCGGAGCTGCTTGTGTCAAATGTCACCGCGGCGAGTGAGCGTACTAGGGTCGACAGTGAGCATATTCATATACATGCATAACCGCATACTACAGAGAACAAAAAATCAATGATGATTTTCTTGCACATTTCCATGAGCCAATATCAGCTTCCTCAACCCACCCTTTCCCTCTGTATTTTGCAAAATGCTGTTACCTACATCGTAGGAAATGAACCACTGATTTATTACGGGAAAAGCTTTTCGACTTCAAATACTGGTTGACTTCAAAGGTTGCAGAAAGTAGTCAATCAATGTTTCGGTTTACTGGAACAATCCTGTGTTGAAATAAACCGATCTACATTAACTTGAGCTGTGGTGAATATGTCTACACTGATAGGTCATAGCTACAATATCTTTAAACATGCTAACCTATTGGCGCAGTAGTTCGTTCCCTCCTGTAGATTTGTAGGTGCGTGATAGTTTATGTGTAGTACGCGTTTTTCTTTTAAAAAAATATATACCTTTTCCCAGATATAATGCCGTACAAGAGTTTCAAATAGAGAATAGAACTCGAGGATCTGTAGTTAGCGTTGACTTGCTAGCTGTTAGTTCAGGCGTCATGGTACAATTCTATGGCGACAATTGTAGTCCTTACACTTTGTATACACAGCAGTTCACGAAAGAAAGTAGATTGCTTACTCCTCGGTGCACTGTAGTTCCCCTGCGGGCGTAGAGGTTTAAAACTTGCTTGAAATGTGCACATAGCGATGCGCCTGAAGTGATCCAGCATTCTGCTATAAAATAGGAATTTTCCTTCGCTACTGTATCAAAGCACCATGTACAAGGGCTGCCCTGAATGCGGCAAGGAGTTTATCGCTTCCAGCAGTTTGCGCTCGCTGTGCACAGACAGCGAGAACACACCACCATTGTCTTGGTTGGTTTGGGTAAGTGCTAGCGATTTCCATTATTTTAATCTCTCATCTTAGGCGTTTTAGTGGTCCTGTAGATAAGATTCCTGTCTGAAACCGACAGGCGGATTTGCGTGCATTGTGTGCGACGTCACCTAAAAAGACACGAGGACATTTAGAGACCTTTTAAAAAATGAGCAATGATCTGGATACCACTTTGCCAAACTGAAAGCATTCACAACACTACGTCTGACATTGAAGAGAGCCGAAACGGAAGAAGTCTGCATCCCTGGCAGACATGAGCTCACAAATGTCGAACAGAGCATGCTGCATCTGAAGCGCACAAGGTAGGTTAGAGATTGAGTACAGCATTACGTTACTAAAACGACCGTCAGGAGGTAAGGCTGCAAAGCATCTCGAAGGATACATCGAGAAGACCAGCGCCTTAACAAAGACTCTGAATGGTGACTGGAGTCTTTACCCAGCGCTCAAGTATGCTACGTCTTTGGCATTTGCCCGGGGGGGGGGAGATCCTCGTCGATGGTCAAGCCGCCATCATGATGAACACCGTCGAGTCTTACGGTCGTGACGCAATATCCGAGGCTCCGAGGCTCACTTTGAACGGCGCTTGGAAGGATCCCCGTCGTCTTATCCAAGCCAACAAGGCCATTATGGATACCTGGGTGTCTTCCTGCTCGCATCGATCGAGAGCGGAAAAAAGCAGCTCGTGATAGGCACAGGATCCTGCAACATGCTCGTAACCTCGAGCATGAGGCTCGACATATCTTCTATCAACATGGGTGCCACTACTCGCCCGCCATCTCGAGCCTTTGGACAATACAAGAATTTTCCTTACGATCGATGGGCTCAAACAGACAGGCGAAGCTTTGCTGGACAAAACGCTGGACCAATCGCAGACGATGCCTGCGTTATTCCAGCTGAAGCAAGTGAGATCTAAATCTCATAGATTGTCAACATACGGCATGTGTCGGGCACCGTCGAGCTTTGCCAGCTTCTTACAGTACCACCTACGACCATTTGGACTCTGTGTGAACAAGACTCGGTGTCGCGTGTCTTCCGGGTCATTGCTTTGGAAGTCATCAAGCATGGTCCGGAAGCCTGCTCGGTCCTCAAGGACGAAGGAGATTGTGGGCCGTATCCAACCAGGCACGCGAGTTGCCAAAATACTGCAGCGGATTGTTTAGTTTAAAGACGATCCAATCACGATTATCGGCAACCAGGCTTTGAACAACGCATTGACAGACTTAGCTGACGTACTCGCTACGTCGATTATAAGCTCTAACAAGATGACGAAAGAGAAGATTATGGAAATTTCAGCCTATACATAAATGCGTATTCAACACACGCACTCACAAAGACATGCTTGCAATGTCATATACATACATATAAGAAAATGCTTATTCTTTTGTACATACGTATTTCAAATATATCTCTGATTACTTATAGACCAGCCAACATCGCAAACAAAGTTCAGCGGATAATCGGAGTATCGTGATATATGCTTTCGTGGAAAGTCAGGCAAAGTAGAATAACACGAGTGAAGGTCATGCTGTTGTACGTAAAACCGCATAAAAAATGGTTGTACGTGAACGTATTGCAGCGCCCAGCTATCGTCATCTTGGGCGCAATTAACCAGCCCCGGTCATATGATTATGAGCAGTTGAATTTCGCTCAAGTAACGCAGTTCGGCATTTGTCGTTGACGAAGACAGGACAGGACAAAGAGTGAAGGAACACAGGGCTAAGCAGGGGCGATAGGCGCCGCTGGACAAGGTGCATACCAAAGAACAGGAGCTATTTTACAGGATATTATATATCAAAATCCTTCATCTTCACAATGGTCCATGGACATACGAGGCAACCAGATACAAGAGGCGGTAAGCAGGTAAATCCGGCAAGATGTGACTCTGCAACTGGAAGCGAGGTACAAAGGTACATATAGAGATCGAGGACTTGGCTTGCACGAGGATCTTTAAAGGACTTGATGGAGAGACAAAGTAACAGACAGGGACAAGAGAGCACTAAGATAGAATATGGCAGGATAACTCGATTATATATTCTAATACAAAATGAATGATGAACGGATATAAGGTGGACGAGAAGGGTGCTTGTTGTGATATAGGAAGGTAAACAAAAACAACAACAGTGCAAAAGAATGGAAATACGTCTGGAAAAAGGGAAAATGGTAAGACCATAGCTTGGCGGTTGTGTGTTAGTCGTGACAGCATAGCATAAACTCCCATGCAGTATTTGGTTTTTGGTCCTCCAATATCTGGCATACAAAGATTTGGCACTTCAGTATACAATGAAGCACTATCAGATGCTTTGTTCCCTGACTTGGCTCAACACATATATCACACTTTCCCCCAAAAGGGTGACTTCACTGCGCTAGATAACTAGCGGCCGATCTCATTGAATAATACCGACGCGAAAAATGTTTACCAGACACTTGACGTCTTATGGACTCGTTCTTGAGGCTTTAAAATGGTCTTGTAGCGACGTGCAAACAAGTATGAGAGAAATTGAGTTTGAGATATATGACCTTATTGTATAGTCTTGGGTTATATAATGTCTGATTTGTTCTGGCTGAAAACCGAAGCCTATTTATATGTAATTTAAAGCTATAATTGACACCACTATATCAATATGAATATGGGAGAGTGCACAAAAAGGTGAGGATACGAATTTGAGAGAGTTCCATGGAAGGCGAGAATACGAGTTCATCCTTACAATACCACTACTGTCTTGGTTGGCTTGGGTAAGTACTGACGATTTCCATTAATCCTTTAGCCCTGATCCTTACGTTTTTGTCGTCATGTAAATAAGATACCCGTCCTTTGATTGGCGGACGGATTTACGTGCACCGTATGCGACACCACCTTGAAAATCACAATGACATTCAAGCACCATTTGAAAAATGAGCATCCAAAATGGCCTTGTGTTCTTGGATAGGATGACGAGGATCCTTCCAAGCGCCATTCAAAGTGAGCCTCGGAGCCTCGGATATTGCGTCACGACCGTAAGACTCGACGGTGTTCATCATGATGGCGGCTTGACCATCGACGAGGATCCCCCCCCCCGGCAAATGCCAACGACGTAGCATACTTGAGCGCTGGGTAAAGACTCCAGTCACCATTCAGAGTCTTTTGTTAAGGCGCTGGTCTTCTCGGTGTATCCTTCGAGATGCTTTGCAGCCTTACTTCCTGACGGTCGTTTTAGAAACGTAATGCTGTACTCAATTCCTATCCTACCTTGTACGGCTCCCACTCCCCTACAACCACATTGCTGAGCGTACGAGAGCGCAAAGGTATTCGTACCGCCAAAGCGTTTCCAGAATACCATAAACCCGTTGCCAGGATACCGCCGACCCGTTGCTAGATTACCGTCAATCCGTTGCTAGGTTACCGTCAATTCGTTGCTAGGATTCCGCAAACCGGTTGTTAGGCACGAAATCCCGCCATCTCGAGCCGTCGAAAAGCACATGAATTTTCCTTGCGTCGATGGGCTCAAACAAACCGACGAAGCTTTGCTGGAAAAAATGATAATCCAATTCCCAAAATCAGTTCTCGTGAATTACAGTTTACTTTTCTCCATACCTAAGAGGCGGAAGGCGAATTATGATCTGTGTGTCATCGCTACGCGGTTCACTAAACGGTAGCAAGTCGGCAGTTTCAGCTTGCCTTGTGGGTATCTGCGGATAATTGCCGTAGATCGTGCGTAGGTCAGTATGTACGTAAAGTCGAAACACCAAGCTCCCCACGACAATGTCGTGCTCCTTTTGCATCCTATTGATCTTGTACGGATCCAGAGAGCAGTATCTGCATCATAAATCAACGTTCGTGAGCATAGACGTATTACGTTTGTCCTTTTGTGTAGCTGTACCTTAAGTGCCCACAACTGACTTAGCGTATTCAGGAGCGCGCCATGCTCCCGCACTTCCACCAGCACCTGCAGCGAAGTTATGCGCTCCATGACTTAGATACCGTTAATGTTCGGCATAAAAAAGACCAAACGTGCAGCTTTTGACCTAAACATTACAATTTAGATCATGCGCAGCGAAATAAATGGAATACCAACCTCGCACGTGGACAAAGTAGAACCAGACTTCGTGCGGCGCAGCAGTACGTTTTCAAAGTCGAACGCAGCATCATTCGTGCCCCGAAAGCCCCTGAACACGGTCAAACGCTCACGACGCGTTGGCCACTGTCTCACCTATGGCTGAATACACTTCTGAGTCACAGTTTAAAAGACTATCTGCAAATTCTTACCGGTAGGTATGGGGCAGACATCTGGCGCAGGAACACATATCTATAGGGGGAAGTAGACGTCAACAGTGGTTCGGGCTAACAGCCGCTTAGGTCAGGGACGCAAGCGGGGAAGAAGGACGAGAGGACAGTAAGAGGAAAGGAGGAGCGAGAAAGAAATGGGACTGAAGCATGTGTTATTGTCTCATATTCGTTGTATAGATTGAATCCGGTTCACTTACGAGAAGTGGAAAAAGTTGATAAATGACTCTGACGCGAGGACGCGAGCGGACGGTAGGAGGCACAAACGGACGAGAAGACAGGAGGAGGGGAGTAAAAGGAGACAGCAAACGAATGATATACATCAGAAGAAGGTCATTGGTGCCCAAGACCATGCACTCTTGACACGACAGCTTCATTTCGTGTACCCCGTTGCAGTTGAGACGGACAACAGGTGGCAGAGGGACTTGAGTGAACTTCTACCGTCTATCTTTCGCATACTTGTTTACTTGTAGCCATAATCCTTTCGTGTGTACTTGTCAGGATAAGGCTTTGACCAGAATAAAGAAAAGAAGAAGGAAGGTAGACGTGTGAGAAAAAAAGTGGGATCGATGGACTTTAATGCGATGACATGAACCGCGTCTGCCAATGTAAAAATAACTCAGAAAAAGGAGACCTTGACAGGAACTGATCCAGTATTCTTCACGTTTTGAAGAATTGATTGGCCTACTTTGCTACCACGCGGGCCACCGTTTACTAGTGGGAAAAAGAACCTTATCTACAAAAAAAAAAAAAAAAAAAAACCAGAATAATATCTGCGTTCTCTATATCTTGTTAAATGACTCTCGCAAAGGCAAGAGAGAAACTGTACGGTCTCGCTCATGTCACTCGAAAAACAGACCGCTACTGTGGCTGTCGATTGATCCAAATAAAACACAGAAATACTGCACTATATGACCTGATAGCTTGGGTGTCCAAGGTTCTACACCTGCGTTGTGTGCGGGATCAGATGTAAAGTATTATTGTGCATAAAGTGATTTACAGAGCTGGTGTGAGAATGTAACTGAAGGGGAGGATGAGACGGCTACAAAGAAAAAGACAACAATCAAATGGAAAATGGGAGCCGTGTAACGGGTCTAGTTCTGGGCGCCAGATCTGACTCGGCATTTTACACTGCTGCATGACTGTCAACGAAATCGAGATAACTTGAGCTGATATTCATGTCCCAGACACGTCTCGTGTCTTTGATATCGCGCTCGTCAACTTAGTGCACTCTATCGATTTACTTTGCTGTCTTGCTGCCTCATGGGGATACTAGAAAAGCGACGTTAGATTGAATGCATATCCATGCCTTGCTCACTTGTGATTATGTACACTTTCAACAGGGTATAGGTCTCTTCTTCTACGGTTGAGGATGGTGTAGATACAAATGTAAAAGGCGAAAGGATAATGAAAAGGTTCAAGTGAGCGCCCATCAAACCAAAACGCACGTGTTTAACATGCACACAGAATAGAAAAATAAAATCCTGCTTCGTTTTTTTCTGTCACATATAATGCATTTGCGATTATTCGTTGCCTTTCAGAGTGGGAATTTTGGCATGATTTTATCAATCAAGACATGTAATAGATTGTCAAAAACATGCGCTTACTGTATTAATATGAATTTTTGAGACAGCAGAGTATGGCAGCTGAGCTTTTCAAGAAGATCAGCCCTGGAGCATCCAAATTTGGCGACCTTCCTTGCTTCACCGTCCGTTCCTTTACCCGAAAAAACCCAACTCTTCGCAAGCAAAGCGAGCCATGATTAGCGCTTTCTTTATATACAACCAGAAGGGTGAAGTCCTCATCTCTCGTCTTTACCGCCATGACCTAAAGTAATTCTTACGAGAACCATCATCATCACGCCAAGTCAAACTTACCCTATATTGATATCATTGTTAATATTGATAACAATAGACGATCGGTTGCTGATGTATTTCGCATCCAAGTCATTTCCAACACAAACGTGCGCTCGCCCATCATCACCCTCGGCTCGACTTCCTTCTTCCACGTTCGCCACGAGAACCTTTACATTGTTGCTGTGAGCCGATGGAACGCCAATGCAGCCCTCGTCTTTGAATTCTGTTACCGTGTTGTCAACATTGGCCGAAGTTATTTTGGCAAATTCGACGAGGAGGCAGTCAAGAACAACTTTGTTCTTATTTATGAACTCTTGGACGGTAATTGCATGCATGCCGCTTTGTGCCACCGACCAAAGAAGCTCACTCCATTAATTTTTTTTTTTTGCTTAGAAATCCTTGACTTTGGCTATCCGCAGAACAGCGAGACGGATACGCTCAAGATGTACATTACCACAGAAGGTGTCAAGTCCGAACGCGCCGTTGAAGATTCCAGTCGCATCACTATCCAGGCAACAGGTGCCATCTCCTGGAGACGCTCCGACGTCAAATATCGCAAAAACGAAGCCTTCGTCGATGTCATTGAGAGTGTCAACCTACTCATGAGCAACACCGGTATTGAAATAACTTTATATTGATGGCCGTATATTGACAAATTCGCGGATAGGCACTATTCTGCGATCGGATGTGGCTGGCCAGATTTTGATGCGCGCTTACCTATCAGGCACGCCTGAATGCAAGTTTGGCCTCAACGACAAGCTGCTTTTGGACAAAGACACGGTGAACAAAGTCCCGTAAGTTTCCGTAGAAATGCTTCTCGTATGGTATATTCATGATGACGCTGCTAGAGGAAACCGCACCAGCGCCGTCGAGATCGATGATTGTCAATTCCATCAGTGCGTCAAGCTCGGTCGCTTTGACAATGACCGCACTATCAGTTTTATTCCTCCCGATGGCGAGTTTGAGCTGATGAGGTACGCATATCTGCTTGCCAATGGGTATCAGGCATTAATTATCTGAATGAATAGATATCGTACTACTGAGAATGTCAATCTGCCATTCAAGGTGCACCCAGTCGTGAATGAAGTTGGCAAGACACGCGTGGAATACAAGATCAATGTCCGAGCCAATTTCTCGCCCAAGCTGTATGCCAACAATGTCGTTCTCCGTATCCCCACACCGCTCAACTCGGCCAAGGTCGAAGTCAAGGTCGGCTCGGGTGGTAAAGCAAAATACGCTCCTTCTGAAAACTGTATCATCTGGAAGTAAGTGGCCCAGAAAATGCAAAAGTCGACTTTTGTCTCACTTTGACATATTAGGATCCCACGTTTCCAGGGCCAGGCCGAATTTACCCTGAGTGGCGAGGCAGAGTTGACTGCCATGACACACAAGAAAGTATGGTCTCGACCGCCCATTTCTATGGATTTCCAGGTAAAAGCGCAGACAATGAAACCGGGAAGGAACCTCTCGCTCACAGGATAATACATAGGTCCTCATGTTTACATCGTCGGGTCTGCTTGTCCGTTTCCTCAAAGTATTCGAAAAGAGTGGCTATCAGTCCGTCAAATGGGTTAGATATATGACGAAGGCCGGTTCCTATCAAATTAGGGTAAGTTTCAGGCAGTGCAGTCGCCTGGTTCCGTACTCACTCATTCTTTCTTTTTGCTAGTTTTAACCCTTTTCACACATGCATTGTAATACCCCACACCCACCACCTCCCTTAATAAAGAAAATGAGTTACTCTGTCATCCGAAAAACCCAAGCGGTGGAGATTCCTTGCGTGCCCTGACCGTGGTGTCACGTGGCGCAGTTGGCGACGTTTGCTTTACGGCGAAGCCATAAAGAATTAGACCTTGCCAAGTATTCACCCGCCTGTCTTCCTTGTCAGTGTATTCACAAGCTATTAGCTGTTGGATCAATGGGAGTACTATGAGGTCGACACCGCTACTTACTATACCGTCTTTTTGGTGCCCTTGATCCCTTTGCTGTGGCGGCTCACCATGTGGGTCGTCACTTTGTATCGGACAGATGGCATACCCCGCGACAACTCTCAGATCGCTCTGCTCGTCACTGGCCTTACTAATGCTGTACGCCGGATGATGCGTGGTCTGTCGCACGTGGGTCAGAATACCCTTTACAGCTATGCGCGTTGATCGGACAACGACCTCGGATCGCCATCCTGGTCACGTCACTTTTGGGACCCAGGATGAAATGACTCCTTTTTGCGCACTATGCGGATCTTTCCGTGCTGCCGCTTAGCAGAAGGTCAGCGCATCGGCCATGATAATGTCCGTGTACCTTCATATTTGAATATTAACATAAATTAAAAGCTAATATACACAGGAAACCAGCTGTGTATATCAATAGTTTCAGTAGGTGTTGCCAAAAGGCGGCAACAAGTTTCCTCGTTTGGATTGAGGATAGAAACGAAGAAACAACTACAGATGATGTATATATAATGAGACAAAGCAGAACAGATGTATGGAAGACATTTGTATAGGAGCCATATGCATAGGTTGGAGGGTACTGCCTGTAGGGTGTAGTAGAAGTAGGCTGCACTGTACGTATAATGGTTGGTGCAGACAACTCCATGAATGATTTTTCAGGTGAAGAGGGCTGGGACAAAACTCAGATTCAAAGACGAGTGAGCTCCACGTTTCGCTTTCCTGCAACCCGCTCTTAGAACAGACGCACACATTTGCACCCAAGAAACCATGGCGTCCAATCAGCCTGTCCATTCGGTGCTTTTCGACAACAATGCTTCTGGAGGAAACCCAAACTACTACAACCCAGCCTCATCAGCACAACCAGGAGGCGATAATTTGCAATTCTACACCTCCTCTTATGGCGATCAGTACAGCTCATCCGGCTACTATACCTCTCCACAGGCACCAGCACCGGCCGGTGATATGCGCTCAAGTTACGAATATGCTCAGCCGGCCTCGTTCTGGAGCGCGTTTGGTACAGGTGGATTCGCGGATGAGCCTCCTCTTCTCGAAGAACTCGGCATCAACTTTGAGCACATTAAGTCCAAGGTATTTATAGTATATGTATACACACATATATATGTGTGTGTATGTATAAAGGAAGGAGAAAGAAAAAAGGAAAACAGCGAGGGAGAAAGATACATAAACCGCGTAGAGTACAAGATCACTTATATATGTCCAATATTGATATAGAGCTTGACTGTGCTGAATCCGTTCCGGATTGTGCCTGATACGATCATGGATGACGCAGATCTGGCGGGCCCGCTGCTCTTCATTTTCCTGTTTGGTATCTTCCTGATGCTGTCTGGCAAGGTGCATTTTGGTTACATTTATGGCGTCGGTGTCCTTGGTGTCGTATCGATCTATCTCATTCTGAACCTGATGAGCGAGAGTGGCGTCGACTGGTCGCGGACAGCAAGCGTCTTGGGCTACTGTCTGCTGCCAATGGTCATGCTCAGTGGTTTCAGTGTCGTACTTCCCCTGGGTGGTTTGATCGGTTTGATCTTGACCGTGGTGAGCATCCTGTGGTGCACTTACTCGAGCTCGGGCATGTTTACGAGCGTTCTTCATATGAGCGAGCAGCGATTCCTTGTAGCATACCCCGTTGGCTTGTTTTACGCGTGCTTTGCCTTGATGACCGTGTTCTAAAATAGTATATATACATATATATTACCCGTACCTAAAAAAACTCTGTGTGAATAGCATTGTTCCGATTTGAGAGATCTACGTGCAAAAGAAGAGAGAGGGGGGTATGAGCCGTACCTCTGGTGATGTGTTCATTACTTGTCTCATTTGAACTCAGCCTTCGAAAGTTGTTCTTCTTTCCAGCATGCTCAAATTCAAGAAACACGAGAAAGGTATACCAGACTCATCTCGCACGATAAAAAAAACTCACCTGTCGTCACCTATTGCAGAGGACGATTCACAGTCGCCTGAGAAGACCTCACGGCGTGATCGGGATAGAGACGAAGACGAGCGTCGATCGTCACGGCGTGGCCGTTCTCGATCGCGCTCACCTCGCCGGCACGATCGATCTCCTCCGCGCCGCCGTCGTTCTCCTTCAGATGATCGTGACCGAAGCAGTAGAGATCGGCGTGACCGCCACGATAGAGACCGTGGCGATCGAGAGCGTAGACGGGAAGACCGTTCACCGCGTCGATCGAGCCACCGGTCTCGTTCGCCGAGAAGAAAGGAAGAGAAAAAGGAAGACAAGGTAAGCATATATACACTCACACATGAAAGTGGCATCTGCTTCAGTTTACTCAGAAGGATATAGCCCAAGATGAAGGCATTGCCGCCGAAGCGCCCTATTCAGTACAACTTGATCGAAGTGGAAGTGAACGACCGTCTGGGCAAGAAAGTGCGGGTCAAGTGCAGCCCGAGTGACACGGTCGGTGACTTCAAGAAGCTCGTTGCAGCTCAAATCGGTACAGACCCCAAAAAGGTCATTCTCAAGAAATGGTACAAGGAATACAAGGACCATATCACGCTCGACGATTGTAAGTCACTTGAAAGACAGGCGTGGGTTGCTTGCTCATATTGATTGGCTAGATGAAATTCATAACGGCATGAACCTCGAATTGTACTACCGGTAAACGAAAGAAACAGATAACATATGCTTCACCCTTGGAGTCTCCATATTGAATAATCAAAACCATTGGCATACCTGGAATCCTTCTTCGAGTGATGAACACCTGGGTCGAAAGTCACAGAGTGGAGTATGATATTTATTTGGTTGCACCGTGACATTGTACACCTGGGGATAGCGGCATCGCTGGGGGATTTTTTAAAGTTTAGTATAAATTTGCATTTTTTCTTCTTTGCTCCCCTCTCTCCTTTTTAAAAAAAGACAATACCCATCTTTTTTTTTTACTTGAGTGAATATGCCAGCACGGCGCAACACGCGCAAAGCTCGCGAGGAAGACCCAGAAGACTTGGGTGGTCCGGCCTGGATCAACTCATTGAACCGCGCGATCGACGATCTTACTGTCAATAGAACAAGGCAAGAGTCTTACCCTATGATTGCCTATCATATAATAAGCATCATAATATAATAATGATACTGTGATGCAGCGTACGAGAAGAGGCTTTGGAAGCACTCAACACAGAACTGACCCGTCATTACGCGGCTGAGATTCTCGAGAGCCGCAGTGAGGAGCTCTTGACGCTTTTGCGGAGATCAGTCAGCAAAGGTGGCAAAGAGGCCCACTTGGCTGCACAGGCGATCGCACTTCATTTCATAAACCAGGGCGATCTGTCGCTTGGTGACCAGGACGATCTCCTCCAACAGGTCTTGCCTCTTCTCCGCAAGACGGTCAAGAACACGGACGATACCACTCTCCAATCCATCGTATGTGATATACTTTATGCAATTTATCTCTCTGTATACATATATGGCTGACTTTTTTTGTTGTCTGCAGTGCTTACACACTTTTGCACTGATCACGCTGATAGCCGCCTCTGACATCGATGCGCAGCTGGCACGGGACTTTGTCTATGACGTCCTCGAAGAAATAGACGATTACCAAGCCCAGTGTGCTGCTCTCCATGCTTATGGCCTCCTCTGCGTTTCATCTTTCAGTCAAGCTGCAATGGACCCAGACATTATCCACGAAGAGATCGAAAAGTGCGTCTGTCTTATATATCATTATGGGAAACTCATCATACTGACCGTTGCTCTCTCTTTTTTTTCTTTTTTACTTGTATATAGGGTCATGCCAATCCATGAAATCTTGTTAGAATCAACCGATATGGCTGTACGGGTGGCTGCAGGCGAGAATACCGCTCTCCTCTTTGAGCTTCTGCGTATCCATACTGGCCAAGTGCGTCTTCTATTTTCTCATTTCCACATGCGAAATCTAACTCATGTACATAGCCTGAGGATGAAGAAGACCAAGATGAAGACAATCAGGCCATGCCTGAGGAATACGACAACATGGATGGCTTAATACACACCCTCAAAGAGCTTTCGGTCGATAGCAACCGGAGACGGAACAAGGCCGACCGAGCCGAGCAAAAGTCTGTCTTCAGAGACATTGTGCGCAGCGTTGAGGAACGTGACCCTCCTGTCCAAGAACTCAAGATTGGAGGGCGGGCTATCCAGTTCCGTGGATGGGGTATATATACAGAAGGAACGGATGCTATGTCGTATACTTACTTTATGTGTATAGCCAAAATCCTGACCCTGAATGCGTTCCGACAAAGCATCGGCCAGGGCTTGCAGCACCATCTGCGAGCGAACGAGCTGATGCACCAGATTTTCAATTACAAGAGCGGCTATGCTGGGGCTGACTCGGACGACGACTCGGATGGATGGAATGCAGGCGAACTCAGCAAGGTTGATAAGCGCTATGTATACGATGAATCCAAAAAGATGCGATCCAAACAGCTACGGGAAGCACGGTCACGCAAGGCCCATTAGACCCTTCTCTCCTTGTATACACTACCTTCATTTCATAGAATACCAGCTAACTAATGTTTAACGGGAACGTTTTTATATATACTTTTTTTTTCATAAACTATTTGTCTATTCTTTTTATTCACCTAGCCATGAAAAAAAGAGGATACTGTGGTAGCGGGGTAAATATTCAGTAAGGACCAAAATATTCGTTCCGCACTTCACATCGCGCTTCACATTCATCGTTTCGCCATGTCACAAATGCTCGAAGCCAACCCTCGTGGCATCCCGCAGTCGCCCTTTGTGGTATGTTGAATTGTATACTATATTAATTGAGTTGGCTCATTCCATATACAGGAACGCGTGGAAGATTACGTCTCTGATGCCGAGCCTGCCGATGTCGTCTTGCGCAAATTCCAGGAAACGATCAGGTAAAAAAAAAGTTTCAGAACTAAGCTCGGTGTTGTACTCAACATGGAAGAACAGTAAATACAAGTTTATGGAAATGAACAAACTGCAGCATCGCAAAGTGCTCGAGGACAAGATACCCGAGATTGAAAAGACGATCGCGATGGTTGACTTCTTGACCGAGAAGCAGGCCACCGAAGAGCCCATATACACCGACTACGAACTGAACGACACCCTCTATGCGAAAGCCAAGATCGCGGCACAGGGCACCGTCTATCTGTGGCTGGGTGTACGTCCATAGCACTTTCTTATGTAAAACCATACTCACCTCCCCGCTTTATTTAGGCCAACGTGATGCTGGAGTACACCTACGAAGAAGCCAAGGACCTTTTGACCTCCAAGTTGGATACTGCCAAAAACTCGCTCAAGAACACAATTGAGGATCTCGAGTTCTTGCGTGACCAAATTACGACCATGGAAGTCAGTAAGTGGATATGATGAATCGAATGTCTTTTGGATAACTCACCTCGCATTGTAGACACTGCCCGCGTGTACAACTGGGACGTTAAGAACCGACGGCAAGCGCGCGAACAAGCTGCCGCCTCCTCGTAAAACAATCTCATCACCTTCACCCAACCCAACCCAAAAAATAAACGTACCCATTCACCCATTTCCATCTCACGTTTGACTACAGCTTATACATCGCCAACGACTCGTTGCTCCAGTAGGTGACTTGACTCTCTGCCTATCATGCACTGTTGATCCACTCTCCTTGATGAACTTGACCTGAAGCCACACTTACGGTTCTGTGGTATACATACATCAGCATCAGCATCTCTTCAGATACATCTATAGAACGCAATAATGCAGTCGTTTTGTCTAGATCTCAGGCCTTAATAGACAACCACCGCAGTATGAATGGCATGTTATGCTTCCTATACCACGAACACCGAAATGATGTAGTAGAGTTTCTTAATTAAATACTGCTATAAATGATACTACATACATAGAAATGCTCTGCATTTTTTAGCTAATTTGGATTCTGTCGCTGTCAGTGGGGCAGTAGATCTAGATATGAAACGAGATGAATGAGCGACCACTATCCGCTACAAAAAAGAGAAAAAAAAAAGCTTTGTCTATCGACTAGCCAGAAGCTTACCTGTGCATTCTTGTCAAATTCGAGGACCTTTGGCTTGCTCGACTGGGGAACGTAAATCTGGTTCCATACTGCCTTTGCGATCCATTGGTGCGTCATCAGGCTTGGGTGGAAACAGTCCACGTTGCTATAGCAAAATGTGCAATAAAGATTCTCAGTACTCGGGAACAAGAAGTCATCATTTCCTGACAAATACCTCAGGGCCTCAATGGGGAACTTGCCGACATCAATGTTCGCAGGCTGGTAGACTACGGCAAAGCTATCGCTCTGGTTGGACTTGTACTTATTGTAGATATCAACGAGCTTCTCGTTGTAGCCTAAAGCATCGTTAATAAGTTGTATCTCGCGAACGTTTTCCTGAAAACTGACTGTCAGAGAGGGCATCCATATTCCTTCGATCCTGCTCAGTCTTGTTAGCGCCGAAGCAAGAGCATTCTTGACGGTTCATGATGGTGCTGCTGTCATTATTTTGCGGTCGGCAGTAGGCTTGACCGGTCGAGATATCGTAGACGGGGGATACTCTGAAGACGCCCACTACATATATTTGGAACACAGTGTCACAATTAATTTCGACTGAGGCAGGTACGCTTGAGAGAATTGAGTATGGATGTACGACTTACGAAGATTCACAATGACACGGGGGATATTCTGGCGAATACGTTCAATTGCATTGGAGACATAATTTCCGTAAGCCTCAGCTGTGACATCCTGGGCTTTGGAGGAGTCACAAGAAGCGCACTGATCGTTACCTAGAATAGATCGCTAGTCAATTTTCACGAAAAGAAAAAGCAAAAAATACCCTTACTTCCGATCTGAATGGTGATTAATTTCCAGGCCGTGTCAAATGATGAGCCTGCCATGGACTTCATGCCTATGGTGATAAAACACACAATGAACGTGAGCACTAATATTAAGGTGAAGGGGGTTCAAAATTCAGCTTACGAGGGATCAAGTAGTCAAGCTGTCTGTCGAGGTTCGCGGCAATAGCACCGCTGATGGCGGCGTCGAGATTGTCACGAAGAGGATGATCTATGTTACCGAATGTGAGATAGGTGTCCTCAGACAAGTCGCATCTACCTACAAAGATAGACATCGCAATTGTCATCTAATAATGGACATCAACGTAGCAAAATCCAATCAGCCATGCATGTACTTGGAACACGTTGTTTTGGACTTACCAAGGCAAAGCGACGCAATATGCGAGCCTGTCGCGGCACCCTTGACGCTAGAGTTATATCTCTGCACAAATTTGGCGAGGGTAATTGCCGAGTCGTCTCCACCGATGGCATAGCTGTTGCCACGGTACTCGGAGATAGCACTGATGTTCAGAATACCGGTGCCGCCATTGCCATTGATGCCCATCATCAGTGCCCCTGCCATAATACTATAATTTGGGATTCAAAATCAGTATATGAATAAAACGATGTGAAAGCTTAGAGCTACCTATCACCCATAGCGCCAATAACACTAATGTCATCTGCACGAAGGTCAGTGACGCCCTTGGGAGCGTTCGAACGGGCGGACAAAACGGGACAGTCGCCGATGGAGGTCGCGTTCAAGGCAAGAACGTTTCTTGTGGCCTGAAGAGCCATGAGACCAAGACTCAGGAACAGCGATTTGCGGAACACCATTGGATGTCAAGCTGTGTACAAATGTAGTTGGGAAGCAGCAGAAGTGCCGATTTGTAGAGCTCTCTATTTATAACAAGACAAGAACGCACGCTTTTGCCTCTACTGAGAGAGAGACATGGGAAAATTAGAAGGCCCCGGACGTCTGCCTAAACGAAATGCATATCTCTCGGTGCAGAAATCCTCGTACAGACGCGCGTAGACGTTGCGCAAGATACCGTTCGGAGGTATCACCCGGACATGAATTGTCATGTAAAGGCACCATAGTAACCAAAACGATGGTAAGGGTTTGCTGAGTGCGCGCACCTTTCTGGCGGACATAGGCGGAGAATCACGGCGCTGAGCGAGAATACACACTCTATAATGCTGGAAAGACAACATAGTCACTTGATCTACCTAGAGCGCGCTCAAAATACTAACCTTTCCCGAAGCGGGAGATCCTATTTAGATTTGAGGGGGATCATCGCGTTAGATGGGAAATCCCCCTTCCTGGGACGATATGCTCCGCTTGCAGCGTGGCCCGAACCGGGAATACGGTAAATTAAAAAGAAACAAGGCCCTTAACAACATTTCATTTCCTGTCAGGTTCAAGACTACAGATAAGTGATATAATTTGCATGCGCCCATCAGAGTACACCACTGTAGGATGATATGTGTAGGACATGCTTATGCATTGTGCAATACACGAAGGAAACAAATGGAGACAACAGATGACGGCATGTCTGTAGCTATTTACCAAATGCTGCTTCGATGAGCTTTTCATATGTCAAACAATTGAATACGCCCATTGTTTAAGCAGTTGGAGGTAGTCATTTCTCAGGCACACAGGTCGTCATTGTTGTTCAATGTTCAATGTCCAGTTTCCCGACCCTGAGAAATTATACCGATCTTCTTTTGTGGTTCAATTATTTCTAGCACACTTAATACTGAATGTTTTCTCTATACCGGTCAATGCCTTCTCAACTCGGTTCAACTTTCAATTAGGTATTCATCTTCTATGTATGCAATTATCTGGGAATTGAAGTTCTGCCAGAAATTCATATATGGCTACCGGTAACAGGAAGACGGGCACGAAAAGTGACGACATCTGATGTTGTCGCGTCTGTACATGAGCAGTCGCCAAGGAAACACCTGAGAAGGCACACGACAGTTTGTGGAACGTCTGTGCGACGATCTTTCCATGCGTGTTCTCTCTCTCTCGATCGCGACGACTTGCTGCGTTACACGCCGAGCTTGTGAAAGCCTACTAGCCATTTATTCTACCTCTACCGCAGCTCCTTTTTATACAAAACAACCATTTATATGAAAATTCCGCGATTTGCTGCTGTTAACAGATGCATATCAAGACACATATGCTACTAAGGTTGGAAAACTCTAAGCAGCAGTGGATGCAAAGTGTTCAGTAGTGGAGGACTATCACAACAGTTTATGCATAGCATATCCACAATCTTTTCATGGGAAAATGCTGCGAATGTTGATTATGGGATTACGGTAATCGTGGCACGACTAAGTCCTGACGCAGGTTAGACAATGTATGCCAGACAACAGAAGAAAAAAAGGAACACTTTCTCACGCAGCTGAAATACATTATCTTCCTGTTGCCGTCATCCAGGGCCACCCAGTCACGTAAATATATGTAACTTATAAGAGATGAGTTCCAGAAAGCATCTATTTATTTTTTTTTAAATACAAAAACTCAAGAAAATGAAAGATGGAGCTACATGGATGTGCCATAAGCTGGGTAAGCTCTGGGCCGATCGCGCAGCCGTGTACCGCGCGTTGTGGTATTTTGATAGCGCTTTGGATGATGCACGGAGCCGGCCGCAGAGGGCGGCGGCGGCGGCGGCGGATAATCGTCATAGTCATCATAGTCGTCTTCTTGATAGCGGTACGCGTCGTATTCCATCTGAGGATCCTCTGGGTAATGGCTATGCGGGTCATATTTGCGTCCTGGATCTACCCTTCGTCTGGGCGAGCCTTGCGGTGGGTGACGTGGGCTCTTGCCCGCAAACGAACGCCGATGGCGTAGACCACGCCCGTCCGCGAGAGCAGCGGGTGGTGGTGGCGGTTCGTTGCCGCCTGACGGCGGGACTGGCCAGCCACGGTTGATGGACTTGCGGGGCGGCCCACGTGCGACGGGTAAGGTGGGCGGTAGTGGACCTGCCATAGGCGGCATCATGGGTGGCGGATGCGGAGGTGGCGCAAAAGGCGGATAACGCGGCTGCATGAAGCGGCGCCTATGTTTGAGTAAAGACGACTTTGGCGCCAGACGTCTGCCTCGCCACGCGTCTTCCTCGTCCTCTTCCTCCTCCGACGAACCATCGTCATCATAATAGTCGTCGGGATAATCCTCTTCAGAGTCATAATCATAGTCGTCATGCTCGTAGTAATCGTCTGGGTGGTGCGGATGGTGGTGTGCCTGGGGTTGGCGTGGAGGTGGGCGTCGGGGTGCTCCTGCACGATGGTGGGAGGGGAAGGTATAACGCTGCGGCGGAGGGTATTCGTCATAGTGTTCCTCGTGGCGCGGCAGGCTTTTACTGCGATGATGTTTTGGAGGTGCTGTGTCCATGGCGGTGGTAGGTGGCGGGTGGTGGCGTTGATGATGTGCAGGTTGTGCTTGTGCGGTCACGTGGGGCGACGCGTTCACCGACGCACCATGGTAGGGACAAGGTCGAGCGGCTTCACGACGCGCTGCAGCAGAGGTAGCGCCTGTTGGGTCCGACAAGGAGAGTGTTGGCCGTGCGGACAAGGTAGGATTGGGCCTTGTATCTGGCGTTGCGCTTGGGTCAGCCGCGCATCCAGGGGACGCACCTTCATTGGCCGGGACGTCACTGGGTAGATCAACGGAGGGCGCGAGGTCGCCTCCCCATGACCGTCGCTTATTGACGGTCGCTTGAGAGGATGACGCCTGCGCTACCGCTGGTACCGTCCTTGCTGGTATCGCGGCTGAAGACGAAACACTCGTCGTCGGTACAACCATCGACTGTTGTAACGCAGGTGGAGCACCTCCCTGCTTTTGTGGTTGTTGCTGTGGTTGTGGTTGTGGTTGCTGCTGCTGTTGCTGCTGTTGCTGTTGCTGTTGCTGTTGCTGTTGCTGTTGCTGTTGCTGTTGCTGTTGCTGTAGTTCTGCAGCTGATCGCGAGGCTGCTGCCCAATGATCGCGAAGCTGCTGCTCGAGATTCTCCAAGCGATCAGCGATGAGGGTCTGCTGTCGCTGCCACTCGAGCTTATTGTGGCGCAACTCGTTCCTCTCGCGGGTCAAGAGATCCAGTTGCTGTCTCAACAGAGCATTTTGTCGGATAATGGCCTGATACTCGGGCGATAAGGCCTGTTCTTTCCTTTCCGCAAGACGCTGGTTGGCCAGAGCAGGTGGATCCTTGAGGATCCCTGCGGCCCCAGCTATGTTTGGCGTGTAGTTTGTGCCGTTTGGGCCTGAAACAGATGCAGACGAAGTCGCCGCTGTTGTAGCAAACCATGCCGAAGCAGAATCCGCGAGTCTCGGGTCGCTTTTCGTGGCCATGATACTCTGGTGTATCGACTGTGGCGAAAAGGAGACCGATTTCTGCGGCTGGATGTGGTCGTTGGAGAGTGATTTACGCACAGTGGTGTGTGTGTGTGTTTGGCTAGTGGCGTGGTCGCTGGCGGCGGACACTCCAGAAGGAAGGGAAGAGGAGGGTGAGGTGGGCGATGCGGCCTTCTGGACTTTTCTCACCAGAATTCCCTGATGTCGCACACGCGTAGGTGGTGAGTTCTGGGCACCCCCTTGTGTCTGTGAGGGTCCATCGGATAGGGTCGTAGCTACAGCGTTCATCGTCGTCGCGGTTGGCGGTCCTTCTTTTTGCTGCTCCTGAACCTCTTTTCGGCCATTGCTAATTTCAGAGGTGACCAGGTGTGTGCGCGTCCGCTGTTGTTGTGTATCACCTGACGATGTACTATAAACGCTACGATCGGAAGGCTCTTCAATGGTCGTTATCGTCGGTGGTTGGAAGACGGGTGGATTTAGGTTGGCCCCGGTGCTGGTACTCGCCGCCACCGATGTGGTTGCTGCTGCAGTCGCTGTCGATATTGCTGTCGCGGTCGCTGCGGTCGCTGCTTTTGTCGTTGACGTTGGTGACGTTGTTACGACGCCGTTTGATGATGTTTGTTTAGTCTCATCCACGACAGGCAACTGAGGCTGCGGGGTTGCGTAGGCACTCGAGGCGCGTGAACAGGCCGTGGTGTTCACGTTCGCCACTGCGGCGGAAGCTTCAACTTCGTCCTTTTCGTGCACCCCGTTTCCGTTTCCTATGACCAGCTTTCGAGTGGGCGGTACGGCCGGGATTGGGCGTGGCATAAGCACCGGAGGTGGTGATTTCGTCGGTCCAGCCACCATATGGCGGTGAGGTGCTGTCTCTTGCTGCTGTTGCTGCTGCTGTTGCTGCTGCTGTTGCTGTTGCTGTTTGGAAAGTTTTGGATAACCGATCTCATCGATGGACTCGTCCGAAACAGTTTGCATGTCCTGTTTGCTATATGTGCGGGTCCCAGCTCCATCTTTTCCAAACGTTACAGGTGTTAACCCCTTCTCGTCGCCCATACTTGGTGCTGTTACAGTAAACGAGGGATAGCAGTAAAAAAAAAAGATCCGCCTGTGTTGCCCAAGAACTCTTTTTTCAATTTTGGTGTAATCTTTTGGTTGCCAGGTCCGTGTCATGTGGCACTTTCCTTCATTCACCATCTGATCTCATCATCCTGCTCCTCAGCCCGTTACCTCATTGGTTTTCTACTCTAAAAATGGGCAATCGGCCTTTCCGGCGCCTCACCCGATGTCAACCCTTTGTTTGTTTCATTTCTCCCTGCCTTTCATATTGAGAGAACCTGACAAATGTCTAAGCTAAAATAAACCTGGGTAAGCAAAATAAATGAAGGTAAAAATGTTTGCCTTGCGTTTATGCGTCAAACGAATTTTCAATATCCGGATTCTATTGAGCTCCTTTACATTGGGCGGCATGAAAAACGAATAGCAAAACCGGGCGACTTTTGAAAAAAAAAAAGAATAATGGCATGCTTGTGGGAAGTGCGCCGATTGTGAAAGTAGGAGATGGCCAGTTGGCGATACTGCTCGTCGGTGATGAGCCTAGTATGGTTTTGGAAAAAATGATGAACGCTTTG
The DNA here is from genome assembly GCA_000697355.1 of Syncephalastrum monosporum B8922. Taxonomy (NCBI): domain Eukaryota; kingdom Fungi; phylum Mucoromycota; class Mucoromycetes; order Mucorales; family Syncephalastraceae; genus Syncephalastrum; species Syncephalastrum monosporum. Next base: position 289,108 of record JNEN01001207.1, on the reverse strand, counting down.
ACAAGAATATTTCAATTTCAAGAATTGCTGCATGTGCAGGAGTCGAGTGCTTGCAAACCCAAATACCTGGAGAAGATCTAAAAACAATATTCGCTATGCATATACAGTAAATGCGATATATTCAACCGGATTAGCGACAAAAACAGAAAGGCACAACTGCCTTCTCATACTGTCCTACTGTGGTGTTTACAATTGTTTGTAGGGGTAGCCAAATATACGCGTACATAGAGCAACACCACTGCATGGTATCAGACAGCTGCATACACGTAGGAAGGCAGAATTCGATAGCAGAATGTAATTAGGTAATGCAGAAGGAAAGCTGCTGATTTGTCTCAGTGTTCTCAACGCAAAGTAACATGCGCGAGTGACCAGAGATGGGTACATCGTGGATAACTACTCGGTGGGCTGTCGGGAGAATATACTGTAGTCTTCATGACCTGCTGGTACATAGAATTATGCATCGAGCATAATAAGGACGGATTTATATGCAAAAAGGAAGGGGGTTCATCAGGTCTATAACGACGAATAGAAGCCTTCTGTAGAATTCTTTTTTCCCGCCACTTCCTTTCCCCGAATGAGTCAGAGTCCTAAATTCCAAAACCTGTATGTCGCTCGATTAGTTACTCAAGAACGGCCCTGCTTCGTCTGCAGCAAGTTCACCTCGGTGGTCTTGACCTCGGCCGACAACAGCAACCTCGATTGGTTTTACGTCTGCAGGACTCATCTCGGTGATCGCAATTTCTGCACCAAGCTGGGAGGTCCACCCCAGTCCCCTCCAAAGAGTCCGACCTCGCGAAAGCCCAAGGTGGAAGACAGACCCCCAGAGAGCGACAGCGTCGCCGACCTCGTCTCCAGCATAGGATCCGCTCTTACTTCGTGGCGCAAGAAGAAACCCGAAGAAGACGAGAAGAAGGACTCAAAGGAGGAGAAGAATGACAAGAAATCAGACGAGAATAACGAGAAGGATACCGACAAGAAGGATGACAAGAGCGACGAAAAGAAAGACACTCCACCCCCCTCTGTCCCGTCTTCACCTACAACACCGACCCAGCCGATCCGCTTCCAGCTCCAGCGAGATTATCTTTACTTGCGCCAACGGGAGTACGCGCGCAAGGTACAGAAGAAGGAGGCGGGTCAGAAACTTAAAACCATCCAGTTTCCTGAAGTGCCCAAGGAGCCCCCAAGAGCTGCCTAATTCCCTCCCGCACTGTAGATATTACCCATACATCCACGTATCTAGTTGTTAGTTAAAGTGGTGGTGGCCAAGAGCCACCACTGTAGCATTGATATTTATCCTAATCTGATTGTACGAAACGTATTACTTTACCCTAAGATACTATCTCCCCATCTTTATGGCTTCTTTTTCAGCTATTTCTATCCGGCTAGTATTTATCCCAAGTTATCCGTACGGCGCCTATAAGAAGGGTATCGTTGCTATGGCAGTGGGTACCTCGTGCATTCCGCAGCCTGATCGACTTGATATATTTAGTGGCAATGCCTTGTTCTGGTACACACATTCCTTTACTATAAGAACTGAGGCAGCGTATTCTGTTTTTTGTATTTAATGTAAAACCGTGCTTAAAGAACAAGATAATAGGAAACAGTGAGTGGGGAAACGAAGATGTGCCTATCGGGGTTTCAATATTGGTGCACTTGATCAAGGAAGCTGTGGGCCGCCTATAGAACCTCCTTTCGAATCCATACTTCAACATGAAGTAAAGTATCGCATCCATCCATCCAACAAGCGAATCCGTGTGCATCCATCCTCTGTCGCATGGATACGACGTGTTTGCAACTTGGACCTTTAACGACTTCGAACTCGGACTGACGTGTTGATTCCAATAGGCTCGAGATTTGCGCTTTCTCTGGCCACAAGATCTACCCCGGTAAGGGCAAGGTGTTCGTTCGTTCGGACAGCAAGTAAGAATACAATACAATTCAATGCAGCATTGTGAATGTCGACTTACACATTATGCCCTTTCTTTTCTAATAGGGTAAAGTGACTTTTGACGACAACCCCCAATGACACGACAACCCTGCGAACGATAATGTGTTAACCCAAAAAAATAACATTTGCAGACCTTCCGTTTCATCAACGGTAAGACCGAGTCGCTGTTCCTTCAGCGCATCAACCCCCGTAAGATCGGCTGGACCCAGGTCTACCGTCGCCTTAACAAGAAGGGTGTCACTGAGGAGGCCCGCAAGAAGCGCACTCGCCGCACCATCAAGCACGAGCGTGCCGTCGCTGGTGCCACCTGGGACGACATCCGTGCCAAGCGCAGCGAGAAGCCCGAGGTCCGTGCTGCTGCCCGTCAGGCCGCCAAGGCCGCTGGCAAGAAGACCACCAAGGTAAAAAAAAAAGATAAAGGCAATGGTTGTCATACTTGTTACTCACACGATGAATCTCGATTTTATTCCCATTCTTAGGCTTAAACACGTTAATCCACCAATAAAACTCGCATCTTGCTCTTTTTTGTTGGAGATCATTTAATGCGCCTTCTTCTTTTTCTTGGGGAGCGACTTGAGCTGCTGGTGCTGGTACTGCTGCTTGGGACGGGAAGGAAACCACGGGATAAAACGGCTCACCGATTTTTGATAATCCTTGTACGCCGGGTACTTTTCAGAGGAGATGAGCTATACAAAAGCAGATATTTCAATTGAGCCCTCCATATCATTATCATCGGGGTGTGTCTGCCCGCTGTTGCTGTGTTATAGTACCTCGGTCAGCCAGGTGCTTCCCTGAAAGAGAAGGGTCAAGAAGAAGGCACCGGCGACGGTCCAGTTGACATAGGACGCGTAGTCAGACCAATCAAAAGACTTGTTCTCCTGCGCAACTGTGGCAATCGAGAAACCATAAATAGTCCACCAGATGCACTGCTCGGCAAAGAAGTTGGGATGACGCGAGTACTTGAACAAACCGGTGGTCAGGAAACCGCGTTTGTAGTCACCGTCCAGCTGGGACTTGTCAAGGTATTCCAGCAAAGCGTGCTTTTTGGTCTGGAAGAGCCATTGTTGGTCGTCTGCAGTCACCTCAATCGCGAGCAGCAAAAGGAACGCGGCTGCGACCACACCGTCGAGCCAGTGCAAGCTGGCCTGCTGCGAGAACGAGACAAAGTAGAGTGGGGTAGCCATGAGCGCGAGGAGAATATCTTGGACTGGGCCGATAAAGACAAAGTTAAGCAAGGCCATGCCCACGTTGCCCAGTTTCTCCTGGATATACACAAAGCGGTAATCTCTACCGGACCATTCATAGCCGCCCTTGCTACACCGTATTCTTGCATATGAGATATTCAGGTCGATGAGCGCGAGAAAATCGCTTACCGTGCAAAGTTATAAGTCAAGCGGATGCCCCAGGTCGACGTCAGGACAGCGGCAAGGAGGAGACGAGGATGAAAATAGGAACGATTGAGGTAATCGTGGATAGCATAATGCCAAATATACAAAGGAGGGAGGAAGGACCATGCCTTGTCTAGTGTGTGTCGTATCAGCTTTTATTTGGCAACTCCCTTCGTGACTTACCCACTTGGCTGTAGTTTCTCGTGAGCTCGCCCATGACGCAGTGGAACAGGGCAAGGAAGCAAGACACGCTGATGGCGAGGGCAAAAGCATCTGTGGTGCGGTAGTAATGGAGCAGTAGCTTTGGATCGTTTACGGCTTCTTGGAGAGTCGAGGTCAGCTGACCTTGCTGAACAAGCTCAACCAAAGAATGCGCGGTAGACACGAGGGTATTCTGCGCACTGTCCCAAGACAATGCTGCAAGGTCGACCATCGCGTCTATGAAGAGAAGTTGGAGGAGCGAAATCGAATTCGCGTGGCCTAAGTGACCCCGACACTATGCACTCATCTCCACATATTGTTACAATATGCGTATCGAGCCATGTGATTTTTGATTCTACTTATTGACGCGTGTTATCCATCGCAAACCATGTTGATGTTGATGGAACAAAAGCGCAAGTATCCCTCTTTTCCAGTGGTCTGTTGTTACTGAGTATTTTTATTTGAAATCCACCGCCATAAAAGAAACCAAGGAGCTCTTGGTTTTCTCTTTGCAATTGCCTCATGCTACATAATTTTAATAATGATATACTTTATTTATGGGTGAAGATGATAATATATCCTATTTCCTCGGCGCCCTTGTCTTGTCTTATATTATGGTGTGCTGCATGCAACTTCCCCCGAGTAATAATGACGACCGGTATACACCATGGTACCCATGTACCTGAATCATATGATGAAAGCTGAGAAGCGATATATTCAATTAAAGATAGTGATTTTAATAAGCAGAGAGCCAATGTTTATGATGACAAGGAGAGAGAACACTGTATTGGATGATTCGAGCTGTTCAGGCATTTGATTGTTACACAGTCAAAGGAAGAATAAGGCACGATTGTATGAGCAGGTGTTCTTCAGCCAGTTTGGCTCCAGGCTCCACTCTCCTCTCTTCACTCTCCACTTTCTACTTGCACTTGAGACGATGACCAACGCATTCCTCTCTCCACCTCAGCCCACCCAGAGCCGGAGGGGCTCAACCTTCCGAACCCGCTCGCCCTCGACGTCTTCCAACACGAGTCTCCATTCCCGATGGCAGCCCGCGCCCACTTCCACCAAATCCTCACCGCGTTCGCCCCGACCTTCCACGACCATCACGACATTGACCCCTTCTATTTCGACCCTGCCGCCACGACGCAAAAGCAGCACGAGCAGCGTTGTCAGCACCGCCAGCTCGTCCTCGACAGCAACCACGTCGACCGTCAACACGTCCATGACTTCGCCCCTGTCTCCCGCAGAAAACGTCAAGGTCATTGTCCGCTGCAGACCATTGACCCAGAAGGAATTCCTCAACAAGTCGGAATCCTGTTGGACTATCTCCAGGGAAGCCTCTCGTATTTCTCTTTCTCAGCACGGCATCCAGAAAAGACGAGAAACCAACAAGGGTCGCATGATCGAACATCATTTTGGTAACGCTATCATCCGCTTCGAGCATCTTACGCTTTCGCTGTCCCTTCTCGTCTATTCTAATTCGGATGTTGCGTTTCATCATGACCAGACAACGTTTTCCAGGGCAGTGACAACACTGATCTGTATCAGACCAGCATCCATAATTTGGTCAAGTAAGTTTAGCACCGTTTTCTACCGCCGACATGGCCACTCATAACTTTCCAAACACCCGATTCACAGTCAGGCCATGGAAGGATACAACGGTAAAGAGCATCCCATGGTGGTTTCAACTTTAATTAATGCAATTTCAACTTGAACCCGATCTCTCCTTAGCAACCGTTTTTGCTTATGGCCAAACTGCAAGTGGAAAAACTTATGTGCGTAAGATGATTATTCACTGTCCCGCCAAGAGATATTAACGATTACTTTATTTATTTCTCATAGACAATGGTACGTTTTCGAGTTTCATTGTCTGCAACAAAGCGTCTCATGCACCGAATTCCTATTTTGTCGATATACATGACCATGTAGATGGGTATGTGTCTTCTTCAGTAACATTTTCCATGCTGCATTGATGATTCACACCCCTCTTCCCATCCGTAGGAAACGAGACCGAGCCAGGTGTGATTCCGCGCGCAGTCGACGACGTCTTTACCTACATTCGACAGGTGCGTCTGTTTGTTTGTAAACAACGTTCATTAAAACTCTTTCTTCTTTGTTCTTTATTTAACAGGCACAAACAAAAGAATTCGTCCTGCGCGTTTCGTACCTGGAAATCTACAACGAAACCATTCGGGATTTACTTGCCCCGGATAATGATACCCTCAAAATCCATGAAGATAAAAGAGTATGTGAGAAAAAGCAGAAAGGAGCAAGCGTGGTGTAACATGTTTCTGTACTGTAGAGAGGCATTTATGTTAGTCCTCTGACAGAGGAAGTGGTCACGTCGCCCGTCGATGTCCTTTCCGTTATCCAAAAGGGTGAAGGTAAAGCGTGTGACTATCTGCAATACTTCTTATGAACACCCCATAATCCATTAGCAAACCGACATATCAGTACGACCAACTACAACTTACACAGCAGCCGGAGCCACACCATTTTCCAGCTGGTAATATGAAGATAGAAAAAAAATGAAATCATGTTCATCATCTTTTACTGCTTAGGTGATCGAAAGCCGCGAGAGGACGAGCACGAGTACGACGCTCGGACCCTTGAGCAGCCATCGCTCGTCCAAGTATTCGTCTCGGGTGGAATGCATGCGCATTTCACAGCTGGTAAGAAGCATGTGATACGGCTTCTATTCCTGTCTTTTTTTTTTAGCTCACGTCCGTGCGCTCTTTCCCATTGTAGAGCCTCATTGATTTAGCCGGTTCCGAAAAGGCGGCGTCTGACCAAGAGCGTCGGAAGGAAGGTGCCTATATCAACAAAAGGTGAGTCTTACCAAGCACGTGGAAAATATCACATGGATGGTGCGCTCATCTCTTTTTTTGTCCTCGGACTGCGCTAGTTTGCTGACGCTGGGAACCGTCATTTCCAAATTGACAGAGTCAAGAAAAGCGTACGTTTATCTAATCATCTATGTATAAGCAAAGATGGCTTTTCTCACTGTATTTTTGCTTACTATTATTCATGCAGCCCACCGAGTCATATTCCTTTTCGAGATTCCAAGCTGACCCGCATCCTCCAGCCCTCGCTCTCGGGCCAGGCCAAGGTCGTCGTTATTTGTACAATCAGCCCGACCGCGAACTCGCTTGAAGAGTCGAACAATACCCTGAAATTCGCGGCACGCGTCAAGCGCATCGTTGTCAAGGCCAAGAACGATGAGGTAGGACAGAACGTGGGACAAGCATGAGACAATAGCTCATCGAGTTGGATGCTTTGTAGGTACCCAATGACAAGGCGCTACTTCAGAAATACCGTGGCGAGATCATGGAGCTGCGCTCCAAGCTCGACACAGCCAACAATGTCCTCCTCCAGGAAAAAGAGCATACGCAGTCCATGCTTTCAGCTGAAAGACAGCAGGTAGCGTCCTCTCTATAGAGACACATCGGGATGGCAACTGATCGATATTTTTGTTTAGCATGAGCAGCAGATGCGGCAGATGCGTCTTGTGCGTACAGCACTGAAAGAGAGGTGAGTTAAAGCGCTGCTTCCGGTATAGCGACTGATTCATAGTGTACAGAATCGATCACCTTATGCGACTTATTCTGAACTCGTCGACGGTACCCATGCCCATGTCCCCCACCTATCCAAATGGAAACACTGGACTCGATCCCAGCAAGACTTCAGAGGTAAGCCAACGCACTCTGTGTATAGCCACAGGTCAGAACTCACGCGAGACAGGTGACAAATAATGGCTCGCTCGAGAATCACGGCGACCCATGGCAGCTCGTCCGCGAACTCCAACGCCAGCTTGCCCAAGTGAACGCGAGCAAGGCAAGCACAGAGAAGCTCTTGGCCGAAAGCCGCAAGCGCAACCAGGAGCTCGAAAAGATGGTGGAAGACAGCAAGGGCCTCGCCGATAAGGTGGCAAACCTCGAGGCCGAGCTGAGCATCACAAAGGCCGAGCTCCAGGTTACTTCAATTCTCGCCCAGGAAGGCAATACCTCCGACTAACTTAGACTCCATCCCATCCATCCATACATACCCATCGCGATTTTCTATACACTCAATCCAGTTCCACCCTCCCCTCCCCGTTCCCTTTTCTTTTTCATTCCTTCTCCAGTTTTGCTTTGTACATACGAATAAACAACGAACTTTATTGATCCTCTTCAGCATCGTCTGCTTGGGGGGTGGCATTGATCGTGGGCCGTGCTGCTTTGGGGAGTGCGGACCGTTTGGCGGCCGCGGCCTGTTTTCGACGCAGCGAGGCGGGCACAAAGGTGAGCAGTTCCTTTTGCAGATCGCGCAGCTTGGGTTCGGCCGAGATGATGACGGGGCCAGGAGCAGGTTTGGGACCCGTTTCGGCGGGGGCGGGTGCAGGAAACTCGGGTTCGGGCGACGCGGAGGTGGGAGCGGCAGACACGGCGGGGGGTGCATAGGTCTGAGGTGGTGCGCCCACCGAGGGCGCGTAGGTCATCGTGGGAGGGGCACCGTAGTGGGCGGGGTGAGCGTAGGCCATGGTGCTTGGTCGGGGGCCTGCTCGCACTGCAGCCTGGATCGAGCCGAGTTGTTCTTGGAATGGCTGCCGTGGCTGTGGGCCTTCAGGCATCGGTATATCGTCATCGTCCTCTTCGTCTTCGTCTTCGTCTTCTACGTCTTGGCCTGCCTTGACTTCTATCTCAGCTTTGTTTATCCGTGCGTGCGCAGGTGGTGGGCCATCTGGCATCGGGATATCGTCTGCGCTTTCCATGCCATCGTCGTCGTCTTTCTGCAGGTCTTCTCGGTCGGATTCGTCTTCGCTGCTGCTCAAGTCGGACGAGTCAGTGCTCAAGTCAGAGTCAGAGTCAGAATCAGACTCATCGGACTCGCGAGTTTTAGAAGCGGTCGCCTTGGTTTCTACTTATACAGTGAGTTCTTTTTCGTTCTTAAGGGAGCAGGCATATTTCCATTATTTCCATTTTCTTTACCCTTCTTTTTGACAGCGACGAACTTTTGCTTTTTAGGATCATAGACAAGTTTGCGGGATTCCTGCTCCTGCTGCTGCTTGCGTTGGCGTTCGGCTAGCGCAGCCTGCGCGGCCGACAAGGAAGGTTCTTGTGACTAGACATGGGATGAGTGGGCTCGTGTTGGCGTGGGTGCTGGTGCTAATGCTGGTGCTGGTGCTGGTGTTTACCTGTTTTGCTTTTTCGATGCGTTTAAGGTCTTCTTTCAGCTGATTTAGACGTGCTTGGGCTGCGCTGTCGAGAGACGCATGGCGTGCTTGGTTCTCCAGACGCTGAATCTCAGCCTTCAGGCCGCCTGTCCCACGTTTGGCGAGGGCGCTTTCGCGTGCCTTGCGCCGATCTTCTTTGTTCTACTCGCCATGGTCAGCACACCCGAGGGCTCTTCGATCGATCGATGGTTGAAGAATACCTTTTTAAGTTCACGTTTACGTTGAGCCTTGCCTAGAAAGAAGGTAAGGATGAGATGCAAGGGATCGGAAGGGAAATGAAGATTGCTTACGCAGAGCATCAGCGGGATTGATGGATCGCTTTGCTTTAGGCATTATTTCTGGAAATCAAAGCAAAAAGGGTATTTAAGAGGTGACCCGAACTGTCTTTGAAATACTGTAGTAAACTGTGCGCACCCGTACCATGGATGTTGGGCGCATAATTCTTAAATGTGTAATCGAATGCATAGTAAGATCTTTTATTTCTCATTTGGCCAAAGTATTATAAATGTATTAGGCTGTCTTCTCCCACTGCGACTTCATGGCCATCAGCGAGGTGATGATACTAAAAGCAGAAAGGTCAATATCCAAGCCAAAAAAAAAAAAATAACCTTTCGCCTTCTTACCCAGCAATGCCGATCATGCCCTCGTCAAAACCGAGCCACTTGAGGTTAGAAGAAGGGATGGTAATGTCGACAATATCCTGCACGAAAGCGTAGCCCGTCGTGTGGTAATCCCTATAATATAATAATAGAAAAAGAACGTGCGTGTGGCGTTAAACGGGTCTGCATCGTACGGTGATTTTCCACCCCTTACTTTGCGAGCGCCTTGGCCTGCTCGGCGAGGTTCGTGCCCACGTCTTTCTCTTCTGACGCAGCCGCGCTCTTCTGTGCCTTCTCCAAGAGATGGCGGCGCACGCTGAGCTGCTTGAACTTGTACAGCCCGGAAAGGAGCGAGGCAAAGATACCCAAGAACCAGCACTTCTGTCCAAAGTCGGTGATCTGCTGGATCTTGGAAGGCTTGTAGAAACCGATTGCGTTCGTCTACAGGAAAAACAAACGAAGTGGGACGATAAGCAATCCCCATGTTGCTTGCCCATCTATCTGATGGTGAAGTGGCACTTACCAAAACGAACACTTCTGAGCTGTAATAAAGAGCCATGCCGATCTGCTTCAGGACTGCCGTGGCACGGAGAATCTCGTCTGACACGGTCAAGCTCTTGTGGGCGACGCGACCAAATTCGATGGGCTTCAGCAAACGGAAGAACTTGCGGCCGTTGGCAATGTGTGATTTGAGGTTGGTCCACCGTTCTACTTCCACCTTGCTGCCGCCGACGCGGAACAGGTAGAAAGCGTAGAAACGGGCAAAGTACTGCACCAGACGACAGAGCTTCTCACGGCCCGTCGTCGTGTTGAGATAGCGGTTCAAGTGATCGATCGTATCCAAGGCACTCATGATTTCTCTTTTTTTTTCTTATTTTGAGTCAGATCAGCCGTCCGTGTATGGAAGCAAAATGTGGAAGAGAAGAGATAAAAGAATAAAAAAAAAGGGCAGGGAAAAAAAGAGAAAAGGAAGGCCACGGAAAGGAAAAGGAGGCAGGTGTGTGTGTATGTGGCGATCTTTCATCTTTTTTCCCTTGTTCCCGTGCACAAACATAAAAACCAGCCAGCCCTTTGTAGTCATAGATATACCCTCCCATACTTCAGACGCCTATTTCAGCCTTACTTTCACAGATTTTTGAACACTCCATCAATGTGCTGTTTCCAGTCTACGCTGTGACAGTTTTGCGTGCCATAGCCGTCCCTCACCCAGCCGTCCAAACACCCCCCCCTTATTTTTTTTTATCTGCGCTCGTGCTACTCTTTTTCTGCACGAGGTCAAGGCAGACACAGTATCAGTATTGACCACCTTTACAGCCTCTGAAAACCCCGTTAAACCGGAAAATAGAAAAGTATATCTGCCAGAAAACTCTCCATCTTGAAATATGACCCAGCTTATCCCTTCCCCATAAAATATGCGAGTGTAAATGATAAAGTTTCCTTTAAATCCGCAGGCACATAGAATTTCAGAAGAGTCTAGCCTTGGTGAGATGACCTAACATCCAACAGGAGCGTACGACCAAGTATTGACCTTGGTACAGCACGTATAATTGCAACGACAACAGCAGGTTGTGTGCCTCTCGGCTAGACATTATGCGGTAGATAATCATATCGTGTTGTTCTTTTTCTCACACGGCGAGTCAGCAATAATATGACACTGGTCACTTTCGGATCCCCATTACCTAATTCATACCACATAACTCTTGATCGCTCTTATTAATATGATTATTGTCGTGATGGGCCGCGCGAAGTTCAATTTAAGGAAGACATCTCAGCCGCCTATTCTTCATTCACCTACCATTTTCACATGGGGCAGTGATTGACGAATGAGATACTATAAACAAATGGTCATGGTTGTCAACATTGACATGAAGATATGCTAAACTGCCGATCCGCTTAGAGCGAATCAACATTCCTTTTTTTAACCAACTATAGAATGAAGCAAGAAAAAGAGAATGGGTAAAATAGTGTGTGCAGTTGTTGTTTCAAAGTGCGCGATGTACGTATCCTTTCGGGTAGCAGCTCACTTATGATTCCTCATGAGATGATACTACAAGCGCAAGTACCTTCTTATTAGTATGTAGTGAGTATGTGCTGCCGGTGACTCGGTCCAAATTTTTACCCATCACCACCTATATGTACGCATGACGATCACTAATACAATGAGATTGCACTATCTCAATCACCTCAAATACTGTAGTGTCTGTTTGAATTCATACAAGAAGACGTAAAAGTGCATTGAATACTATGACCTGCACATCTTCCTTAAATGAACATAAGGAATATGCATGAGCGCAGAAGGAGCTTTGGTGAGCATGGCATGAATGACAGATGATGGTATGTGATAGAGGTATGCTAACATTTTACGTTAAACAGATAGATGTACTGCATGTACGTTATGCGAAGGACGAAGTGGCCCTGCGCCCTGCATGCACACCTACAGCATGCTTCCGTATTAGCTTTATAGTTTCCCGGCCATGTTTTCCAAAGGGATTCATAGATATTACTTCAGAAGTAGTTTCTTCCGACCACACGTTTCTACCATGAATGTTGGTAACCATACGTGTGGGATTTCATGATAATTACGAACATCTGCAACAAACATTATGCTATTCTCGTCCATATGATTTCATAAGCAACACATAAATGATACGGCGCATATCGCCAAATATGGATTCTCTGCGCTTATTTGTTGCATATGCCCCAACAACAGGGCAAGATAGCGTCACTATTATACATATACTTTGCGATAACACAACCGGCGAGGGTGACAGCACAAAGGTCCCAAAGGTTGAACTCTTTGGATCATGCAAAAACCCCGCTTTGGGGAACGTTTTGACAGCATGGGTTTCAGATGATGAGATAATCCAGACGAGACATTATTCGCTGGCGAACCGATAACCGATACGGATACCCATACAGAAAATGGTACGTAAGTGAATTTACAGAAAGTAAGAGAGAGGTTTATATACATATTTTGCTAATTACAGAGAAGATACGCGAAAGCGAGGGAGACTAACTACTGATACTGCTGCTGGAGCTTGTTCTTCCAGCGCTCGAGTTGGAGCTTAAGCTGGTCGATCTGATGCTGGATCTGTGCGTTGGACTGGACCTGAGCATCTTGCAGATAGTGGCGCACGTTCTGCAGCGTCTGGTCAATGTTGGCCTTCGTCAGGGCTTTTTGGTCAGTGAAAGCCTTGCCAAGGTAAGTCTGCATCCAGTCGATCTGGGCTTCGGAGTATCCGAGCTGGCGATAATAATCCTGTTGGCGCTCACGCCAAAACTGGCCAAATGAATCGCGCCAGTATTGAGCTGCGTTTGTCACACGAGATTCAACTGAGGCAGATGAGGCAGCCCAGTCGTTGGACATGGAAACAGCGGCCGAGCGCAGAGCGGAAAGTGTGTCATCTTTTTGGGCCTGCCACCTGGCAGGCAGATAGGGGCGCAAATACGTGTCAAAATAGGGCGCAACGTAAGCGTTATAGGTGTTATGGCAAGTATCCATAACCCAGTCGGCCCACTGGCGACTGTGATCAGCTGCTTCACCGGCGTAGTCCATGGCAAAGATCTTGTAAGCGTTGATATCGTTCTGGATGGCGTCGATGATATCTTGGCTCTGTTCTTGACTGATGCGGGCCTGCTTCTCGAGACGGTGGCGGAACTTCTTGCGCCAGTGGGCGTCACCAAGCTTGGAGAGATCGCTCTGGGTCACGGCGGTGCGCAGCTGGTTGATGACGGCCGCAGACTGGTCTTGGGTCATGTCTTTTGTTTCCATGAGGCGCTGCGAGACACTTTGCAGCCAGCGGTTGAGCGACGTCGAGGCGCCCATGTCGGCCGGACGCGCCTGGAACACACGCTGATACCAGGTTTGTTCCTCAAAAGGAGAGGATACCTCGTTGTAAATATCACGCCACTGCGCCTCGGTCACCAATTTTTGGTGCACAGCCTTCTTGTGAAGTCGATCAAGCGCTTGTTGAACCCGGTCGCGGGAAAGCTCGCCACGCAGCTCGAGTTGCCGCAACGTGTGCTGCAGCTCCGACACCAAAGCGTTCACATTGTTCTGCGTCATGCCTTTTTGCTCGTCCAGTTTGATCTTAAGACCCGATACGACGCTGTCGACTTTATCGCCGAACATTCCAGCGGTATCTGCCACCGCGTCGCGATACGATTTCACGGTCGAGACCAAATCGCTATCCTTCTGGACGTTGTAATCGATGCCATACTTGTCCAGGTAGCCTTGAAGCTGATCGCGCGTCCAATTGGTGATGTCCTCTACCGTGCTTACTACAAAATTAGCGTATGCGTTAGTCAATTTTTCTTATCATATAGTGCATCACATGCCTCGGGCATAGGCGATGGTTTGCTCAAAAGAGCAAAGCACTAGTAAAGCGAGGAGTAGTGACAGAATAAGCTTCCGCATAATAGTAATCACAAAAACGATGAAAAAGGAAGTAAGTGGGAACGCATGGGCCAAGCCCAAAAAGTTTTTTTTATTTTCCACTGTTCTGATCTCACAGTGACGGACTAAAGTTTCACTTCAGGGATCTTTCTGTCGATTTTGTGTGTATGTGCTGATCTTGCTGTCAGGGCCCTATCACATGGGTCTTGTTGGGAGGCTACAAACATTGTATTTTGACGTCTAGTAACCCCCAAAACGTGGTCTGTCCGGTGATGATTAAAAATCGAGTGTTCACATTGTCACGCCGGAAACGGGAGGATACGCAGCATGATCAACGATGGTATGAAAGCTGACCTTCAGGGGAAACTCAAGCTCTCATTGGCTAATAACCCGCCCCACTGCCCCAAAGTGAAGCCAACAAAAATTCATTCGGCAGGTCCTTAAGACTCTCCGAATAAAATTATAAAGGTCACCACTCAATAAAAGGCCTTCTCTGATTGTTTCTTCTTTCCTTACACAACCCCTCTTTCCTCTTCTTTGCAATGTCGACTACAGACGTCGTCTACGCCTACACAAAGACGGAGGCTCGCAAGGAGCCACTGGAAAAGAAGGCCATGCCGCCTCTCTTTGACGAACCGACGACTCTGCAGAACTGGACCAAACATGTCAACTGGGTCCAATCCATTCTTTTGCTTGGCACTCCTTTAATCGCCCTCTACGGCATGTTTACCACCGAATTGCAAACGAAGACCCTTATCTGGGCCATCGTATATTACTTCATCACCGGCCTCGGTATCACTGCTGGTAAATACTCCTAACGAACCCCCTGAAAACAAACGATCAATGTCCGGTCTCGACTCTCTCGACTCACTCGGCAAAATCGTTTACTTAGGCTATCATCGTATGTGGGCTCATCGCGCTTACCGTGCTGTCGATGCCCTTCGATGGTTCTTCTGCTTTGCTGGTGCCGGTGCTGTTGAAGGCTCTGCTTACTGGTGGTCCCGCGGTCATCGTGCCCATCACAGGTAATAACTGAAAAAGTTAAGAAAGTCTTGGCCTGTATTCACTTACATATTCTTGATAAACATAGATGGACCGATACCGATAAGGATCCTTACAGTGCTCACCGTGGTTTCTTCTTCTCGCACTTGGGCTGGATGTTGGTTCAGCGTCCCAAGAACCGCATCGGCTACGCTGACGTTTCCGACTTGAAGGCTGACCCTGTCATCGCTTTCCAGCACAAGCACTACCCGTACTTTGCCCTCGGTATGGGCTTCTTGTTCCCTACGCTCGTCGCTGGTCTTGGCTGGGGTGACTATCGGGTAAGTGAACATATCATTGGTCCTCGTTTCAAACGGAAAACTTATTGTCGAAAATTTTTTTTTCCCTGCGCATTTATAGGGTGGTTACTTTTATGCTGCTGTCCTCAGACTGTGCTTTGTTCATCATGCGACTTTCTGCGTCAACAGCCTTGCGCATTGGCTCGGTGAAGATACCTTCGATGACCATCATACCCCTCGCGACCACTGGGTTACTGCCTTTGCTACTCTGGGTGAAGGTTATCACAACTTCCACCATGAGTTCCCTCAGGACTACCGCAACGCTATTGTCTACTACCAGTACGATCCCACCAAGTGGCTCATCTGGACACTTTCCAAGCTCGGTCTCGCCTATGACTTGAAGGAATTCCCCAGCAACGAAGTCACCAAGGGCAAGGTCCAGATGCAGGAGAAGAAGCTCGCTGCTATCCGACGTCAGCTCACCTACGGTACACCCATCGCCGATTTGCCTGTCTTCACTTGGGAGGAATTCCAGGACCTGACGTTGAACCACAACAAGAAGTGGATCCTCCTCGAAGGTATTCTTTACGACGTCGAGAACTTTGAGCATCCCGGTGGTATGAAGTACATCAACAGTGCGATCGGCAAGGACATGACGACCTCTTTCAACGGCGCCGTTTACAACCACTCAAACGGTGCCCGCAACTTGCTGACCCGTATGCGTGTCGGTGTCGTCAAGAACGGCATGGAAGTCATGTCTGAGAAGGAAGGCGTGGATGCGCTTGCTGATGACAAGAAGACTGCCTAAGCTCTATCCCCTACCGACTCTCCATCCCATAACTCCTAACTCTCTTATTCTCCTCGCTCTTACACTTTCCCATCCTACCGTGTTCTCTCCATTAGCTTCCTTTCTATCTCTTCACATGTTTATCATCCCTATTTCCTTCTTTTACATCATTGCATATTGTAAAATAACATATCTCAAAATATCTTGTGCAACATTTTTGCCCGTCAAAATTTCCCCAAATGCTGGGTGGCGTTCTTTTTATTAACGCGTGATTTTCTAAAGAAGTGCTGTTCATGCTGAATACAAATCATTGTCACATCTAGTTAATATGAATTTAGTGGAGGGTTCCAACAACGTAGGACAAAATCAAAAACATAAAATCCAGTCATCATATAATCTATCGTAGACTCGGGTGGAAGCGTTCACCTTCTAATGAAACTCTCACGCTAATGCAGGCATTCCGGTTTTTAAGAGTATATATGATCTTTTTTTTTGTTTATAGATAGATATACATGGTTACATGATTACATGATGTTACAATTCTCCATATCCTTGAACTCTTCTGGTATACCGTCTGCACCGAGGTTCATGCCAGGTGCCATATCCTCCAACATGCCTGCCGGGGGCTGGCCCAAATCTTGCATCCGCTGCATCAAATCCATGACCTCTTTACCCTGTGCCTCATTCTTTTCGTCAAAGCCGGGCTGTTCGTACTTGGCTACAATCTGCTTGCACAGATCGAGCTGTTTTTCGTATTTCTCGTAATCGCTTTGACTCAATTTGTCCTTGTTGTCCGCCAACCAGGTGGGATACTACAACAAAAGAAGTGGCAAGGTAAGCCCTTGTCCGTCCTTCGCACTTGTCCCCCTTTTAATCCACTTACTCTTGCTGCGAGGTCCTTCATGGGCTCATAAAGCAGTTCCTTGGACATTAATTGCTGCATCATGCCCTCCAATACGTTTTCAAACTCGCCGTTTTCTGCGAGGGATTCCATCTGCTTCATCATCTCGGCCATGAAGGCGTCGTCTGGCTGCTGACCCTCTTCCGCGATCGAGTCCTATCTAATGCGTAAGAACTTGGCCCTTTTTTGTTCTGCCGTAACTTACATCGACCTGTTTTGAGCTATCCTTGAGCTTGTTCATGGTCTGGGCAATTTTGTCTTGGAAGGAGCTCTGCTGCGCACCGGGTGATGGCTGCTGCGGCGAGGAAGCATTGGGGTTCGCGCTCGTTTCGTTTTCCTCGAATGATTTCCAGATCTTCTCAAAGGTCTTTTTCATCTCCTCGTCCTGGTCCATACCACCCATCAATTCTTCCATGTTTGACGCCAGCTGCTTCGCAAAGTCGTCTTCCTCGGGCAAGTCGTCCAGCGACTCTAAGCCCACTTGCGGCGCCTTGTCTTTGCTACCCGCACTTGACGAGCCCTCCGCCTTGGGGGCAGGACTCGGTTGTGTAGACAGGTTATTGAAGTCGTCGAGGACATCTAGAATGTCTGGTGAGCGATCCCACCCGAGGGTCCGTCACACACGAGGCACTTACCATCGAGCAAGTCATCGTCAAAGTCAACGTCGGGCTCTTGTTCTTTTGTGGGATGCTTGCTGTTGGACGCAGACATGGTGTGTGAAGAGCGAAATGCGTTTGTGGAAAGGGAAAGTGTGGAGAAGAAGGACCGTGTACGAGAACAGTCCTATAACCAAAGTTGTATTCCTCGTTTGTCATCACATGCCAAATAGAATTCAAGTGGCGATCGTAGACCAATCAAATCACCACCGTGGGATATGACACTTGCACTTGAAAGCATTATTTCAAATGATTTGACATGTTATCACAGATAACATAATGTTCCTTGGGCAGTCCTAACCGATTCTCGAGAGCACTAAAGTTGGGACCTGTTGCTTATGTTTTGTTTATTATCGGTGGCGAGCTGCCTGGATACCGAATTGGTTGGGTGACACCAGGAACCCCGCATCGACGGGTCGTCACTTTCACCCTTTGTCATTTACAACGTTATGATCCCCGATCCAGGCACGGAAGGTGATGGAGCCGCTGCCGTCGCTGCTGCTGCCTGCTCTTTCTGCTGCTGCACACGTGCGTAAGCTTCCCGAGCCAACTTGGACACCTCGTCGCTGCGCAATAGCACCGGCTCTGCCCGAGGTAATTTATCCTTGAGAAGCTTCAGTGTGTCCAAGTCGCCCGTGACTTCCGCAAGCTCGATGAGGAAAAGCGTGTACTTGTGGACATACTCAAAATGTTTGCCCGGCCTAGAGAAGCCTACTTTCAGCAATGCTTCTCTCATACACTTGTGAACAGTTACCTTTCATACTCAGGCTTCCATATATTGATGTGAGACCTTGACGTGCTTTTTAGGGCAAACAATTGCATGAGCTCCGTTTTTGCGCGGCCCGCGTCGTTGTAGATGTTGTACAAAAGCCATGCATAGTGGTATATTGGCCTATGGTGCCATTTGCCCTTGTCTTCTTGCTTAATCTGCCCTAGACGCTGCAAGATTCGATCGAACCCGTCCTCGTGGACTCCATCTACCGGTGTCCCGTCGCTGAGAAATTGGACTACTGTATTCGACTAGACGGAGGATGAGTATACAGCTCAGCGAAAAAGGGTCAATTCGGACTTACGTCAATCTTTCGGTCTTTCAGGTACTTAGCCAAAGTCGAACAGAGCTTGTACGTCGGTGGAAACAATCGGTCATTCACGCTGCTGTGGGCTGTCTTTGCCTGTGCAAAGTCGATAGCTTTCCGGTACCACATCAAAACCTCCTGCAAGGGCAAAGAAGAGAACGAATTCGGTAAAGTCAGCCTTTCCAGTAGATTTGATTGCACCTTGTCTCCATTTTTACCTGTGGCGGGCGATTGAGCTTCTTGGAGCATTTGCCAATCATGTAAAACGATCGCCAGATATCCGACGAGTACTGTTTCTGTTTGATACCAATCGAGAACATGCTGAGCGCCATGCGATAGGCAAATTCAGGCGTGACAGGCTTGGGTGTGACGTCGACGAGTTGTTTCTGCGCATTCATGCAAAGTATCGGGTGGCGGCTCGTAAAAGCGATCATCTTCATAGGCGGGCACGCCATCGAGTACAGCAAATGACCGAGAGTAGCAAACATGTCATGCATGTTGACAGGGAATGGGTGCGTTTTGATCAAATGACAAGCGCGACACAATGCATGGTAAGCCCGCTATCTCGAGATTAGGCTAGTTGCTCCTTTTTTTTTTCTTTCGTCCGTGCGCGCTTGATTTCCGCTTACCTTTTGACATGCGATGATACGAGTTCGCTGGGACAAGATATTGGTTGCGCTCCACTGAAGCTCCTCTTCAGCGACTTGCATGGAGGACAGACCGAGCTCGTACCATGCCTTGGCATCCTCCGGATTTAAGATCAAGTGGTTGGTGAACAGGTTCATGACATCATCCAAGTCGTTCAGCGTCTTCTCCGAGTTGGGCTTAGTACGATTCTTGATCTGCAGTCGAAGGGATTTGCCCTGGATCCAGAAAATGTTTCGGTAAACGGCTAATGGAAAATGTTTGAGTTAGAATTTTCTTTTCACATAATAAGGGTCACTTGCATGATATTTTCTTATCTTGAACAGAGTGGGTATACATCGTCGCGTGCTTAAAGATCTCGCTGACGGTTCGATATGGCATGATAGGCTTGCTGAGATATTCCTTGATCATCTTGCGGTTGGCCACAATACCTGTAGAAAAGTAAGTTCATGACTGTCTTATTTTTTATGAATGTACTTGCCATCCACGTTAGGAAGAGGGCCAAAGAGATTCGAAACCATGTCAATAATGTCTTTCAGATCCTGTCTCAGGGGCGTGGACTGCGCAAGTCTCTCTGTCACGTGATCTAGGACAAGATCAAACAGCGACTCGGCTGCTTTTTTGTTGAGTCGTTCATGGTTGGCATTGTGCTCTTCAATATAATCGGACTCGGCCTAGACGGAAGGTATGAGATAACGGTGAACTTTTTGCACTAGAGAGGCTTACCGCCAAATGAACACCATAAAGACAATGGTAGCACTGATATATGCCCCGCCGATGTTGCACAGCATTGCTGCGTGTCAAGAACTTGAGTATTTCCTTTAATAGGATCCCTATAGAAGAATGAGACCTTGTCCCGCATTAAAGAATAAATCGCTACCTTTCGACGTGCCGCATATCTCTCGTTCACCGAGATCGTCATGCAGAGAGCTTAACAGCTCGGGAAGTTCATTTCCTTTTAGATCGATTACGTGCGCACCAAGCTGGGTCATGAGCGTCCACGCATGGGCAACGATGGTGTTAAAGGCACTGTTGCGAGTGGTGTTGGATGGTGTGTGGGTCTCCATATTCGGATTGGAAAAGTTGTTTACAAGGTGAATAAAGTCAGGGTGGCGGTAGAGATAGTAGATGGTCATTTGCAAGAGAATCGCAAGTGCATCGATATGTTCCTGCCCGATCTCGGTAGGCCAGACTACAAAACGACGAAGTGTGAGAACCAGTCAGGAACAATGGACTTGACCTACCCATGTTTTCTTCGAGCAAGAGCTGAACAAGCTCTTGTAATATGATGTTGATCTAGTTTGACTTGAGACAACGAAGGAATGATAATCATCAGAAGATATGTACCTGGTACAAGTAACGGAAAAACTCCATGTCAGAGCTCTTGTCGCTGATTGAGTTTTGAATTTGATTGACGCCAAACTTCACCAGGTCTCTAACAATGTTCTCCAGGCGGATGATGTTACAGTGCCACGCCTGTGCTGGCTGATCTGACTCTGTGTATGCCTAATATGGAGGGTTTAGCGCAAAGCAGTCTAGAGTTTTTGCAGGCCATACTTTAGCCAACAACGAGAGCAGCTCACTACGCTCACTTGGATCAACGCGGTCTTCCATGGAGAGGATGCTCTTTATCTCGGGAATAACCGTATCAAAGCTCTTCTTGTTGAGATCACGCTGAACATCTGCCATGCGTTTGCCTATCTCCAACGCACGCATCTTTTCCTCTGTTGTCGCTTGGCAGATGGTGCTATCATATAGGCTGGTTCCATGTATGAGTATCCTTTCTCATCTGCTGACCCACTGCTTACCAATGGGTTTCAATGGAAACATCATGCTCTTTCAAATAGGTGTGACACCGTTTGTACCAGAGGAGCGCTTCTTCTGCCTTGTCGGCACAGATGGCCAATTTGCCTTTGAGAAACCAATAACGTAGCTTGAATTCATGACCCTGCTGTGTGTGATTTTTGCTGGACGCTTCATCGACGCCTTGAGCACTCTTGTCAGCTTCGCGACCATGGAGGAACCTGTCAGCAGTCTCTTCCGTCAATCGGCGCTCGTAGAGAGCAAGCCACCATGTGCACTGATCCTCGCTCTCGCGCACCAGGCTTGCGTTCTGTTTTGGCTTCTTCTTGAGGCTCACATGGCTGCCTCTATGATCCAGCACGGTTTGGATATGCCGGTCGATCATCCGCTCGCAAACCCGAAGCGTAGACTAGGATTTTCATCAGACTGTGTCTCTGGTTTGCTGTCTCGGCATCCTTACCTGCGCAGAAAGATCCATAAACGCATCTTGTAAGCCCTCTTGCAGCTGCGAAATAATATCGAGCATGCTATCTCCAAGTTCTGCGGAAAGACCGTGCTCAACATCCAACTCGATCAAGCGAGACGCCACTTGCAAGAGACAATCTGCCAGACCAGCTTTGTTGGCATTCAGGTGCTCCACCAACTCAGCGACGCCAGCATCGGATAGAGTTGCATGGGATTCTTTGCTAGTATATTGGAAGAAGTCATGCTTGTGCACCTGCTTCTCATCCGAGGACGTGGTTTCCAAGGCTCTATCAATAGCATGAGCGAATATGACCGATATAATTTTCCTCTTCCTTGTTTCCCAATTTACCTATAGCGAGGCGCATTGAAATCCCACGTGGAAGATCGCCCCAGGTTCATGATTTTGCTATCAAACCATTCCAAAAAGGTCTTGCAGTCATCTTGGGAAATCTTGCCTGCTACAGAAAGGTGCCAGGAGGACGGATCGCGGCTAAAGTAGTCTGTGCCCGCAAGTCTCTCAAACACCTTCTGCACTTTCTGGTGTAGGTCGAGTTCTTCATCATGCATTTTCTTTCGGAAACTCTCCTCGTTCTCGATCTGTTCGCGTTTACGTTTGGACGTTCTAAAGTAGGGAGTGAGGCGCAAGAAGATGTCAACGCTGGCCGTCACTTACCGTAACGTCGATCGCTTATCTTCTGTCTCCTCCTCTTCGGCTTCATCCCCGTCTTCATCGTCTGAACCGAGCTCGCCTCGCTGTCGCTTGAGAGGACTGCGGGGATTTCCTTCCTTATCTTTTGTCTCGTCTTCTGCACCCGCGGATTCTGTGTCCATTGGAAACGACATGTCTAGCGCTGTGGCGAGACTTCCTGTGGTATCTGACATCTGTTCGGGCTGTGATGACTCTGCTGCTGTATCTGCTTGTGATTGTGTTTGTGCTTGTGGATTGGTGCTGGTGCTAGCTGTCAGTGTCTTTCCCTCTTGAGAATCTACATCCATCGGCTCCGTCGCTAACGCCGCTTGCTGTTCTGAGGTGTTGGAGTCGCCTGCAGCCCCATGATCGTCTGACGGCTTCAGCACAGAATCGTCATCTGTGCGCTCATGAGTGGGCGTGTCGAAAGGAACTTTTATATCCTCGTCTTCTGCAGCAGAAATGCTGGATCTTCTTTCTTCCATAGAAACGTCATGATCGAGCGTCGCCGGTGGTGTATCATATTCTTGGGTGGAACTTTCTTCTGCAGGTTCTCCAGCCTGTTTTGATTCGTGGTCGTGCTCGTCATCTCCTTGTTTGTCGTCTTCGTCTTTCTTCTCGTTCTCAGTTTCTGCGTCTTCCATCGGGGTCTCTTCATCGCCCGGCTTATTGGATTCATCATCGTAGGGTGTATTTTGTACATTCAGGGCAATATGCACCGGCTGACCAAGGTACTGCTTGTCGGCAGCAAAGTCGGGTTCGTCATCGTCTTCGTCCAGTGCCCAGGCGGGCTCGAGTTTCGAAATACTATATTGAGATATTAGAAGCCACGGTAGATGAGCATGTCGCGCTAACCATTTCAGTCGCTTCTTGTAGGTGTTGAGCAACGTATCAGCAAGCAAAGACCAGTCGAGTCGCTTCAAATGAATAGGAAGCGTTTCTGGCTCCTCCTCCTTCTCAACAATTCGGACCTTGACAGTTTTGAGACCTTCTTCCAGCTTTGCACGGAGCGGCCAGTCAGGGTAATGAGCACTAACGATGCGGATAAACGACCGACACGTGCGATCATCACCAATATCAACCAATACCTAAGTTGTGAAAGAAGTTGAAGTGATTTCTCCATGCTTTTCTGAATTTCTAAACCGTACTTTGCATAGGCCTTCGAGACATTTCCATTGAGGCGGCGTGAGCTTGTTTTGCTTCAGTGCGAGTGCGATTGTATCTTCCAAAGACGAGGCATTGATATTATCAACGGCCTTTTTGTGTTCGCCTGCAAGTTCATCGTGATCTTCCTGCGAAATGGTGGCCGATGCGCCGTGCTCAAATGCCCAGCGAGCGATTCGCAGATTACCGCAGGATAAGGCAAGCTTGCCGGCTGAATACCACAGCGATGGGTCATTGTCGTCCGTGTCCAATGCATCGAGATAGTATTCGAGTATCGTGTCAGGCGAGCCACCCGTTTCTTCGAGCAGGTGAGCATAGTTTTTCAGAACAAGGTACCGTAGTAATAAAAGCGGTGAGCTGGCGATGGTCAGGTTGTGGCTCTACAACAGGAAGCGTGAATAAGGGCCGTGTGACAAAAGTCGCGACAACGTACGATCTCGTCCGATTCTTCTTTGACGGTATCGTTTTCTAGAATCTCCTCGTAGACGTCTTTGGCCTTTTCATATTGCTTCTTTTGATGAAGCCAGAGCGCATTCTTGTACCGTTCGAGCAGCCGTTCCACCTAAGGCAGAGAGTATCAGGATCAAAGCTGAGCGATCGGACTTGTTGCAAGTATTACCTCGACCTCGACGGACGCGATCTCGCTTCCTGTGCCCTTGTTTCGGGTGGTCCAGCGAATCTGCATAAAGAGGTGCGTAAGTGATTGCGAATAGGACAGGTAAAATGGACAATGGAGAACGGCGACTAGACGTACACCAACCATGCTCAGGAAAGAGACTGGCAAGTTGAATTTGTGCTCAATAAGGAAGAAGTTGTTCCTGCCGCTTTACTGTGTTTCAATTTGTGGACGCAGAAGCAAAGACTTATACAGTGCGAACTTTTTGGCACGTTTGATTGCTATATACACGTTTGAAAGAGTTTGATGCCTTATATCAAACCTGGGCAGACTGCTCTCCATCCGGTGTCTGGACTCTCCTTGCACTCTACCATTATGCAATGCAACAGAAAGGGATCGATGCGTTTCTACAACACAAAGATGCCCACCGTGTTCTTACTTCCAGATACGATGGTTACATCGTGTCTCCTGAACAGAGCTCATTGTTCGATGAAGGAGAACATCCCCAGCCAGTGCTAAACCGGCCTAAGTTCCTCTTGTGTTATGATACCGAACAGTATACATTCTACAGACCTACTTGTACATATCTACGCACACATTCTGAATTCAAAAGCTATGACGATAATATAGCGGTATACAGCGCCTGACTGGTAGCTTGATCACCTATTTAGGTTCTCGAGGGTAACTATATGGGGAGACATTGATTAACCCAACACTGATTGAATCCAGAAGGAGCTGCACGTACAACTGAATCGCCAAAAATGGACACCTCAGTTCCGGTTGGAGGCAGTTTGTTAAGTAGTACTAGTAATAGCTAATATATGTGTACCCAGTGACTGGCAGAGAAGGAGGAAGCTGACTCTGGACACCTACATAGACTGATCAGTGAAAAAGAACGTATGTTTCATATCAATGTACCTAGTATTACACACCTAAAGCAATCTTCAGGGTCCTTCCCATGGCATATTAATATGATGCATGGTAGCCATATTATGGCGTATGGAACCCTTAGTATTACCAGTATAAAACGTGTCACCGTCCTTGCGTTTGACAATGTTTGAATACTGCTGCAGATGGCAGTTGTGACGAAACTAGATAAAAAGGGATAGTGCTGCATGCCTTTTCTGTGTGCGCGTGACATTGTAATGATGTCAACAACTACGACAGACAACACCTGGCTGAGCAGACTTTCTCTTTCCTCCCTACCCAGTTTCTTTCCTACTCTGCCTCATTCTCCTCTCGATCAAACCCTCTCGATCAAACATGACCGCCATGAACAGCTGGTTAACGTATTGAAGAACCACCTGATGTTTTATCATGCTTTAACGTAGCCTTTTACCCATCTCATGATAGGTTCTCCAAACAGAGGCGGCCGAGGAATATTGGACCATAATGCAAAGTCAACAAGCGGCTCGGCAGGACGTAAACTCCTACTGCAGCGGTCGGATACGCATTGCAAAGAGAGCTGAAGAGGAGTTTATGGTAGCGGGCGGGACCTTAGGTATGTCATGCCGTGCATTTACTTTTTTGTTATACTCAAATTTGACGCATGCAGGTGGCACATGTGAAGGGACACACGGCTACCGAGAGTAAGAGGTATATCTCAAATACTCATAACAAGCATTGGGAGCAGACTGGGTTGACTGGAGATTAAGTAGAGGCTATGATGACCCGTTGCCGTAGGCGATGGGGCTCACTCGCATCCGGAACGCGATAGAAGTGTCACCCATGGACGAAGCGAAACGAGTCGCACCGTTTGCGATGAGAAGAATGAGGTACAGTATTTACTAAGTTTGTCATACCTGCCGCTAACTTGAAGTATAACCGCGAAAAAGAGGAAGAAAAGTTGGATGAAGGCGTTGACGAGGAGAGCGATGACACCACGGTATTTCTTATATGCATTGCGTGAAATAAGTGCTTGTATTCATGTATACCGGCCTTTCGCATAGTACCCAGCCCGTACCTGGGAGGAATATGTGGCGTCAGACTTCTCAACATCCCACTTCTATCGGTAACTTTCCGATCAACTAATTCACGCGATTATCTCTTCTTTCTCTGATATATAGCATTTACAATAGCCTAGAAAGGCGAGGGATAATCCAATGCGGCGCGAACATCCGTCGCCCCCAGGACATATCGGACGGCTTATACGACAGCTTGCTTCTCGAGGCCGCCTCCCCTCGCTTTCCTTTTGAGGAATTTGCCGCGTATCTGACTTCCGTCTTACAGTCCGACGCATACGTGAGTGATGGTGGCATGTGGCATGTCAATGTCTATAGAAATGCAGCAAATGCAGTACTAATTTATTCGGTGATTGGATAGGGACGACCAGAGGCAGTGCGCCAAATCTTCTCAAATGAACACATCAATACAGACACTGAGCATTTCAACTTCGCGTCTCGCGTTATGTTTCAGTTGTAAGTTTACCTATTGCAAACCCTATAATTAACAGTCTCTGACATTGTTCTTTTTCTGTCATCAAGGTCTGAGAGAGTTCATAACAAGACGTACAAGACACAGATTCGCTCTACAGAATAGCGTATTGCGAGGAGATTGTCTGGCCCCTGCTAAGACTTGCAGCGCACGCCGTGAATGAAGTTGACTGCGACTTCCGCCCAGATGAGATCCAGCTACAAGCCTTACGTCACACGGCAAACCTCTACAACGCGGATGGTATCATTCAACAGGTGGAGAACAACGACGCTGGCTTGGAGCTACTCCTCCTCAAGGCGTCTGGTGCCTTGGGCACACACGACAACGCAAGGCATGTTACAGACTATGTCAAAGGGGCTTTCGGCTGCCACGCCATGCTCAGAAAGATTTTGGAGTACCCTTCTGCAGATGCAAATCTTCTGCAGCACTCCGCGTTCTGTTCGTTCACACGAGCGCTAAACGTAAGTGGCCATTATAATGTATAACCAGCACTCATCCATGCGACGCAAAGATGACTACATTCGCCTATGGGTTATGCGACCCCAGTCTCAGGGCCGACACCGAAGCACTGAAGAATAGAAGCCTCGATGAATTGATACTTGAAGTTGATACATGAAGCTTGGAGAAACTGAAACTTGAGGTGGATATATGCTTGCTTTCTTTTGGCGTGTGAAGGTTTGGATTCATCTTCTCTTTATTATCACTGTATGAATCATTTTTTTATTTTGCTTATGGGAACTCCTTGAAGAATCTGTTCGATTGGGATCAAGCGACTAAACGAGTCCAACCAAGGCTCAGTTTGGCGGTACAATCCAGACCAAAGATGTCTAACAGATCTCCCTGCCTGATGCCCTTCAAACCATCGAAGACTCTACCTCGCACTGGGATCGCCGAGCTCGACCTCATGACTTCCACCCCTTAAGTGATACTTATGACAATGTCACCCTTTCCTTTCTTTTCTGGCATATTTCTATTCTTTTTCTCTTTTTTTTTCTTTATGATTTATCGATATAATACAAGTATTATAACTAAATATGCTCCTTTTAAACCACTTCACAGAAGGGAATCCGATTCACCTGGCTCTTCTGGTTTTCTACAAAGTGCATTATTAGTGAACGACAACGACTACTGATACGTTTCTTGGTGCATTGGAACTGGGGTCATACGAGACACCATTCAGTACCTAATACTCGGTCTTGACCTGAGGGAAGAATATGTCAATGCCAGGTCAGTATTTCACTGATTCAAGTGATACAGTCTCTGCTACTTCTGCCAGAAGAAACAATGCCTTTTTGAAGGCTGGAATGATTGTGCAGTAGGACAAGGCGGCTAATACTGCAGTAGCCGGGCATATAACTTATACGCAGATAAGTTATATTCTTGCCTAACTTACATTTTTTTCGATCTCCCGAGCGTATAGCTTATCCGCGCGGCGACTATATGACCATCCTTTGTCATCGAATGACCATAGTATATCAGATAAACGGACAACTATGGCAAATAGCTGTACTCCCATTCGGCCGCTTCTCACATAAGAGTATAGCACCAATTACCAAGTTAGCCACCATAACAGCACTTGAAGCCCATTGGGAACATTGGGAACGCTGCCGCCACAATATCCAGGTAACGCTTCCCAAATAGCATGGTTAACCACAAAAGTAGAAAATTGCTACACTTTAGAGCTGGCGACGAAAAATATCTGACACAATAAAGTTTTCCAATTTGAGAAGAGCTGTCTATAACGAAAATGGATACATTGCTTGAGCAGGGATCATTACTTTATATGGTGAATGAAGACGATGCTTATTCGAGATAGGGTGTCATCTTCCCCTTTGGGAATGCAAGTTTCTAACTGCATGGCCTCCCAGAAGTACGCGTGTAAATGTAGCGACGAGACTTTCCAGGGGCGAAGACAGAACATTTATAGGTACATAAAGGACCAGAGTCATAGATTTATTCACAGGGTGATGCCATAGCGTAGAGCATGTACGTAGCTGAGTTTACCGAGATATAAATGTAAATTAATCTTTTTGGTGATGAATGAGATTTAGCAGAGGGTTATAATGAGTGGAAAAGCGGACGAGACGTAAGAGAGCGAACGGGTGCATTATGTATACGGAAATAGGGGTTTACGTTGGGTGGGTGCGTGATTCGTTTTGGCTCAAATGGTACGCACGCGCTTTGAAGATAATGATAATGATGACGATGATGATGATGATGAATTTTGGGGTATCAAAGACTGGTTTTCTAGTGAACTCACACTCAGTGCGTCTATGGGGCGCTTCTTTAAAAGAGTTCGAGTCTTTTGGGGATTGTTCTCATCTTGCGTCTGGCTCTGAGAGGTCTGAGAATTTTGGGAATTGGTGCTGATGGATTTAAGTGCGCTCCGCAGAGGCACTCGGGGTTGCTCGGAGCGGGCACCCGATGACTTTGGCTTGCTTGCCAGACTAGAGACATTCTCATTATTGCTGGTTCTGTTCCGATTGAACGCCATCAGGAGGTCGAACGCATTGCTTTTGTTCGACTTCCCTTGGAGTCCAGCCACCCTATCATCGTTTGCACTATCCCTTTCGATGATGACAGGTGCTGAAGCCGACCGCGCAGGACTGGAAGGGGGCCGCAGGAGGACACGTTCCGACTTGCTTGTTTTCGTACCCACGGAGGTTGTGGACGTGTTGGTGGATGCAACGGTCGTCTTGGGGGGAGTAGGCGTGGGCTTAAGTGTTTGGACTTTGGAGGTGGACAGACTGGGAGCAGCGGATTTACTGTTGTGAGAGGGCGATGCTTTGTTTGGAGTAGCCTTTTTTAAGCGTGACCATGGCTATGTAACCGAACAAAGCGTCGTCAGTTGTCAGATGTCACGCGACAGGTCTCAGAGTCATACCGGTATATTCTCTTTGTCCGTCTCGGAATCCGTTGGGATCAGTTTTGACTTGACAAGCGCGGGTTTGTGGGTAAACTTTGCAGTATCAATAGTGGATTTCGTCGTAGTCATAGTGGCAGTAGTAATCATGGTAGTGGTATGAGAGAAAGAAGTATCACAAAAGGAAAATGTGAGAGGTAAAGATATACGCTTGTCCATGTCGTAAACACGCTGGTACAGAAAGGCGCGATCTGCGAGATGAAAGCCACTTTCGTAATCACTAACGAGCCGCATTTTACCCTGGAGACGCAAGTGACGCAGGACCTAATTAAAGTTAAACGGATGAGGATAATAAAATAAAATGAAAAAAAAAAAAAAGATGAGACAGGGGCATAGTAAGTTGTTTATGTACTTACCATGTCAATCGTGCCAAACTGGTTTAGAAGTTTGTGAGCGGTCTTGAGACCAATGCCAGGGAGATTGGGCAGATAGTCACAGCCAGACAGGATGCACATATGCCGGAACTGGGTCATATCCCAACCGGTGAGGTTGATGTCCTTGGCACGGAACACGTCCTTGTGCTCGATGCGACGGCCCTCGCCGTACGCGTTCATTTTGTAGAGGATGACAGGGCAGCCGAATACGATCAAGTCCGAGTCTTCTGTGATGGCAATGGCGGCTTTGTGTGTCTTGACGAGGTAGGTCAGCTGCGCATCTGCTTCGTAAGGCGCGACAATGTATTCAATGCCCTTGTCAGACAGGGCCTGTAGGGGGATGAAAAGGAGGTTCCTTGTATAAACATATACACAAACATGCAGCATATATACAGTGTTCAATGTAATGTATATTTACCTTTGCGACTTGTTGTATCATATGAGACGTGATGCACACCGCCCTTTGGAACTGATCCGTCGCCTCCTTGTAGCGGCCTTGTTTCCAAAGCTGCAATCCCTTTTCCCTGGCAGCATCCCTTTTCCTAATTATTCGAGTTAGCGGGTGCTTCTTTTGTCTTTTTCTTTGTCAAGGAATGCATGCAAACGTACTGGCTGCGGTCCTCGTTGGTACAGCGTTTGGCAGCGAGGGGTTGGCCATCAAAGACAACCAATGGTTTTACGCCGTGGTGCAACAATAGACCGATTTGATTCATAAAGTAATCAATATATCTAGCAAAGGAAGGGAAACGCGTAAACAAGAATACGGCCAACCGGGGTGGTGCGGACGCGTCTGGTTTGTACGTACTTGGTTGTAGGTTGATCCAGTGCTAATTGGACTGCGCAGGAGAAAGCACCTTTATGCATCCATACGTTGCCATCGACTGCCACGGTTCTGCCACTGTATTCCCGGATATGGACCGTCGTTTGCACGGATTGCAAAAGAGGCAGGAGACCACTGATGCCCATCCCGACTAAAAGCAGTTCGATTGAATGAGGATAGAAAGGGGCGGATTCTCTGTTGGAGGACAGACAAGATTTGGTATATTTGGTCTGTCAAGTGTGTCTGCAAAAGTAGGCAGTAACACGGTAGGACCAGGTGATAGAAGGCTGCAAAGGTACAAAGGGAGGATCGACTGAGTTGTGACGCAAAGCCACGCTGTTCTTATCGGTGCATATTCACTTTCATCCTCCCCCCTCCTTTGTCTTCTGTAAATCGATTGGTGGTGTACTATATCCTATTTTCAGTATCATGAGGGACGCAATAGAAAGCTCTCTGGAGAATAAGAAAGTGGATTGAGCTACTTGCTGTTATTGACGGTGAACAATAGAGCACATGGAAGGTGATGCAGATGTACCGATTAATAGAGTAACACATTGGTGTTACCATCCGACTACATCATGATGATGATAATACGTAGTAAACCTTAAGGCAAGCACATTAGAGACAGTATCAAGAGAGTCTCGGGAAGGGATTATTTTTACCTTTTGAAAGAGCTTGAAATGCTTCGCGAAAGATGAGTGCAGTGAAACAGTGAGTGGGTTCCATCAGATTCACTATCCTGTCTGGCTGACTGACTTACAACTGCCGGTATCTGGGTTTGGAGACCTGGCTCCATCATACCCATATAGCTCAGCAAATACCGAGTGGATATCTGTCCACGGAAAAAGTGTTGTAAACCACTGTATGTGGAGGAAGTAGAGTAGAAGCATAAGCGGTAGCAGAAACTTTGTATTTTTCTGGCAAGCAAAATATTTATCCGGCATGACAATGTACACATAAACAACAAGAAAAAGTAGATGCAACGCGTAATTATTCGTATGACAGCTACATGCCAGTCTGACGGACCGAGTCCTATATGTATGATGGATATATCAAACGAGACTTGGAGTTGAAACAGATAGAGGTGCAACACGCAGATGCCATTTCGTCAAACCCTTGCACCAGCCTCTGGGGTTTCCATGACATGATGCCGACGTGTCGGGGCTTTTCGCCTCCGTTATGCATCTCTCTTCCCTTGCCAGGCCCACAGCCACCAGGGCGTATCTCTCGCCGCTTTATCGCAGACGAGCCCTCGCAACGCTTACGACCGTCGACCGTCTGAGGCAAGAATACCAAGTCAGAAAGCAGCAACACGTCAACGCGGCCAACCGGGATGGGGCTGCCATTCTCGGTGTCAGTGGTCATGTCGACCAGCTCAATGACCGACTTCATTACGGCGTAAGCAACAAAGTCGAGGACGACCCTCCCGCCATCTACGGCTTTGGCGTCACTCAACCTCACGAAGTGTATGTCTTTTCTACCCGCTCCTCTTCTTTTTGTTTCTTATCAGCTCGCCTGTACAGGTTTATCAACAACGAGCTGAACCTCAAGCAGATTGAAGTCTACGGCTTCGATTACGATGTAAGTGAGGCCGTGTATATGAGCCTACAGCATCCTCACCGCGCACAAGTACACTCTCGCAAACTATACGGATGAGTTATCAAACACGATTTACAACATTCTGCGAGATATCCTCGTCGACATGTTTCGCTATCCGAAAGAAATCAAGGGTAAATCAAATTTACGCATGGAAGCATTGAGTTCTCCACCCACTCAAAACTGCAATGTAGATTTCCGGTTTGATCCGTCCTTTGCTATCCGAGGCCTGCATTTTGGTTGGTTGATCAGAAAGAAGAAAGGGGTTCGCTCACTCATATCAACATAGACTTTGACAGAGGATGGTTGATGAAGGTGGATAGTTTTGGCAATATTCAGCTCAACACTGTCCATGGCAAGTCAGACACGCGATCTATGAGATAGAAGGGAGAAATCACTAACAGAATGCTGTGTAGATGGTCGCGAACCTGTCAAAGATGTCGATGAAGTCCGCCGCCATTACAACGGAACCCATATATCACCTATCTACCTCAAAGAGAATATGTTTCAGCTCAACGACTTATTCTCAATTCCGCAAGTAAGGACCCTCCATGGACCTTGCACTCATAAACTTATATTGATATCTAGGCTTGCATTTTGAGTGATGTTCTGCAATATTTCAAGGATAAGCACGTCAGGTAACGTGACCCGTTGACGAAGCTGGCGCGTCACCGGCTCATCTCGCTCGTTTTTATTAGCTTCCATCCGCGTTACCTGTCAGATGATGTGAATCAAGCGGCTCGTATACTGCATGTGGGTACCAGCATGGGCGCGCATGGTATCGGCGGTCAACTCCACGAAGCCATCATGAACGACGTGCCACGATACCTCGAAAAGAACCCCAGGCTCGTCAGTTTCCTCGAGCGTCTCAAAAATAATGGCAAGAAGACCTTTTTACTCACCAACAGCAGCTTTCCTTTCATGTAAGTGTCTGAGGAGACAAAAGAAAGAGAAGTGTGTTTCTCAAGACGACTAGTTCCACGGGCATGGAGCATTTGACGTCCAGTCCAGAGTGGCGCGACCTGTTTGACTGCGTGATTGTCCTGGCGCGCAAACCCGAATTTTACCGCTCGCATCGGCCCTTCCGTCGCGTCAGTGAGCCCACCTGGGACTCGGTCGACGCGTTCGAGCCAGGTGTGGTCTATCAAGGAGGCAATTTGAGAGACTTTTCGAAGTTGACTGGATGGTATGTAATTTTTTTTTCTTGTTTGTTGGTAAATGGAGTTTGAAGTCTAAAGACATATGCACATGTCCCATAGGTCTGGGTAAGTTCCATTAAGTATATAGTTCAAAACAGCAGGGGAGTCCAGGAGCTCATTTCTTCCAAAAAGTCAACGCGTACTTTATTTTGGCGATCACGTCTTTTCGGACTTGATTGACCCCACGGTGCAGGAAGGCTGGCGCACGGGTGCCATCATTCACGAGTTGGCTGCTGAAATTGAAACGCGAAATACTGCGTCTTATCGACATACACTCGCATGGTTGCTGCGGATCGAGCGCATGCTCAACGAAGCACAAAGCGAATACGACGAGCGCAGCGCGCCCGGCCTGGACGCGCTTGTGCACGAGTGGCGCGATGAACGCCGACGCGTGCGCTATGAGCTCCGGAACGTCTTCAACAGGTCGTTTGGCAGCGTATTCCGTACCTATCAGAATCCGACGTTCTTTGCCAACAAAATTCGAAAGGTACGCGTAACCTCGCGTCCACAGAATCATATGCTCAATGAATGCACAGTTTGCGGATATTTACATGTCTAATGTGACCAATCTGGAGCGCACCCCGCTGGACTATGTATTTTACCCTGATCGAAGCTATCTACCTCAGTAAGTTTTTCTTCATTGCAAGTCCCTGCATGGCGCTGATCCTTTCTCTCTTCCTTTTTTCTACTAGCGAACGGCTGGTCGAGACCCTCATCGACACGGGCAGAATTAAGGAGCTGCTTCATCAATAACAATAGATGTGGATATCCATAGACAGGATGATATAAATGGTTTATATTGTTTCTTTTTCTCGGCTCTATGCATCATTTGGGGGTGGGGGGATTGAATCGGGATAGATTTTCTTTTTTACAAGCTAGGGAAGTCGCTGCTCCTTCGCTCCTTTTGGTAGTACTTGGCAATCAAAAAGGCAACATCGAGGGACTGCTCGTAGTTGAGTCGCGGGTCACAGTAGGTTTGATAGTTAGTCGACAGATCGGCATCTTTGAGATCCATCGAGCCACCAACACATTCTATAGAAAGTTATTAGCTCAAGTCCGCTTTACTACTCTATTTCACACATACCCGTCACGGAGTCACCGGTCAACTCAAAGTGGACACCATTGAGTTTGCTATTGCACGACTTGTGCACGCGGAAAGTCTGCGACAGCTCCTGAATAATGTCAACAAAATGACGCGTCTTGATCGCGCCCGAGTCGGCGTTCTTTGTGTTGCCGTGCATGGGATCGCACACCCAGACAGGAATATGGCCCGAGGCGCGGACGGCTTCAATGTGCTGGGGCAGGTACTGGGTCACCTTGTCAGCACCAAAGCGGGTGATGAGCGTGACTTTGCCAATGTCCTTGTTGGGGTTGACGCGGTCCAAGATCTCGACGAGTCTGGCAGGGTCGGTGGAGGGGCCGACCTTGATACCGACCGGGTTCTCGATACCGCGAATGTATTCAATGTGGGCGCCGTCGGGCTGACGCGTGCGGTCGCCGATCCACAGAAAGTGAGAGCCAGCGTTGTACCATTTCTTTTCCTTGTTGTTCTTTGGCGAGGGCATCAAACGCGTCAGGGTCGACTCGTACTCTAGAAGGAGGGCCTCGTGCGAGACGAAGAAGTCGACGGAGCGCAGCGGACCGTTGGCAGGGGGTTGATCGGCGCCAATCGTGCGCATGAAATCAAGCGCGTCTGTCATTTGGTTCACAATCTCTTGGTATTCGCCGCGTACCGCGTCCGAACGCACGTGATCCAGGTTCCAGTTGGAGGGGTCGTGCAGGTCTTATTTTGGAATGTCAGTCCTGTTTTATAGGTGCGTGGGCTAGGAAAGAGCTTGCTTACCTGCGAAACCAGAGTCGAGGAGGGTGCGCACGTAGTTGAGCGTGGAGGCCGAGTGGAAATAAGCGCCCAAGAGACGCTCAGGATCGGCCTTGCGGTCCTTGGGATCGAAGCCGTTCACGTTGTCACCTCTGCAAATTAAAAAGGTCAGTTCGCCGGGCGTTTTCAAAGACGATGAAATCCACACACCTGAAGGACAGAATTTCTTCGCCATTGTACATTTCCGTGGGCTTACTGCGCGGCTTGGCGTACTGGCCTGCCATACGCGCGATACGCACGACGGGTGTCCGTGCGCCATAGGTGAGAACCAAGGACATTTGCAGGAGGACCTTCAGCTTGGCCTCGATAGGGCTCGCTGAGCAATAGTCAAACAGCTCGGCACAGTCACCGCCCTGCAGCAGGAACGAGTTGCCCAGTGCCACCTGTTTCAGCTGCTCCCTCAGATTCTCAATCTATACGGTAGGATCGATCAGTCATGCTACGCCCTTGTCAATAGTTGAATCTACCTCTTGAGGTGACACCATGGGCGGCAGCTTGCCAAGTTTGGTCAGCACACGATCGACGTGAGCCTGATCCTCATAGACAACATCCTGAACAATGGGCTTGGACTTCCATGTCGTCGGATTCCAACTGCTGGAAGTGGGTTGCTTGTCGGCTGCCATGGCTGGAAAGATATATGTGAATTAACAAATATGTCCCAGTATGTGTTGTGCCATTTTGACATATAAAATAGTGCGGGACTTGAATGAGTCAACACGACTCAACACAGTTTTTCCTCTGCGCTTTACCTCGTCATCAAACCCTTCATGTCCAACAACAAACCAGCCAAAGGTGTTGCCCTCTTGGCCCGTGGCGCGGCATCGTGTGCGACTCAGGCAACCGCTTACGGTCAGTGTATCGCTGTCAGCTACAGAGACATGCAGCGCGATCAGTGTGCGAAAGAATTCCAGGCTTTCAAGGATTGTGTTCAAAAGGCGGTACGTTGTCCCTCTTATAAGAAATACAAAGACTAAAGTGAGGCTGATAGGTGAAGCGAAAGTGGTGATAAACACATGACAGAGAAACACTGTAAATAGAGCAACATGTATATTATTGGACAACGGTCACCCATTGAGGCCGTTTTGAATTCAACGCACTTACCAACAATGACCTTCTTACACCTTTTTTTATCTTGTATAAACACTACTCTGCGATTCATACCGGCCTCTTACACACTTTCCTTTCATTTTGTCTCACCTTTTAAAGATCATACACGAGGAACATCGATATCCGGATCAACAGCGTCCTTTTGATAGACCCAGTGCGCGCGTCAAGGGCATGGCTGGATTCGCTGTTCAGTATTTCACACGCGTTCCGGCTGCACTGTGCATCCAGAGGAGCTCCAGGTCGAATCTTACAATATACAGAAAAACTTCGGTTACCGTAGACCACCATTCGCAAGGAAGAGCGCTTTAACCATAAGTGGGCAGCATGGATATGAAGCTGGGTGTTCCAGAGACTCCAAGCCCACGTAAGCACGTCCACTTTGAGACCACCGACGGAGCGGGCCTTCTTCACGTCGTCAACCGCAGGATGTATTGCAGAAGCTTCTTATGAACTGTTCAGGCCGAGAAGTCGCAGCCCGAGTATGACACCTTCAAACCTGGAACAATGAAACGCCACGTTTCTCGAGCGGGCGCGAAAACTGGACGAACGCCTGCAGGAGAGTTACTAGAAGAGCAGCCTGACAAGTTCTAGCGTCTTCCCAGGGACACTCTCCTCCTTGAGGTAGTCTATAGTTAATAATTCATATTGAGGTTCACACAAAAGAGAAAACAGCTCATCTCAGCTGGCATGAATCCCACCAGATTCCTGCATATAAAATTTGTGGCTGGCGCTCTCTGTCTACTGAAACTTTAACTCACTCCCCCTCCTTTGTACTCGATCGATCGATCTGCTGAAATGGAGAGTGTGCCTAATGCCGCCGGTGCGTGGAGCACTTTGGAGACGCCGCTCAGCCAAGAAATGTAAGTCAAGATTCGATTTGACAGGCGTCATGACTGAAATCGGCTGGTTCCTAGCTTAACTACCTTGGCTACGCTTGGATTCAACACAATGACACCTGTCCAGGCAGGCGCTATCCCACTTTTCCTGAAGAACAAAGACGTCGTCGTGGAGGTGAGCCCTTTTGCATCGTATTTTGCTGTCTGTAGCTGACACAGTGTCTCTAGGCTGTCACGGGCTCAGGCAAGACGTTGGCCTTTGTGATCCCCATTATCGAAAAACTGCTTCGTCGAGAATACCCGCTCAAAAATCACGAAATCGGTGCTGTCATCATCACTCCCACTCGGTAAGCTCAAGCCATTCCTTATATGATTATGTCACTGGTATGGAAAGAGGGCTCATTGTATAAAAAGTGAACTGGCACAACAGATCCTCTCGGTGGCCGAACTCTTTGTGGCCGACCATCCACGCAAAGATCAGCTCAAGACCGGCCTCTTCATTGGTGGTACGACGAGCTTGGTCGAGGACAGACAACGGTTTATGAACACAACGCCCCGCATTATGATTGGCACACCAGGCCGTCTCGACGAACTCTTACGTACGACGAAAACAATCAACACCAAAGAGCTCGAAGTCCTCGTCATGGACGAAGCCGATCGCCTTTTGGACATGGGCTTCTCACAGCAGCTGCGCAGCATCATCGCCCAGCTTCCGCGTCAACGCCGCACAGGTCTTTTTTCGGCCACCATGACCGACGCTATCTCTGAGCTCGTTGGTACCGGCCTGCGCAACCCGGTCCGCATTGTTGTCAAGGTGCAGGACCTCGTCAATAATCAACAGCGCACCCCTGCCACCTTACACCTCGATTACATTGTGTGCGATCCAGAACAGAAGCTCTCTCAGCTGATCCGACTCCTGCAGGCCGAGCGAACGGCAGAAGAAGGCGCACGCAAGTTTATTGTCTACTTTGCCACGTGTGCCTGTGTCGATTACTATTTCAAGCTGCTCACTAAGCTGGCCGAACTCAAGTCGTTCACGATCCACTCATTGCACGGTCAGATGGAAACCAAACGGCGGACGGCGACGTACACTGCGTTTACCCAGCTTGCACCGAGCGTGCCTGCCATCTTGCTCTGCACCGATGTCGCCTCGCGCGGTCTTGATATACCCGACGTCGACTACGTGGTCCAGATGGACCCGCCACAGGATCCCAAGGCGTTTACGCATCGTGCGGGCCGTGCGGCACGTGCTGGCCGCCAGGGCAAGGCGACCGCGCTGCTGGTCCGTGGTCGCGAGGAAATGTATGTCGATTATCTCAAGCTCCGTAAGGTGCCTCTGCACCGAGCATGCTATCGGCTGGCCGATGGCACGCTCAAAAGTAATTGGCATACGGTCACCAAGGACGACGAGGAGCAGACAGAGTCTTTACCGGTGGAGGACTCGGACGTGCCATCATTAATCCGTCAGCTGAGAGACATTGTCAAGACGGACCGCGACTTGTACGACCGTGCTGTCAAAGCATTTGTGTCCTGGGTACGATCGTACTCTAAGCACGAGGCCAACTTTATCTTCCGACTCAAGGAGCTGGATCTTGGCCGTGTCGCCACGGGCTATGCACTGCTCAAGGTAAATAAGATACTCCTTGTGTTCTTGAAAATGCTGATGTAGCGGACAGCTTCCAAAAATGCCTGAGCTGAAGGAAAGCAAAGAGGTCACATTCGAACCCGAGGAGATGGATGTAAGTGATTCTCGTACAGGTCTTACAAAAGTCAATGGTCTCACTTGTTCATTTATGTTGTTAGTGGGACAACTTTAAATATCTGGATAAAAACCGGGAAGCCAAGCGCCAGCGCGAGCTCAAGGAGTTCCAGGAGAACAAAAAGAGCAAACCCGCACCGAAACCGAAAAAGTAAGCCCATACCAAAGGCATGGTGTTGTTGTTTCGTTTTGACATGGATGGATTTGTATTATTCAGGGAGGCATGGTCCGCACAAAAACAAGCCAAGACCCATAAAGTGGAGCGGCGCGAGAAACGCCAGCGCAAGAAAGAGTTCGAAAAGAAATCCCGGCAAGAAAGTGCGAAACAAGACGACGATGCAGATGACGACTGGGATGATTTGGCCAAGGAAGAGCGGATGGCCAAGAAGCTCAAGAAGAGAAAGATCAACGCTCAAGATTTTGACGACATGTTTATGCAAGACGATGATGAATAGACCTATTTTTTATATACATAATGTAACTAGCCTACGAATTTCGTTTCGAAATCAGTTTCCGTGGATTACACTTCATGTTTATTCTACATACCTAAGCGGCCGGAGCCGGGGTCGTTGATACACGCTCGCGGCGTGTTAGCCATTACCTCACCTAAAGCTGTGCAGCAAAATGCATTCCTGAGTCTCACTTTCATATTATCAACCACAAGCACTTATCGGTGGCCGGGGAGCAGACATTTGGCGCAAGGGCGATGTCTATGAGGGATGTTTCAACGGTGGTCCCGGCCACCGACCGTCTAGACTAGAGGGTCGCAAAACGGGAAAGAAGGAGAGAGGGAGAGCGAGCGGAGAGGAACTGAAACGTGTGTTAATATCTCATATTCAAGGCATAGACCTGAATCTGTTTCACTTACTGGCAGAGGAAAGAGCGGAAAAAACTCTGATAGGAGGGGAGCAAGCTGAGAGGAGGCGGAAGAGGCGCGAACGGAAGAGAAGACAGGAGGAGAGGCGTGTATTGTGATCGAATGCTATCTGCACTTGTATACCGTACGATAAAAGCAAGCTTGTTCGCAACGCCTTGTTTAAAGCATGTTTTCCAGCTTATCCTTTTCATTTTTGGATTCGAAAGCGTTCAGCACACTCCACGAGCAAGTCCAAGTGTTCCTCATTAGCGGGTTGGCTTTTCACACTGCGTTTTAAGTGTTGCAATGGTGGCGTGTCAGGTATCGGTGTTGTTTCCATCGCCATCGTATACAGTAGCCGCGCGGATAAGTTATACGCAAATAAGCTGTATTCTGGCCTAAGTTATCCTTTTCCAATTTCCCGAGGTGTAATGTATCCGCGCCGCTACTCCTAGATAGGTTATATTCTGGCCTTGGTTATATTTTTTGGATCTCCCGAGCGTATAATTTATCCGCGCGGCTACTGTACTTCCTTTTCTGGCGTTGTAGGTATTGTGCAGCGTCATCGATGTAAAGTATTCGTATGCACTTGCCAGCAGGAAGGACAGGGGAATAGCCAAACGAGGCAGGCGACAACGCATCAACCACAAACATCGATGAACCGGACGCGACAGCACGAGCGGGCGCTGGAGAAAAGTCAAAGGCGAATGAGCCAGACGTGGTAGCACGACCAGGATCAGCTAGGAGGGAAGCGACGGCGGAAGTCTTGACCAGAGTAAAGAAGAAGAGGAAAGGTAGACGTAGGAGAAAACAGTCGTCTTTTTATGAAATAAATTCGCATCGATGAGCTTTCATGCGATAACATAAACCGTGTCTGCCAATGGGAAAAAGAAACCAGGATAAAAAGACCTTGATGAAGATTGACGTCAGGTACCGTTCACTTTTTAAAGTGGTCTACTTTGCCAGACGGGAATTGAACCCGGGTCTCCAACGTCCTGCTTATGTAATTACGTAGATACGGAACCCTATTTTCATTATATTATCTAACCAGCTTCGAGAACGCTTCGCTGCGGTCATACGTGAATCTTCAATTGGCGCTCCGTGTGTGTATAAGCTCCTCTGCCTTCGGCTCCGTGTCATCACAGCCTGCACTTGATCTCCGGTTCCGTATTCCCGTTCCCGAAGCTGGTGAAGGCTCGCTTTGTATATTTCTATACGTTGATACGGATAGCAAATATTTTTGGAATGAAGCTCAGTAAGATTGCCATTTAGGACTGCAATAACTCGAGTTCGCGGAGTTATTTACTTTATAGATATTACAATCCGGTCACATCCTTTTCGTATCCTGTATTGGATTTGAAACACTAAGGAGGTCGTTCAGTGTTTTGGGGAGACGCGCGCGCTTTTACGCTTCATTGTTACTTGCGGGCGTCCAGATCCGACGATGCGTGCCATTGAACTCTGAATGTCCTTTTCGCTTTTAGTTTAGTAAACAATACAGTAAGTCGGCCATTGATGCGGCGAAGAAAGGTTTAGCGCAGATAAAAATAATTGACCTTACATTTTTCATACACTGCGTACATACAGAGTAGTACATGACATTGGCCGTGAGAGCCCTGACGGTGTCATGGGGGCAAAAGAAATAAACAAGGATACCTTAATGCATCCAGATAGCAGGACTTGGCCGACAGGATGGGGATTGCGAAATAGAACGGTGAAACCTGCTTTCAGGCGGGTGCCGCAATGACCAATGGGGGTTAAGCAATGCGCGTTTGTTCATGTAAAATGAGGCTACTTTATGCATGTTGGGGCACAGGAAGGTGATAGGGGTTATGTGTGTGTTCGTGTGTGTGGTGCAATCGCGCGTGCGTTTGTGTGCGTCAAAATGAAACTGTGCGTGATTTTCATGTCGCACAGCCTAAAACTCAAACCCTGTCTCTACATATACATACGCACAGCTCCACAAACACTTACAACACATAAAGGTGGGCTGATGCAGAAACACGCTCAAAGAAAGGGGCAGTTTTTCTTCCTTTTGTCTGGCCCCCACCCCAACAGCCTCGCCGAGATGCATACAAGTACTGTTTTACAGAGTGCAAAATTGAAAGAGACATGTGTGCAAGTGTGTGTACTTCTCTTCTCAAACAACTAGCATAATGAGAACCTGGAGGGAATCGTTCAGTTAGTGAACGAATGGTCAATATGGAAAAAGAAAGAGACTGAACTGTTGCAAAATGTCTCAACGGCCCGATGAATGTCACACAAAGAATCTCGACTGCATAGGGTTGAGAAAAAGCGACACATTATCAAAGTGCCATCCACACTTCATGCTGTCACTGTAGTCAACAGAAGACACCAGCGTAACGCCATAATCGTGCCATGTGATCACTTCTCGGCAATAAGCTCGGCTTCCTTTCTTTTCTGCTGCTGCTGCTGCGGAGGTTCAAAAGCGTCGCATGGATGGTATGATTGATGGATGATTGAAAATGTAAACCCCTTGGGGGGTGTCCCCCGAATTGTTCGAGCACTTCTTCCTCTTCTTCTCTCTTTCCGCCTTTTCCCTTTCTTTTTTTACACTTTTATAGTTTTATACTTTTTTTTCTACCTTTTGTTTTTTTTAAAAAAGAGAAAAACGAAAGGATGGCGGATACCCTTCCACCTTTGAAGGATAGTA
The DNA here is from genome assembly GCA_000697355.1 of Syncephalastrum monosporum B8922. Lineage (NCBI taxonomy): Eukaryota > Fungi > Mucoromycota > Mucoromycetes > Mucorales > Syncephalastraceae > Syncephalastrum > Syncephalastrum monosporum. The sequence continues at coordinate 246,824 of JNEN01001207.1, read as the reverse complement.
AACTGACAATGACCAACGACCTTGCGAGCGTATTGCCACCCACAGTGACCAGCACACCTCTCCATCGCAAACAGCATCGCCACCATGTCAAGCGCAAAATGGGCGGACGAGTCCAAGTCAGCAAAATCATACCGGGACGATCGGCCGCAGTGCATACAGACACCGAAGCGGAGGAAGAACACAAGCAAGTCAGCAACCCACTGAGGCGGACCCGATCTCAGCAGTTCGACAGAACTTTTGCGACCCTCCCTCAGCAAGAGCCCAACAACGTCGAAAAGGACTACAAGTCTCCAAGACGACGGTCTCACCCAGCATCATTTGTGTCACATCAAGCATTGGCTGCGCCGGTAGAACAAACTGTTAATGCCGAGGCGAGCAATCTCGTCCCACCCGATCGGGCCGCGTATCCAGCCGCAGCTGCCGCTGCATCCTCCACCTCCAATACTGCTTCTCATACCACCACGCATTCCTCCACTTCGTCGTCTTCCTCATCAAGGGCCCCCTCCACTCCGAACGCTCATCGTCCTCTCCATCATCAGTATCACTCCCAGCACCGTCTGCTGCGGTCCCAGTTCATCAGCCGACCGGCGGCTGCTACGGATGATACCGACGCGCTGCAGCGAGAGCGAGACCGCCTCGATAAGGAGTATAAATGCCTCAAGCGGTACCGGGATCCCATGACAGAGAGTTTGTCGCGCTGTCTGCAGAAAGCTTCTGCCCGGCGACAGTTGAATCGCTCGCGTTCCACCTTTGATGCGCGACATACAAAACAAATGGCGCGCAGATGGCAGTCGACTCAAAAACAGCAGCAGCAACAGCAACATCAGCAACAACCGTACGACCCTGCACGACCCGTCCACCTGACACATATACAGATCGCCCACCAACGCCATCAGAAAACGAAGCATGTACAGGATACGCCGCTCGGCAGCTTTGCGACTTACCTCAGCTCAAGCTCTGACGCATCTTCGCCTGGCCTGTTTGGCATACGCTGGGCGGATTCTTTCTGGAATCGAATTGTGGCCGGATCATCACAATAAGCATATTTTTCTCTCTTTTGTATAGTCTACGTCACCTTCTTGATTTGTCGCTGCTTTGCCTACCTACCTTCTTTTCTTGCTCTTTGAGCTTGCATAGCCTCATTACTCCTGCTGCTGTACAGATACCACTTTTTCGTCATTTTGTTAGTCATACCCGCTGCAACGGCATATCCGAGAAAATGAAAAAATATCCATCATGTATATGAATGGGTGCGTGTGGGATGTGGGGTTTCAACATGTGAAATATGCGAAAGCTTCCTCCGACAAAAAGAATCCGCACCTTTTTTTCATATCTTTGTCAAAGCGGTGTATACATCTGTATGTGCGTGTATGTGCGTGTGTGGATATGCATTCCGTGGGGTTTCCTCAAACCGGAAAGAACGACATGACGACCCCGAGAAAATTCACATTCAAAGTCTGACACGTGAATCATGCGATCGGCCGGCCATTCGTTTTTTCTTCCCCACATATTTAAATTTTGTGAGGCCTCCTCTCGCATCTTCCTTCTTTTCTTGATTTTTTTTTCCATACACTCTATTAACCAATCATGGCCACTGTGAGATTCAAGGCAGAGGTCTCTGATAACCTCGAGTATTCGTCCCTCGATACGATCGAAGACAGTATCAGTGTTGTACGCGGTTTCTTCACGACTGGTAATAATGAAAGAAAAAAAAAAAATAGAAGGACATGCATTTGCTTTTTTGGTTATTTTTCCTGACATTTCTCAGGCAAATCCCGCGATATGTATTGGCGCAAGTTCCAACTCAATCGTCTGTACTGCATGGTCAAAGACCATGAAGAGAGTTTCTATGAGGCGCTTGCACGCGACATGGGCAAGCCCCGCACGGAAGCCATGATGGGTGACATAAGCCCTCTTCTCGAAGAGTGTTTGTTCTTCATGGACGTAAGCCCGTGCATTGATATTAGCGAATGAAGAAAACGCGTCTAAATGGTGTCATGTGTTTAGAACATTGATCGTCTCGTCAAGGATGAAAAGGTGGTCGCGCGTTCGTCGGCTAACCGCGCAGATACTTGCATCATTCGCAAGGATCCCTTGGGTGTCGTCTGCATTCTCGGTAAACGAATGATTTGCACACGCATGATACACATGGTCGCCCAGGAACTAATTTGGGCAAAAAAAAATTATACGATTAGGCTGCTGGAACTATCCCGTTCAATTGGCTCTGGTCCCACTTGGTAACTCAAAACCGTGCCTTGCTTAATTCATATCTGCTGATATACTAATCTTTCTCTGTGTGTGTGTGTGTGTGTGTGATTATTAGCGGGTGCAATTGCAGCGGGTAATTCTGTGATTCTCAAGGTAAATGCATAAGAGTTTCTTGGCCCCAGAAATCGGGTCCGACCCTTCTGATCAGTAATTTAATATTTCTTCCGGCTTCACCCTGTATAGCTCTCCGAAGTGGCACGCCACACTGCCAACCTGATCACGCAACTGTTCCCCAAGTACATGGACACCAGCTGCTATCGGATTGTCAATGGTGGCGTCGAAGAAACCACCCATCTCTTGACCTTCCCGTTTGACCACATCTTTTATACTGGCAGCGGTACCGTCGGCAAAATCGTCATGGAAGCTGCGGCCAAGCACCTGACGCCGGTGACGCTCGAACTGGGTGGAAAATCGTAAGGAACAAATACACATGGAAAAAAACGTATCCAAGCTCACGTATTACCTTTAAAGCCCCGCAGTGGTCACCGCGGACGCCAGCATGCAGACCGTTGCGAACCGTATCGCGTTTGGCAAGTTCTTCAACACGGGCCAGGTACGTCCACGCAAATGTAGGCTGATGGCGTGATCTAAACGAAAAGTGAAACAGACCTGTATCGCGGTCGACTATCTACTGCTGCCGCGCACTCACGTCGATGCCTTTGTTCAAGCCCTGCGCAAATCTCTCACCCGATTTTTCGGGCCGGACCCACGGGCTTCCAAAGATTATGGACGCATTGTGACGACGCGCCACTTTGATCGCCTCGTCAGACTCATTGACGAGCGCCACACCGGTTCAGTCGCGATCGGCGGTGACCACAACCGTGAAGACCGTTATATTGCTCCGACGGTGATCACCGATGTCAAGTATAACGACCCTGTCCTCATGGGCGAGGAGCTCTTTGGACCCATCCTACCTGTGATTGCCTATGACAGCCTCGAGGATGCCGTTGCCATGATCAAGCGCAAGTAAGTAACGTTCTAGAAGGACGCCTCCTAGCCGAATTTTGTTTCTGATTTTAGATTTCCATAGTCCACCTCCGCTTAGCATGTATGTCTTTGCCAATAAGAAGGCGGACCAGCGCAAAGGTAAGTGACAAGGGTCGATTTCAACATGACCTTTATTAATCTTTTTCCCCAGTGATCGATGTTACTGCGTCAGGCGGCGTTTGCGTGAACGACACGCTGATGCATTTTGCGGGTACGTTCTTTTTGGATGAGATCATTTTAAAAAATTGACGCATGTTGTACAACGCAAACAGAATTCGCTCTACCCTTTGGCGGCGTTGGTCCATCTGGCATGGGCAAATACCACGGTGAGACGACGTTCAATATTTTCACGCACGAACGCGCTATTTTGTACAAAAAGCAGCGCCTTGAGTTCTTAATGCGCTCCCGCTATCCGCCTTACACGCCCGCGACGTATGCCCTGCTGCGCACCATGCTCATGTCGAGCTCTTTCCGTGTGACACTCATCCGCTACAAAAAAGAGATCAAGCGCGGTTTCCTGCTTTTCCTCTTGTTTGTCTTTTTGTACATCCGAAAGCGCTTGTAAAATCATGATAAGAGCTAAATGATAATATTAAGCTTCTATGATAATTAATACAGAAGGGAATCTTCCCATGCTTCTCGCTTTTGGGTCGCCGTTTTCTCGGTTGCATGTCCCTGAACCCCTCCCGGTTCGCCTATAAAATGACAGCGCGGGAAAATTTGTTTTTTTTTCCCAAATTCATTATCTCTTTTTTTTAACCCGGCACAATGGTTCAAAGCCGCACACGAAACGTATCCATCATTGGCGTGCCATTCAATGGCGGACAGCCCCATACCGGTGTTGAGAAGGGTCCTGACCGACTGATAGAGTTTGGTCTCAAGAGTCAGCTCGAAGAGCTCGGTTGGCATGTCGATTACGAGAGCAATCACGATCGCGTTACGCAGCTGAAGCCTGACCAAGATCCCGATGTCAAGAACCTCAAGAAACCCAAATATGTCTCGGCCGTGACGCGCGCGGTGTCATCCCAGATTGCTGAGCGTGCCAAGCGAGGCGATTTCGTTCTGACCTTGGGCGGTGACCATTCGATTGCCTTGGCAACGGTGTCGGGTGTCTTTTCCGCGTATCCCGACGCCTGCCTCATTTGGGTGGATGCGCATGCGGTAAGGCATTCAGACGAAAATTAGCATCGTCTTTGTTTACCATTTGTTCGTGTGTATTGGAGACTTATGCGAGCATGCTGCTTTCTTATTTTAGGATATCAATACTCCTGAAGCCACAGAGTCAGGCAACATCCACGGCTGCCCCCTTAGCTTTCTGACTGGTATTGCCCAGGGCCACCCCGACTTTGCTTGGGTCCAGCCCTGCCTCGACACTCAGCGATTGGTCTACATTGGTCTCCGCGACGTCGACAACTTTGAAAAACAGATTATCAAGGAGAAAAACATCAAAGCTTTCTCGATGCACCACGTTGACAAATACGGCATTGGCAAGGTAGTGGAAATGGCGCTTGATCACGTCAACCCCAAGCGCGACCGGCCCATTCACATGTCGTTTGACGTCGACGCCCTTGACCCCTCCGTTGCACCCAGCACTGTAGGTTTCCTTTTATCTGATTAGCCTCTATCATCATGCATAGCATAGTATTGACATGGCCTCTTTTTTCTTCTTTGTTCCTGTAGGGTACTCCTGTACGAGGGGGCCTCACTTTCCGAGAGGGGCATTACATCTGTGAGGCCGTGGCCGAGACGGGTCTCTTGGTGGCGGCTGACGTGGTGGAGGTGAACCCTGCATTGGAGGACGAGACTGCGGCTTTCCAAACCGTGCAGGTCGGCTGCTCGCTCGCACGGTGCTGCTTGGGCGAGTCGCTCTTATAACCACACCCGGACTAGCATTTCTTTTAACATCAGCCATCGCTATACACACACACACACACTCATAAGTCACACGCTGTCATCACCTCCGTTTTCCGCCCATTGTCCTTGATCACCTTTTATTAAACCATTCCATTCTAATGCAAGCCATTACAATGCGCTGGATAGTCAATACTTGGAGAGAGTAGCGGGTTGAAGCTTGCCAGCCGCAGGCTGATCGACGAACCAGTACGCAGGGGAGTTGTTGACGGGCTTGACACGCTGGCAGGGAAGCTCCAGCTCGGGCTGCTCGAGGATCTGCTGCAGCATATCCTGCTTACCCTCACCCGCAGTCACGAACGCAATCGCGCTGGCATTGTTCACCACCGGGAAGGTCAGCGTGATGCGCTCCGGCGGGGGCTTGGGCGAGTCCGTGATGGGTGCGACCCACAGCTTCTTCTCGTCCAGGAGCGGGTGGCCGGGGAAAAGCGAGCAGCAGTGGCCATCGGGGCCCATACCCAGCAGAATCAAGTCAAACTTGGGCAGCTCGTTGTGAAAGTAGTTGCGCACGTCCTTTTCATAGTCCTCGGCCGCCTTGGCAGCGTCTTTGCCAAACGACGCGTTGATGGTGTGAATGTTGGCGCTGGGAATGGACACAAAGTCGAGGAGCTGCTTCTTGAGCTCGAGGTAGTTGGAGTCGGCGTGGTCGAGGGGCACGCACCGCTCGTCGGCCCAGAACACGTGCCACTTGGAGAAGTCGACGTCCTTGTTGTTCTTCAAGTCCTTGGCCAGTAGCTTGGGCAGCGAGCCCCCCGAGACCGCAATGGAGAACGAGCCGTGATCAGCAATCGCGGCCTTGGAGCGCTTGGCCACAAAGTCATTCAGACCGGCCGAGAGAGCGTCGGTGGTAGGGAAGGCGTAAGCAGCTTGGGCCATGTTTAGATACACTCGCTGATAACTGATAAAAAGAACAGAAAAAGAAAAAGAGATGGACACGCGGTTGGGGGGTTGGGATGGCCTTGGTTCACCCGACGCGACTCGATAAAATGCCGCCTTCCCGATGACGCAAAAATGGGTCAATAAGCATTTCACTACTTTTTATGTCTATACTCTCTCCTCTCCTCTTTCTCTCTCGTTTTCTATATCCTGTGTGTCACATCCATGGGTACGACGTAGCCATGATACATGGAAACTAGGCCGAGGTGCTTCGTATTAGACACCGAGCAAGCAAAAGCACCCATCTCGTATGCAACACGATACACTTCTTTATTGCTTTTCAATAAATATAATACAAGGCTTGAAAACGCTCTGCTCGAACTGCCAGATAGCTGGTGGGATCTACAGGCGTAGACAGAAAGTAAAATAACGCGCGGAGGGTTCATTCGAGCATACGCTTCTGCGAGGACAGGGTTACCAAATAAGGTAGTCGGTGTCTCAAAATGATGGGGCAGGGTGAAGGTCTTGGATTGCCCGAAGTTAGAAGTTCCCCCTTTCTCCCCGTAGGTATGTATGAATGAGTACCCTATCCTATGATGCCATCATCCATCCATTCGACAACACACGATTCGCCATTGATTACGACGGATGGATGCATGGATCATTGGATAGCCACAAAAATCCATTGACTCGAGACTAAATGTACCTCCTTTCATCTCCCAATTCTACCTTTTTGCATTCCATTGCCGATTCCAGTTTGCCATGGTTCAACGTCTCACCTACAGACGCCGTCTCTCCTACAACACCCGCTCCAACCGTGTCTCGGTCGTCAAGACCCCCGGTACGATAAACATACATCTCCATTCTACCCAATCAGTCATCCTAATCTTTGACATTCTCCTTTCTTTCTAAAGGTGGTAAGCTCACCTACCAATACAACAAGAAGCCCGTCAAGGCTCCCCGTTGCGGTGACTGTGGTGAGGGTCTGCCTGGTGTAAGTGAAAACAGAGAAGGAGGAGCCGGGCAAAGCAAGTGTATTTATATTTACCCGACTGTCAATATAGATCAAGGCGTACCGCGCCCGTAAGCTCTCTTCGCTCTCGAAGAGACACAAGACCGTGAGCCGTGCTTATGGTGGCTCCCGCTGCGCTTCGTGCGTTCGCCAGCGTATCGTCCGTGCTTTCCTCATCGAGGAGCAGAAGATCGTCAAGCGCGTCATCAAGAGCCAGACCCAGAAGAAATAAGCATCTTTATTTTTTCAAATAAAACGCTTCAGGGCAAACAATGAGCTTTGATATTCCTCGACGTTCTCCATCATGTTCTTTTCTCTTTTTGAAGCGATGGACCCATCCCACCTCGAAAGAGAAAGGGCCAGATAGATACACAGATAGATACAGATACTTCTTTATGGTGCCTCTATGTATGTGTATGTGTATGTGTGTGTTTTATGTTTTGTGCATAATGGATTAGACGAGTGGGTTACTTACTGCTGAACGGGTCCACCTCAAAAATTACAATTGGGGAGCGCCCGGTGGCCTGGCCTGCGTTTCTCTGCCCTTCGTCATGGTACGATCCACGTCTTACTAAAGAGCCGCCCACACTGATCCTTTCCTCTCATGGCTTGTTCTAGACGGTACATACCATCCTGCTCACGCAAAGCGACCAGAACCCTGCGTAAGTCGGAAAGGCATGCCCTTCGCATGAGAACTAACTCCTCCCGTCCCACCTTTAGTTCTCGCACATACTAGTACGCTTCCACATGGCCTTCGATCGCGTGAAAACTAAACAATATTATACACAGTGACTACGAGACCGTTGCGAGTGCCATGGACAGTAAGTCGTCCTTTTGTCCTCGACTGAATCTCCAGTTAACAGTAGGCTAGACATCGCCGGTCTCTACGAGCAGAAGCTCCAACAAGAAAATCCGCGATTAGGCGAGATTCAGTACCGGTACGCATCCTACACACGCGCGTAAACATATGCAAGGCATGGCTTAACACTCTTTGTCACTTAGTGCCGAAGACCTGTTCCACTTCATCGACTCCCACAAGGAGTTTGTCGCTCTCGTATTTGATCCAAGCTCCAGGGTAGGTGTGTCGTCAGGGATCGAAACCCGAGGCTGACGCGTCCCCACATAGAACTACCGGCCCAGGGACAAGGAGTGGATCAAGGAAAGTCTTCTTCGCCATTTCAGCAACGCCCGGAACGACCCACCACCACCCCGTCAGCAACACCATCAGCCAAGATCGCGCGGCGGCGGAGGATACCACAGACAGTCGCGGCGTTGGTAATAAAATAATCACTCGGAAGAAGAACACATCTATGCTTCGCTTGTTGTTACCAAGTACTGCTGTCTTACTCTCTACAATTGTGACGTTCAAGTGCACGGTGACGAGTCTTTTGGTGAGGTTTCCCTTCATAGATAGCAGAAAGCCAAGGGAGTGGAAATTTGAGCGACTTCTAAATATGACACATGTTCACGTTTTCGTTCAATGCCATAACCTACAGATGTATGAAGTGTGCGATCTCGCGCGCGTAGTGTGCACACGAAACGTATTATATAAACGGTATCATGATGCAAAATAGATGATGATATAAAGTGGGTGGCATATTTATTTGTAAGGGAGCTCTAGGCGATGCTACCGGGGTGAACCACGTATGTCTACTGGATAGTGCATCTATAAATGGCTTGCTCTTTTCTTTTCTTTTATCCTTGGGGCTTGTGCTGCGTAGGTTTCCGTTGATAGTGGATGCTTGTGGAAGCAGATCGAGTAGAGTTTTGCTTTGGATATGCCCACTGGTTCGTAGGGCAACAGATCTTTGTAGAAAGGGACTTTTGTGTATGTGTCCGTCTACCTTGTCCGGTGACCTAAACAAGGCATTGAGCAAAGATGGATTTAGTACATGGCTATGATCACCACCTGTCATTTCTGCTTACCATGTAGTGTCTGGGCCGGACGACGCTTTTTCACTTGGTCTGGTTTGACTTGGTTTGGCTTTTTTTTTTGTTTCGTTGTTGCAGCCAGCCGAGATGAGTCAAGCACAGATTGATGTTCCATCCAGAGAGCCGTTTGTCCACCCAAGCAGTGTATAGCTTCGAGCTCGGAATGCGTGTAGCGTTAAAAGTTTTTGTCCACAGCATGCGCAGGAGTGTCGCGTATCAGATACGGCACATGCTCTATGAAAATCACGTAAGATCATTGCCATGTCGACTGCGGTATGCTCGCTTTACCTTTTGCGAAGGAGCTTCCAGCGTTCTCAAAACGACAACTGAGAGGTACCAAAGCAAGATGTTGGATGTGTTCACCACATAAAAAGTAGGTTGCGATGGCCAAGGTAGCAGAGTAAGATGCCAAGGTAGCAGAGTAAGATGCCTGCGCACCAATGTTCATGTAAAAGCAGGAATGATCGTATGTCGGGATCCGCTGTATGTGGACCATGGAGATGGTTTACGCCAAATGTGAGGGTGTACTTTGGATTCGTTTCCGCGTACTGTCAGCGAATAGAATCAGCGTTGGATAAGCATTTCATATGATTGTCCAGGTGCGATCAATGACATACCTTTTTGTATACATGTCACTGTGCTGTCTGTGTGATTGTCTGTCGTAGTTGTTTCGTCGTAAACAGTCGCCATCTGACCCAATGCGTCCGCCCGATTATCTCTGTGTCCCTGTCAGCGATGAAGATACAATATAAGTATCTGATATTGTTACTTGGATGGCGCTAAAAGCTTACCTTTTTGTACACATGCCACTGTGCTGTCCGTGTGATTGTTTGTCGTAGTTGCTTCCTCGTCATCAATCGCCCATCCGATCCAATGCGTCCGCCCGATTATCTTTGTCTGCCTATCAATGGTCCCGGCATAGTATAAGTATTTGATATTGTGAACTGAATGGGGTCAAAAGCATACCTTTCGCACACATGTCCCCGTGCTGTTTGTCTGTCTGTCTGTCTGTCTGTCTTCCTGTAGCCTTGGGTACTTGTCGCCACCATGAAGGCGTGTATATTTGCTGATTCCGGGTTGCCCAAGCATGATACGCCTGCCTGCCTTGTCCAAGCAATCGAGAGTAGAAAAGGTACTGTGTCAACTGGACCTTTGGAGATGTATTGGTAGCTACCGCGACAGAGGTAGGGAAGCGACCTTCGAGTCCAATCGGAGCCTGCACTGTTCATTATTGATGAGCAAGACATACATCATTTTCAATTGATATTGTAGACTGACCTTGGTTCACCAACGCCAACGTATGTCCGCTGTAGTACAACGCCTCTGTGCTAAGCCGCCCGCCCTGCACAGGAAATGGAAGATCCAGGTCTTGATCATCGTGCCACGTCCATCCTTCACCCGATGAGAGTGAGAGCTAGGAGGTAGTTTGTGTGTATGCCGAGTATGCCGTGTTGTGTGCCATGTGCCGTGTCGCGTGTCGTGTCGTGTGCCGTATCGTGTGTGTTTGTTTTGCCATCCGAACTGCCCATGAGAAGATTGAGGAGTTAATGCGTGGTGTGACGCCTTGTATAGTCTGAGACCGACCTGAGGAACGGAACAAAAGGGACGATTCCCATTGATACAACCAGAACCGTAGGAAACCGTAGAGGAAAACGTCGCTTCACCTAATCAAATAGGTAGGATGCAAAATGATGTGAGCAAATGGACTTGGTTTGGTGAATCAGTGAGTGAGTGAGTACTTTACCTTGACATGAAAAAGATGCGATGTGCTCCTGGAGGACAAACCGTTCGTATTGCCCCAAACTTCCTTCCTCCCGCCTCTTCCGGCGGTTAGGTCCGCCAAAAGGCCTTGTTTTCCGTCAACCTCCCCGCAATGGCGTCCGCCCCGCAGCGATGGCGACCCCCTTCGCGGTGCACCGGGTTCGCCGCCTTTCGCCCTGACGCGTGCCGACAGTGTTTCCGTCCTTGCCGACCTACCGATACCACTCCACCCCGGTTGGAGACTCCCCCTAACCGCAAGACCGTGCACTTTTGAGACTATCAAAGGAGATGAGTACCTATTTATTCTTGCTTTTCTTTTCTCATTGTACTGTACCTTTCCCAACCGTCCGTCCATGTATTTTACTTGGTCCATTTTGACACCATGAAAGTGCGGTGCATTTGTTGCGGCAGTGCGAGCATAAGCGAAGGAAGATAAACGGAAGAACAATGGCACCATCCGGAGCCCTACAAAACGGGTTGTAGGATAGTTCGCAGTCATATACTGTGGCCAGGAGACCGATGACTGGGATACTATCCTTCACTTCCGACGGGTGGCTACCTGCGTCATGTTGTTAGACCCCGTTCATTAAGAATTAAAGAAAAGGAAGAAAAACACTTATCTTTCGAGCAAAAGACGCGAGGACTTGGATGCCATTGTTCTCGAGATGCCTGCTAAGGACCTTATACGTCTCGGCGTGCATCGGTTTGGGCAGGAGGGTCTCCCGGTCGTGGGGTGAAGTAGCACCGGCTAGTCGGCTCCGGATACGGCAGCTATGGGCAGGCGGCTCTCCCGGTACACCACAGAGGGGGCTGCCTAAAAACGAAAAGCGAGTTAATTCAACTGATCATGAGAATACAAGAAATGACAAAGCTCTTACCAGCTACGAGGCGGACACCAGCCGCCTAGCGGCGGCTATACGGGTGCAGGCACCACCGCATCATGCCTGCACCCAGCCGCCGCTCATGGCGCGGCCCACCTGGCCTACGCCGCAGCCGAGAAAACCCCGGCAAGCCAGGGCGACGCCGCAGCAAAGAGAACCGCGACGAAGCAGATCGGCGAAGCGGGGGGGCGTCCTCCATGAGGATGTCCTCATCCCCCATGAGGATGTCCTCATCCTCCAATTCCACCTGCGCCCAGGTGAGGGTCGCAGGGACAGGCCCACAGGCAGGGCCAGCACCACGGCCAAGAAGAACGCCCGGCGAACGGTGGCCGACGCGGCGAGGGCGCACAGAGGACATGCGCGCAGCCCAAAGGACAGACATACGCGCAGCCCGGACGGCAGACACAGAACGAGCGCGAGCGCGCGAGACGCGCCCAGTGCGGACAGGACGGACGCACGAACACCGGACAGCAGCGACGCAGGCACCTCGCACGGCAGAAAGTCGGCGGGCGCGGGCGCCAAAGACGCGACGAGCGCGGATAGCCGCCACGCGGGCAAAGGACAGGCGGGTAGTACCGGCAGAGGACGAGCGGGCACCAGAGACGCGAAGAGTGCGCAGAGCAGCGGCGCAGGCGGCCCGAACAGCAGACATGCGATGAGCGCGACCCCGAGAAACACGTCCACAGCGGACAGAAGAGAAGCAGGCGGCGCGGGCAGGGGCGGCGCGGCCAGAAGACAGGCGAGGAGAGCGGCGACCAGAAGACAGGCGAGGAGAGCGGCGACCAGAAGGCAAGCGAGGAGCGCGGCGGCCAGAAGGCAGGCGAGGAGCGCGGCGGCCAGAAGGCAAGCGAGGAGCGGGGCCAGAAGGCAGGCGAGGAGCGAAGCCAGAAGGGAGGCAAGGAGCGGGGCCAGAAGGGAGGCAGGAAGCGGGGCCAGAAGGGATGCAAGAAGCGGGGCCAGAAGGGAGGCAAGAAGCGGGGCCAGAAGGCAGGCGAGGAGCATGGCCGGGAGAGGTGCGAGCAGCACGAGCGGTGGAGGCGAGGGCAGCATGAGCGGCGGTGGCGAGGGCAGAACGACCGGAGGTGGCGAGGGCAGCATGAACGCCAGAGGGACGTCTAGGGCGAAGGAGGGCGGAGCCGCGGCGGGCACCAGCACCAGAGACAGGTCCAGCTGCAGTAGCAGCTACAGGCGGGGAAGATTCCACGGAGGATAACGAAGACGCATGTCCAACTGCAATGGCAGCGGAGGGGCCAAGAGCCGACACGGGGGACCAAGCGACAGCGCCAGGCGAGGGCGAAGACAAAGACACCAACGACACCGAAGACACCGAAGACACCGAAGACACCGAGGACACCGAGGACACCGAGGACACCGAAGACACCGAGGACACCGAGGACACCGAGGACACCGAGGACACCGAAGACACCGAGGACACCGAGGACACCAAGGTGGTGGTGGAAGAGAAAGAGGTAGATGAAGCACACCCAGGTGCAGGGGCAGCAGCGGCCCACAGAGCTGCGGTGGCGGCGGAAGCGCGCGAAGACAGCAGGAAGCGCGAGTCGGTTGAGGTGGGGGGCGCGAGACGGTAGTCTGCCGCATCCGGAGAACCGAGACGGAGGGCCAAGGCACCAGCGTAAGAGGACGACGCAAAGTGAAAGTCAAAGGCGGTTAAAGAGGCACCGACCTGCCCAGCAGACGAGCGGCGCTCCAGTCTGGCGGCGAGGTTCGGGCGGGGCGGAGGAGCGGGCGGGGCAAGACGGAGGGTCGGCACGTCGCCAATCGCAGGTTCGAATTTAGTAGTGGAGGGCTTCAGGCGAAGAGTGGGGACCGGCGTGATGCGCGGTGCGAATGTCCAGCGAATGGTCTGAGCGTTAGGCATGACGATAGCTGTGAAGAGAAAAAAAGAAAAAAAAAAAAAAAGGAGAAAAAAAAAGTACGCGTAAAAATTCGCGCTCAAGTACGCTCGCGCGCGCGCCAGTGTACGATTTTTGAAAGCCAGTGTATGTGAGAAGAGACAATAATACAGCCCGCATGAGCAGATGGTAAGCCTTCATTGACTCAATGGAGTTGGGATTTAGTACTTTTATTCCTGTTTTTGTGCCTGAAGATCAGTCTGTCGCACACGACTACAGCCGTTGCCTGGCGCCTCCATCAGGTTGCCTTGGAGGCTGCTATGGAGACATACTCTGATGTGATGGACACTAGCTTGTGTTGACATATATAAAACAAACTTTCCAAAGCATACACTATCACGTTTAATAGATCACTGTATGTACAAGGCAGAAGCCTCTTGCATTGCTCTGCATTAAAGTTTAGTGCAACTCTGTCTGAGTTGTTGCATGATCCATTGACAGACACTTCGCCGCTTTAAAAACACCTAATTTTGTATATTCAAAGAAGGGCCCAAAGAGCATTGGCTGGCTACAGTGATGGTTTTTTCCGTTTCTCCACACTCTGGGTCATTGCCCGACCCCGCCTTCTCCCCTTTACCTGGCACCCTCGTTGAATATCTTCTAACAGCCTGCCCTGAGGCGGTGGGCCTTATCTCCAGTCCTTACTCCCCGTCGTGTGCGATTGTATCCTTCGACTCTGGAGAGGCCCGATACAAAGCCTGCACAGAAGGTATAGCAATCAATGGGCTTCTTTCCATTGGAGCGCCCACATTAAACATTGAGAGCAGTGTTTTTCGTCTGTCTGTTAAACATATCCTGTTCTAAGAGGTCTCCAATGTACTACATCATAATATACTCTCTAGCATTCTTAATGGCATCATTGTCCATTCGCCTGCTCAGAAATTGCTTATTGTTGCTTCTGTATGCACCGTCAATACTTCAATACTTTTTTCTCTCTCTCTCTTGCTTTTTTTTCTTGCTACTTACCCGCATGCACGTGCATGAGCATACTGTAAAAGCACACCGCTATCACCTCGAGCGTCTGCCATGCGGTCCCATGCGACGCGTAATTCTCGGTTTTTTCGCATTCATATCCTGGATCATGATGGCCGAGACGAGGGATCGGCCACAGTATCAGCCACCTCATGAACTGGGCGATGGTTCTTCTTTGAAGTGTGTATTCCGAGATCATGGATTTCGCCTTGTCAAGGATATCTTGCAAGAACTTAGCTGTGCCCTGGCCGGTCGACATGCCAACGATGCGTCCAAAGCTGACATGCTGTAGATCAAGGTCTCTGAAAAAGTGTCTCGCCTCTTTTCACGGCGCATGAGCAAGGTGGCAAGATCGCGGGTCAGGTACAGGTTCGCGCCGTCCGCGCGCTGGACTGGAGGTGAGCCGAGACCTTCGGTTTCGAGGTCAATGACGGACGCACCGTCTGCTTTGCGGAGCAGGCCCTTGTCACGGAGCATGGCCTGGACGCGGGGGATATTCCATCACTGCGGCCTCGTCGCCTAATTAGGACCTTTATTTCTTGAGCGGTTCACATTCTCTGCATGCTTCCTCTGTCTACCTTCTTCCATGTGTTTGAAATAGATGTTGGTCTCAGCATCGTTGGCGACGTGTTGTGCGGCGTTCCTGTTGATACGGACATCGACATCATACAGATGGTGGAGCGCAAGTGACCGGCATGAAAAGGGCTTTGCGACATTAGGTGAGCTGTAGTCAGTCACCACGGTGGGCTGCCTTTCGTGCTGTAGCACGTCCCGCGTCAAGTTGGCGGGGGTGATACGAAAAATGGAGATTGGCACCATCAGCGTGCGCACCGACGATCCTGTTGTCTGGCATAAACTGGACACCGATGGACGTCAGTCGAAGAAGCTAGTGACGGTTGACGTGGGGCTCTCACCTTTTCAGCGATTGTACGCGGGAAGGACACGGAATCAGGAATGCCGGTCTGACACTGGGCATGCAAGGGTCGCGGTGTACTTTTTCACGGACAACGAGAGCTGGCCCTGCTCGTTGGCTGCACGAAAGGGTGGGTTGATCACGTCCGGGCTACATTGAAGGAGAGGTGAGAGCTGATCGGTGATGGCCTGTTTGAATCGCAGTGCGGCGCTCGTAGACATTCACGCTCTTGCATTTTGTTTTGCTTTAAACTCTTCAGAAAATAAGCGGCAGTTGCAGCGCTGAGATCGTCCCTCATTATCTCGCGTCCTCACACCTGTCAATGCGCCTTTCGGCACCCACCCAGACAACCCCCAAGCGAACGTTCCAAATCTGCAAGATATTGCTCTGATATAATGGACCTTTGCTGAGGCTCCTAAACCTTAGCTGCGTACCTTGATCCGTGTACCTTCCCAGGAACGCACTTTTTTTAAAGCTACACTACGTTTCTCTATATTTTGCTGTTGTACTTCATTGATGTATCCAGTCTACGACAGAACGATACCATGGGAGCAATAAACAACGATTGAACGCATACCTTTAGAGCTATTAGGATCTGTACAGGCAATACGAGCTTTCATATAAGGCTGTATTGAGAACAACGCAGCAAGAAACGCACTAAGATCGCTTTTTGAGATTGAGTGGACACGAGCGTTACCGACTTTGAAAGAAGTCGTCCAGCGGGCTCTGAGACGGTACATAATACGATCAAAGACAATACACAATGAAATGCTGCTCTTTGTGACGAATGGGAAGACCACTTCAGTCTTGCAACACTTTCACTGTACTAGAATTATCGAACGTCGCCGCACACCAATACGACTGCTCATCAACATAAGAAGCCATTTTGAAAGCCTTAAACTTTTGGCTCGCTTTATCATTACTTTCACACATGGCAACGGAATCATCGACTTGCTGCTCCGTAACAAGATTTTTTTTCTTTTTTTTTTTTTTTTTTAAAAAAAAAAGAAAAAGAAAAAGCCCACTTTTTCCTTCTTCATTGTTCTTTGTCATTTGTACTGTACATATTAAAAAAGTAATTGTATCTATGTCCAACTAGCCAGTCTTCATCATACTCGCATAAGGCAAGTCTGAAGACCTTGGCAGCACAGGACCTATGGGAATCTCCGTCCATCTAGCCAGTCTCCAATACTCGCATAAGGCAAGCCTGAAGACATGGCATAGGACGTTGGCGCCTTCAATCTACACCAGCCATTTAACGGTCTGTCTTACTCGCATTGAGAAGACTAATGACCTTGGCAACAAGGAGGGAGGGGGTGTGGACCTTGTCCACTTGTCATTCATACTATTTGCCAGCCCGGCCAACTGACGACGGGGTGGAACAGCCTTCGAGCGAGTCGCTCACTGAGTCCGCAGCAACTGGACCCCAGGCCGTTCCGGCTTTTCTTTACTGCGACCAAGGTAGCCGGATACCCTGACCCCATTAGACATTAACATACAGCGACTCATTAGAGTCAATCTGTACAAAGGGGTTTGCCAAGCCCCCTGCCCAAATAGATGAAGAAAAGAGAAAAGAAAAAAGAAAAAAGAAAAAAAAGGGCGCGCAAAAGGTACCCTTTATATAGCTTTTCAGAAATGGTTGGCACTCCGTACTTCCTTTTCCGGCAATCATGCGCAGTTGAAGGCGACTTGTGGCAGAGAAATGTGCTTTTGAACATTAGGTAGATCAAGACATGCCAATGTGTTCATGAGCTTGCGTTTGTATAGGAACGACCGTCATATAACAGCAACGACTTTTTTGGGGCAAGAACGTACGACAATAAGACTTGCTTTGATATATATTCTTGTGTTCTTTTTATATGATGCATGTATAGACTCAACGACGCCATTTACGTCTTTCTTATCCCTGTATTGGGTGCACTGGATGGGGGAAATTAATGTACGCGTTTCAATGTTTCATTTTAATATTATTAAAATTTAAATGTGTGGGGAACCGGGGGTCTGTGCGCCAACTGTTTTACAAGTTAAAGAGGAGCTGCAACATACCTCTTCGTCATTGCTAAGGCAGACGATGTGTGTCATTCATCAGTGTCATCCACTACATATATTCAGTTTTTTAAAGGCTTTTGAAACAGCATAGACTACGATGGATCCTAATCAGGACCCTTTCTGCGATTGCCCTTGTTTAATTTTTTTTGTTTCGTGTCCTGGCAGTTCGACGTCAACCGACCCAGGTACATGCCAACTTGATTCAAAATTGATGCCATCAAAGCCTAACCGCTACGTATGGAGCCGCAAATCAGCTTCAAACGAACGACAAATAAAACGAACCGTGTATAAGAACAAAAGACGTGCATGTCATATGTATATCCATTGTGCCAGTATCTTTATCCAATCAAATAGGAACCAACATGCGGCTCACTCTTTTTCGTTAATGTTCGCCTTCATGGTATTAGCGGTTTGACATTCAGTTTCTTTTTGAATGAATATAAATATGAAGTGCATCATGGGTTGTCTGATGCAGTGTGGTGTGCGACAGGCATTTGCTATCTACTGTCTTTTATTCTCGGTGACTGTTCGCCGCTGGATCCCAGCTCCTGAAGTTTGTATTACCTTTCAATTGTTTACAATCTCTTCAATCACTTCAGTCGCATTTTCTTGTCTGCCTCAACAAGGAGTGCTTTAATCGAGCCGATCCTTTCGCAAACACCCCCGCCGCTCGAAAGGAAGTACTGAAGAAGATCGTTCAGGATGAACCTGCTCTTCTGGCAATCCGTCGACCCTTCGAACACCAAGATGACGTACTCTCAAGGAACATGTGAAATCGCGTTGGGACAATGCAGTATCCGAGACGGTCGACGCAAAACTAGATCGTACCTGCGTAGCTTCGATCTTCCACCCAAGGCCTCGTTTAATAAGCACCTCCGCGTAACATCCCAGCCGCAACGGCACAACATTTGACACCGTCCAAGGCTGTCTTAAGAACGATACACCTACTGCAATATTGCTGGTGCACTTGACTAAACGCTTTGACACCATGACACCGAGCAGACATTCAAGCACGTAGCCGGAGGCGAAGGGGCTCATCCACATCCGGAACGCATTCAAAGTGTCACCCTTGAACGAAACGAGTCCCACCGCTTGTAAAATTTAAGGATATGGGTGAGTGAAGAACAACGAAGTTTTCTTTCTCTTCTTTGTATTGTCTTTTTCCTATGGCTAACAAATGAACCCAGGTTCAAGCAGCGGGCTCAGCAAGAAAAAAGCGCAAAACATTCGTACCTAACGACGTACAATGGTGTATGGACGCAGGAAATTTGGTCGCATTCAAGAGATTCACCGAGAAATTCGAGCCTCTTGATCGACGCCGAGCTGCGTGATTCTAATATCATCGCCAACTCGAAATATTTCAGCACGACGGCCTCCAAAACTGCGTTAGCGAACTATAAATGCTGGCTCTGTTCCGCAGACTACGTTCGCTTCTGGATGGATCGCCACCCTCGTACCAACTAAATAGATGTCTATGCTTGCTGATGAACGTATCAAGCAAGCGATTGATATACGCACAGAAGTCGCAAGACGTTAAGCCGATGAAAGCTACGAGATGAAGGGCACAAGCAGTGGAAGCAAGAGCGCAAGCACGAGCGCAAGCAATGTCGGCCAGCAGATTATTTGCACAATACCAACAAGCCGCCTGAGACTTGATTAATAGACATGGACCCCCCCCCACAGCGCCCATTATTTCACGCTTTTTTGATGCAACTTGTGGTCGGCGCTACTTTAATGTTAATTGCTCCAAGTAACGAGTTCGCCCCAAGAAACGTTGCCTCTTTTGACCAACCCATTGTTCTTTTAATATTGATATGGAAGGCAGATTCCTTAAATAAACGCGCAGTCCAAGAGTGACACCCTCATTACTGTATGGCTCTTTACAATCACCTTCGCCTTCGGCTACAAGTCTCCACACTTCCACATAACATTCGCTCACTCTAGTACGTTTCCCACCGCTTGATGAGCCGGTCCCCGGGATTCCCGTTTTTTTTTTTTTTTTTTTTTTTTGCGACTAAGTGATTGGATTATAATGACCCGATTTCGTCAACACTCGCGGCATCAGTATATCTTCTATATCAGAATATTTTTGCCCTGTAAAAAGCGCGTAAACCTCGTTACCTATCTACTAAATAGGATTACCACTTTAGGACTATAATATTTAACGGAAGGAAGGGGTACTCTCTTTTATTTATTTATTGATAAACCGCATCATGGTTCTGGATACGCACGTGGACTTCTTCTTTCTCGTTCTGGGATTTGGATGTCCATTCCGTAATCCATCCGATCACTAAGGCATAATGTGAGTATAGTAGGTCAACGCGATATAGCAGTATGTACCTTCTTTGTGCCAGCGAAGCGAGTTGGCGGGCTTCAGAGTCCAGTGATTTTCGTCGGGGAAGTAGAGTAACCGCGATGGCACGCCCTGGCGTTGGAGAGCAGTGAACGTGGCAAAGCCCTCACCATCGACGAGACGATAGTCATGGCCACCTAAAGAGATACGAATTGATGCGTGTTTCAAATTAAGCTCATTCTTTCGCATTTACCATGAATAACGAGGGTAGGTGTCTTCCAGTTCTGGACATAATTGGACGGCGACCAGCGCTCATAGACTACACGACTGAGAGCATGGTAAGGCGGACCACCAAACTAGAGCAAATAAAAAGTGTAAGCAAGCAGCCGAGCCAGGCTTTTCACTCATTACCTCACGCTCGGGGAAATACAGCTCCTCGGTAGTGTAATAAGTGTTGACGGTGGAGAACATGCCGTCGTGATTGACAAAGGCCTTGAAGCGGTTGGTGTGACCGTTGAGCCAGTTGATCATGTAGCCGCCATAAGATGCGCCCAGCGCCGTGAGACGATTGGCATCAATGAAGTCGTATTTTTGGAGAATATAGTCGACACCCTTCTCGAGATCGTGATAAGGATGGGAACCCCAGTTGCGTCTGATGGAATCGGTGAATTTCTGGCCATAGCCAGTCGAGCCGTGCGGGTTGATGGCAACCACGACAAAGCCTGCACCGGCGAAGACCTGGGGGTTCCAACGCGTACTCCACGAATCCATCCAGGCGCCCTGAGGGCCACCGTGGATCAGAAACGCGAGCGGGTATTTCTTGGAAGGATCGAAACCAGAAGGCTTGATGAGCCAGCCGTGGACGCTGTCGCCCAGCGCACCTTCAAAGAGAAACTCTTCCAGAGCGTTGAATTGGATTTCGGCCAGACGCTCAGCAAGGTCGGAGGAGGGGCCTAGCTGCTTGCGGTTTCCCTTGGGGTCCAGAGTGTAGATGACGTTCGGGGACTGCATCGAGCTGGCGGTAAAAAGGAGCGTGTTGGACGGCAAGACAGAGACGCTGGAAACCGCGTTGGTTTCAGTCAGCGTGAGGATAGACAGACCGGGCTTGTGAAGGTCGATGGCGAACAGCTTGTTGCGGCCGTGCTCCTCGGCGGTAACGTACAGGATGCTTTCGTCGGGCGAGAAGGCGAGCGAGCTCGGGCTGCGATCCCAGTCTTCGGCGATGAGTGTGCGCTTGCCGTTCTTGTAGAGGACAATACGGTTCCGATCGGACTCATACTGGGGTTCCATCATCTGGAGGTACGCGAGCGCGCCGGAGGGTGCGTAGGTGGGTGACGTCGCAGCAGCAGGAATGTCGTTATTCAACACCTCAGGCTCCGATTGGCCGGAAGTAGGTACAACATAGACGAACTTGGATGTTTCCCAGGCCGTCGCCGAGCCCTTGATTTTAGCCAAGAAGGCGACCTCCTCGCCTACACATGGATGATGAGCTTCAGACACATCGTGGTGGGTCCTGTAGCTTACCGTTTGGCGATATGTCATAGTCGGAGGCGCCACCGTCTGGGAAGATAGGGGACTCCTAAAATGCACCAAATAAGTATGCAGCATAGCACAGCATTGATTTTCGTTTTCACTTACCAGACCGGTGCGAGCGAGCAGGTTGCGCGGCTCGCCCGCCACCTTGTATTTACCGTCGACGAGCTCAAGCTCGACAACGAAGATGTTGTTCTTCTTTTCCGGCACAAACGAGTCCCAGTGGCTGATAAAAAAAAAAAGAGGGGTCAAACCATGCATACAAACGAAGACGACATGAATGCTTCATACCGAACCATCAGCTCATCGTAGACGAGGGCGGTATCGCGCTTGGTTTCCTTGATTTCAGCGTCGCGCTTCTTGGCATAAAGGAGCGAGCCGTCCTGCTGATACACCTGGGCTGAGAAGGCAAGGAGGCGCTTCTGGGCGTTGTACCTTTCAAACTGATGAGATACCTGCTAAAAGAAGAGGTAGAAAGAAACTCACTTGACGTTGGCGAACTCGACGGGGAAGTCAGTCAGACGGTAGGGTTCAGCTTGGCCCTGGATGTCGCGCACATACAGCTGACTCACGCCTTCTCCGGCCGCTTCAAAGTACGCGACGTGCGTATCGTCCAAGAAGAACGGATCATTCTGGGAGGTATCAAAGCTCGGTTCAGTCAAGGAGGTTGTCTTGCCTTCCTGGAGGTCGACGAGGTACAAGTTGCGCGTTGTCTATAGACACCACAGTATGAGGAGGCGTTTTTTTCTTTCTTTTTCTTTTTCTCTGTCAGGTGTATATCATCACGTACTTTGTCCTCAGCAGGATGATAGACCGACTGGGCGTAGACAGCATGCAGGCCGTTGGGAGCAGGCGAGGGAGCGCCTGGACGAGGCAGCGAGACAACGTCTTGAGGTGTGAGGGATCTGGCAGTAGCTACCATGGCAATGGTGACGAGGAGAATCAGCGACCTCAGCAGAGGGCGGGTCGCAGACATGGTTTGTATTCGATGTGCGAAAGAAACGCAGCCCGACTTGAAGTTACTGATTCGGGTGCTTTTTGCCTTTTGTAGACGCTCTTTTTTGCGACCGTTATATAATCCAGCCACAGACACAGACAAGTGCAGAGCTCAATCGCCGAGATCTCGGACCACTGTCTCGCGACCTTAGGACAAACAAGTGTTCTGGGCTCGGCTCTCCCTCGTCGAGCTCTGCAAGGTTTTATTGTCGAGTTCACTTTCTCGATATGCCAATCTCTCTTTTTACGCGATTGACCCAAAGTCCTTCCTTATCTTGACCGCAGTGATGACTAAGTCTACAAGGTGTAAAATGAGCATGGCATAGACAATGAGTTCAGTTTGGTCGACAGATATATACGCGTCTATTGCCTTCGAATCGGCATATTTTCAATAAATGCAGCTCTGCAGCATGCCAGCCGTGACAAAGTACTGCACGTAACTTCCCGACCGATGATATCAGTTCGAATAGAAACGTATGATACAGCGTATTTATGATGAATTATTTGTTCGACGCAGTGACACATGGTGGGGTATGGGTACCGTATGGTGTAGTAGGCGTTGTGGGCAAGCACCTATTTTGTACAGTGGTTTCCCCTAATGAATGAGATTACTGTATTTGACACGGATCTCCCATTCACCGCTGGACTCATTTCAGGTCGCCGCTACTCGAATTATCAGCTCGGCAGAAGCTGTTTGATGACTTCAACATGGCGCTACCACGTTTCATGTATAGCATTCCATCGTCTTCGCTTTTGGTGTGACTGACACCTCTCCATGGCGTCCAACGACTATAAACACAGGTGCGAGAATCCAAAAATGTCTTGGTTCGTGGAAACAAAGGCTACTACTCCTGCGTTCCTAAAGCATATGCTGGGAAAACAAACATGCTCTCGTGCATCTCTTTTCAAGCTGACCTTAAGTAGGCCGGCGACCGAATCCCTAAGGTACCATTACTACCCGAGCGACCCGACATGCATACACGCCTATTACAGCCATTTACTTGTTAGCAGACGTCAGTGCTTCCAAACATCTATCACTAAAGCCAGGTCAGCGCCCTTCAGAAGCCACGATACAGCCGGGCGTTCTTGTCTGAGCGGCCTAGGTCGTCAGCCTACGGGCGTGTGCTCTTTCTTCTGCCAATACTGAGGACACTTCTCTGTGGGTTTAACCCTCTCTTGCTCAGTGTCGCTCGTTATCCAACATATGACTTGTTATACATCATTCCCGTTGGGATATATTTGAGGTACTGTATTTTTTCCATTTCCCGGGCATATAACTTGTCCCAACGGCCACTGTATATGATGCTTCAACACAATTTACGCATTCATATCGTTTATCGATCTCTTTCGCAAACGTGGCGTAGTAGCTATAGGCGGTGTGTGTGGCGAGACTGGGCGGGAGGAGGAGGGTGCACGGACGATCCCAAGCAGTTTCACGTCACTGCAATCCACGAGATGTGCTCTTGCTTCTTTCGCCTTGGCTTCCAGAAAATTCTGTGAGAAGCAAGAAAGAGAGTCAGCGACAAAAAGCTATGACATAAAGTTCACCCGCCTTCCATTTGAACAAGAAGTTCAAGGTATCCTTGAATTTCCGGAGATCTTCAAAGCGGCGCGGAATCGTCAAGTTTGCCAATGGCTTTGCCACGAAAACACCAGACACATATTGCGGGACATAGGCATATCCTGCGGTGCCTACATTGACAGACATGCAATATTATTGGGTACATGGCTCATCGAAGACATACAAGGTTAAATCTGATCTTACCTAGCCAATCCATGGCAACAAGATCACGGCCACAACCAAATCGTACCAAGTGGGACAAGATGGACGCGTTGATACGGATGTTTTTGGACTGCTGATACAACGCAACTGTATCAGTGACATCCTCTTTCTTCCATCGAATGGAAGAAAGTTCCACTCGTCCGTTGTCCACGATCGTTACAGCCAGAAGATCGATCTTCCGACCGCCTGCTACTGAAGCGGTTCCTTGGGCATCAGAGAAACCGCAAACAGATTGCAGGAGGATCTGGTTGTCCCTCGTGCAAGTGGAGACACATTCGCCACTACAAACAAATGTCATGATATCAGCGAGATCAATTCTTTCTCCTCGAAGAGGCTCTCGTTTTATGATACACTTACTCTTCCAATCGAACGCTTGTTTTCCTCAGCAGGCAGTCGAGCAAGGATGCGAAGCGACGGTACACCGTGGTTTCAGATTCCTTGGCTTCGGCATTCCAGTCATCCATGTGATCGACACTGTTGCAAGTTGGATGTCAGCTCATTTCCTCGCTTAAAACCATTAATTTACAGAAGTTGCAGAATGCCAAGCATGCGGAATTGATCGGTGTATCGTGCTTTGCTCATTATCAGTTGCCGCTGCCGTTTAACGGAGCTGGTGCCAGGCCTGCCGTCCACCGGATGTAAAAAAGTCGTAACAAGGTCTCCGCAGGTCAGATTACGGAAGGATCACTTCAACTGCATTAATTCATGCTGTGCAAGAAGGGTATCTGCGCTGCCGCCACGGGTGGTCTTTCACCGAAAAGTTTCCTGTGTGTCCGCGCCGTTGATTGCTCCCGTGTCCTGTGACTGTATGCTTCATGAAGCCTTCTTTGCAGCCACTGAACACACCAACTTTCGTTGTCGTTGAACTTGTATCGTTCGTGAGCGGGAAGGAATGACCCAGAGATTAAGTGCAGGTCGTGATGAGACCGAGCCGAAAATTGAGGAAGGACTCGTCCATCGGGGACGCTGAGAGAAGCTACGACTGCCGTAAAACGTTCATAAAGTTGGTGAAGGCTTCGCCTTATGTCTGCTGCGTACGACTACCAAAGGCAGGCAGTGTGTAGTGTTTTAAGGGTGGAAAAGATGCAGTGGGCGTATTTAAAGCAACGCAAGCGACTGTGCACTACATAATCTGTCCGCTGGGTTGGGAAAAGCCTCAATCAGTGGGTCGCATTCGAGGAGCGCAACGCAGCAATTGCTGACTCTTTGCATACAGTGGTGGATGTAGTGCAGAAAGGCTATATGCTTGGCATGGCCGACGGAAGTGCGGCAGCGGCCACGCCTCGTGTATCCAAGACCCTTTGACCTCCTTTAACACTCTTACTCGCCCTTTCTGAACTCCAACAAGTTTTCTTTTTTACTGGCTCAAGTAGAAGAGCTGCGCAGCAAAGTAACAACTGACGACTGTAAATATTGGACGACTCACTCGCTATCTTTCTTTCTTTTTTATGCCCTAGAGGTATGTGGATCACGCCATAAGTGAACTCATTCACCACCTTCTGTCCAGCTTATATTAGAGCAGCGGCAACTTGAAATCAACCCCAGTGGGCAAATGAGAGATTCGTGTCACACCAAGGCGGAACAGCGCAAGCGTGTCATTGCGGAAATCCCACCCTGGCAGGCCTCAAAAGAGCGCTTACATGCATCGATTTTCCGATGCACTCGTCTCTGCTTCCTCCTCACTTCTTCACACAGTACTGTGGTAGTATTAGCAGCAGCAGTAGTAGTAAAAATAGTAGTAATAGTAGTAATAGATATAATGCCCATGAACGTACATAATGATGAAGGAGATGCATGTATTGAATATGTTAAGACTGGCTGTAGAGAATAGCACACATGCCACCTGAAAAGGCGGGCTTCTTTGCCTTGAAGCCATCGAGATGATTCGCAACACGTTGGATAACTTCCTGTTGCTCAGGTTGGGAGGGTCGGATTTGACCCTTTTTGGTGACAATCTCGATCTTGACTTTGTTACCCTTTTCGAGCAACTGCCTTGCTTTGCCGAGTTTGTGCTGCATGTCATGGTCGCTTACGTTCCAAGCAAACTGGATTTCCTTCTCTGTTCCGCCTGGTTTGGCGGTCTTGTTCTTCTTTTGCTGCTTCTGTTTGGCGAACATGAGCTTCTTGTCAAAGAGGCGGCACACGGGCGGGTTGGCGTTCGGGTCGACCTCGATCAGAAAGTACTGGTTGCGATCGATGGAATCCAGCACACGTTTCACCGGCACACGCCGCTGGACCTCTCCTTCAGCGTTGACAAACGTAATGTACCGAGAAACAATCTCCTCGTCGCGACGCGGGCGATCCATCGGTGCTGGAGCAGGTTTCTCGGTAGTGGCAGTGCTAAGGACCGGCGAGGCTGGCTTGGGCTTGGGCTTCGTGACAAAGGTGCGGTGCCATAGACTCGGTTGGGCCGCCGGCTTGTGTTGGTAGAAAGTAAACGCCGGGAGGCGACGCGTGCAGATCCGTAGAAGTGACATGTCAAAGTTATAAGAGAAAAGAATGAAGGCGACACGCAAGCAACACACGCAAACAGACAACCACGCGCGCGCGCATGCCACGCAAATGTTGCTGAATGAAATAATAGACCTCGATTTGAGTGGCCGCTCTGCAACTCAACCACCTTGCTCTCTGTCTGTCTTTTTCCTCTGTCTTGGTCCTTTCTGCCTCTCTCCCTCTTCCCTCTCCTTATTATAGAACTCTACAACACAACACATCATGTCCCTCAACGACCAGGTCAAGAGCTTCAAAAAGTCGCTCAATGCCAACACCATGATTGGTGCCAAGCGAGTAGCAAGCGGATCACACGCTCGATCGATCGACGCTGGCTCCTCCACTTCCGGCAACAAGCACAATTCGATCTCAAACAACACTCGGGCAGCATTCGAGTCCCAAGAGCCACGCAAAAAGAGCAAAAAGGCGATGGGTACGGCTGCTCGTTGTATCGGCATTCTCTAATCTATAACTTGGTGCTTTAGTCTATTCGCAACCGGCCAACACGGGAACAGGCCACCATGCCATGAGTCAGCTTTATACCGTCATTCAATTCCTCAAAGTAAACACTCTTGAATATGCTCATGCTGGCTAGAGTTACCTTACACATGATATCATAGGACTGTGAAGAGCCGCAGTCTGTCGTCAGCATCGTATCAAGGACAAAAGTCGATATTGGCAGTAACCCGGATTTGTGGGACAAGCTGACACACAACGACAAGATCGATTATGACCCTTCCAAGCAGACATTCGCTTACAAGGTAGATGGCATGGAAACTGGAAATTAGAGGAAAAACGAGGAGAGGTCATTTTCTGCTCACACTATACAATTCGCCATGGTAGCCAACTTACCAAATCAAAAGCAAGGACGACCTGTTACGGTTGCTCGTAGACAAGAAGGATGAAGGGGGCATGGATTACAAAGACCTGAAAGACTCGTATGCCAAGCTTAGCGAAGCTGTGGAGGATCTTGCCAACGAGGGGCAGATCTTGGTGATTCGCAACAAGGATGGCAATCCGCGTGTCCTGTTTTACAACAATGTTGAGTACAACACAGCCATTGATCCCAGTAAGTGCGGTAGACAGTAATACACATACACAAAAATATCTAACAAGTACGGGTAGACTTCAAAGACATGTGGTCCAGCATCAAAGTTCCAGACGAGACAGATTTACCAAAGGCATTGGAAGATGGTAGGATAGGGAACGCTGGGTAGTTGGAATGGATCCTAATTGTATGTACGTAGCCGGCCTGAAAACGATGGAGGTGTTCGAGAAGAAGGTGGTAACCGAGGTAAGGCACAAGGTAATAGCACTTTTTTGGGCAATCTGGCTTAGCACGCGTGTTTCTACAGCCCAAGCTGAAACGCTCGAAAACACGCAACAGAAAAATTAAGATCACCAACACCCATTTGGACATTGATCTGTCCAAGGATTACGTCCCTAAATAATACACTGGCACTAACAGAAAAGGATAAAAAAAAAAAAAGAGAAAAGAGGGCAAAAAAAACGGAGCGCCATCCATCTTTGTTTGCATATATAAGAATGAATCATCCACCATCAAAAAAGACAAGCAATAAAGCTCTTTCCCCTTGTTTATACCGATCCATCACTATGTTTGTTTTTCTGGAGAACACTTCTATTGTTCTCCTTGGTTTGTACGACCCGAATTCTTTTTTTTTTTTTTATATCTAATTTTGCATAATTATGGCCAAAGGTAAACACGAGACATCCTATTTGACAAGAGACTGACAATGTAGCCTGCGCCTCCTTTATGTGTACGCAGACGGAAAAGTTCTGACGGTCGATACAATCAACCCAGTGGTGAAGAAGGCGGAATATGCTGTGCGTGGAAAGCTCGCGATGCGAGCAGATGAGATGAACCAGGCGATTTTGCATGGTGACACACGCTTCCCTTTCGACAAGGTGGCCTTTTGCAACCTCGGCAACCCGCAGCAGCTGCAACAAAAACCCATTACATTCTTTCGGCAGGTGGCGTCCTTGTGTGAGAATCCAGAGCTCCTTGAGCACCCGCGCAAAGACCTTCTCAAGCTGTATCCACCCGACGCGATCGACCGTGCTGCCACTTTGCTCAAGCACATTGGCAGCGTCGGGGCCTACTCCCACTCCAAAGGCGTGCCCTACATTCGGGAGAACGTGGCCAAGTTTATAGAGCGTCGGGATGGCTATCCGGCCGACCCGCATCATATTTTCCTGACCCAAGGCGCGTCGGCCGGCGTCCAGCTGATCATGCAAACTATCACGCAAAGTCAGTCTACAGGCTTTTTGATGTAAGTCCCATTTTCGGAAGCAACGCAGGTGACTTATTCTATACAGACCGATCCCACAGTACCCGCTCTACTCGGCTACCTTGACGCTCTTGGACGCGACTCCGGTGCCCTACTATCTCTATGAAAACAAAGAGTGGGCCATGGATGTGGAGAACTTGGCGGGATCGCTGCGCACGGCGCGCGACAAGGGCATTGACGTGCGCGCGATGGTCGTGATCAATCCAGGGAACCCGACCGGGCAGTGCTTGTCCCAAGACACGATACGCCGTGTCATTGAGTTCTGCCACAAAGAACGCATCATCCTGCTTGCCGACGAAGTGTACCAGACCAACATTTATTACCCGGAGCAGCGCCCCTTCCACAGCTTCAAAAAGGTGTTGCGGTCGATGGGCGCTGCCTACAACGACCAAGAACTCTTTTCATTCCACTCCATTTCGAAAGGCATGGTGGGCGAGTGCGGGCGCCGCGGCGGCTATGTAGAGTGCACCAACATCGACGACGCGGTGCTGGACCAGCTCTACAAGATGGCATCCATCTCGCTGTGTCCAAACGTGCAGGGCCAGATCATGGTCGACCTTATGACGACCCCGCCGAAAGAAGGGGACCCGTCGTATCCGAAATATCGCGAAGAATACGATGCTATTTTTGAGTCGCTCAAGCGGCGTGCCGCGCTCTTGGCGCAGTGCTTCCACCACATGGAGGGCATGACGTGCAACGACGCGGAGGGTGCGCTCTATGTGTTCCCTCAAATACGCCTGCCCAAGAAGGCGCTGGCGGCTGCCAAAGAAGCCGGTCTACCCCCGGATGCATTTTATGCGTTCGAGATGCTGGAGAAGACAGGCGTGTGTGTCGTGCCAGGTAAAAGAGGAGAAAACGTGAAAGACAGACCGATGTGACAGTGTAAGGTTTACTCACGCATTTATTACAAAAGGCTCTGGATTCGGCCAAGAGCCGGGGACGCTCCACTTTCGATCTACATTCCTGCCCCCAGAAGAGTTGTTTACAAAGTTTTGTGCGCGTCTCGAGACGTTTCATCGTGAATTCCTGGATAAATACAAAGACTGAAGGTTGCTTATTTTTCCTTTCTGAACTCGGCCTCGACGTTAGAGATGCCGACAGGTTCTCCCGACTATATAATATGATATGGATGAGTAATCCGTGCGTCGGCCTTCAACACTATACTATAACCTTCTCATCATAGTCGGCCCAGTCTTCCGAGAGATCAATCTCGGTAAAAGGTGTGTCAGATTCGACGCCCTTGGCCACCCAGGTATCCTATTCAAATATTACGACCTGAGACGGAATGCTGGCTTTTTCCGGGACTTACACGAGGCGAGAAATCGACGAGCTCGAGACCACGGCAGTCAAAGACAGCCATCTTTTGAGCCTTGCCATTCTGCTCGGCACTGTAAGAACCGATCTTGACGCCGGGCTCAAACTCTGAACATATACAATACAAATAGCCGGATGAGTTCTCGCCCGTTCGAGCTACTATTCAAACCCCCTCTACTTGCGTGCAGACGACTCGCGCTTGCAGAATTTGCAGCGCATGACCAGGTTCGCCGAACCACGCGAGCCAGGAATGTCAACCGTTTCCTATTCCTTGATGAGCGCATCATTCCTTGCAGATTTTCTCTCTCTGCTTACATGAGGATTGAACGAAATCCAGTTTTCGTCTGTCTCGCGGCAGCTGCCACATTGGATCTATGTGTCGAAGAGCATGAGGTGAACGAGGCACGGGGGGGGGGCAAACGGCGGGGGTTTATGCAAACCTTGAAATGCCACTCGTAGTCGTCGGTGGGACGCAGGTCGGTGACGTTCTCAAGTTCAGCCTTCAAGTACAAGCCCAGTTTCTATGCGAGATTGTCAAAAAAAAGCCAGCACGTAGTGTATTATTGAAAAGGACACGTACGACCATGGTTCAGAGCGGGGGACGTGTCTGTGCGCGTGGAAGGAGCAAGATTTAGAAAAAATGCGCGTCTCGCCAAACGCAGCAGATGACGAATGTGACTGGCTGCAAAAGAGTGACACCAACCGGAATGGCATAATACAGACACACAAGCTATACAAAGTAACATAAGCGTAAGCCATTATCTATGGATGCGCTCCAGAATTTTGGTCTACAAATGGGTGCCTTTCTGCTGGAATACGCGTGTTCATTATTCACATAGGGTGCCTCCCCCTTGCTGACTCCTAAAGAGGACGTGAGAGCACTGTCCATAGATCAGCAAGCATTCTTTTCAAATTAGTTGCGCTTTGATACAATTGCAGACCAAGCATTCTTTTTTGTAGATAAGTCTGCTTTTGTGCCATGGCGACAAAGAGAACGACATAGAAAGAAAGAAAGAAGGAACAGAGCATCATTTGCTCCACCCTGAGGAAAAAGAGAGGCAACGACAAACTTACCGTAAAAATGCGAAACTCCGCATGTCCCATTATTTTTTTTCTTTCTCTCACTTGTTCATAAGCAAGCCATTTCATGTTCAACTTTGGCCAAAGCTCACAAGGTTCAGCGAGTACGTCGGGTGGTACGCCGACCTTTGGCAGTACGTCTAACGCTGCGCCTTCCTTTGGATCGTCCGCTCCCACTTTTGGATCGTCTGCTCCCAGCTTTGGTCAATCTTCCACCACGTCCGGCTTTGGCCAATCCAACCCGACAGGCCATCAACGCAGCAACACTACCCTCTTCACGCCCGCCTCCACCTCCACCACCCCGTCCCTCTTTGGAGGCGCCACACAGCAAACCAGCACCACGCAAGCGCCATCGTCTACGTTTACCTTCGGCAGCAATACCAGCTCAACCGGGACGGGCAGTATCTTTAACAAACCTGCCACCGCGACCGGTACTTCCACCGCACCAGGCACGGGCGTGGGCTTCGGTAGTTTTGGTAGCGGCTTAGGCGGTCTTGGTGCAAGCAACGCGACACAACCCCAATCCACGTTCTCCAGCTCCTTGTTTGGTGGCCAGCAGCAGCAGCAGCAGCAACAGCAGCAACAGCAACAGCAACAACAATCTCAACAGAATCAAACGACAGGTCCGCTCCTCAACTTTAGCACATGTTTCCCAGATACCAACGTCCCTCATTTTGTGGTAAAACCCGACACCGTGACCCGGACATCACTGCCGCCCGCCTTCTTCATCGGCGAATCGGCAAAGACGCGTGCCGAAGTCGAACAAGAGGAAGACACACCCAAGCCCTGGACGATCAGCGGCGACCGGGCTGTTCTGCCAAGATACCTGACGCTGGACACCATCCCTGTAAGTGCGCTTTACTGGTTTTTGCTGTGTGCGTGTCTGTGTGGGTGAGACGGGAGTGTATGTGCGTAGGGGGGGGGGACATTGTGTTTCTATGGCAGAAGATGGGTAGACTCAATTTTTCGCTTGGTTTAGTCCACTGCGGCAAGTGATGCGAACCAAGAAGCGTCATCGGGTCAAAAGCGAAAGGACGATAGCACACGGCAGACCGAACCGCGGAAATCCTTATTTAAAGCAGCACAACACAACGACGGTATCTTTGCTAAGCGAAGTGTAGGCGGTAGTTTTGCAGACAGCAACAGCAGGGCGACCCGCCGCGATACGGATGACCCGCCGGCTGTGTCCATCTGGGACATTGGCGTCAATCCCAACAAATACAATCTCGAAACCCACACACCTCCTGCTGGTAAGCTCCAAAAAAAAAGTTTTGATCTGGCGTGTTCTTGCTCTAGCAAGAAAAAGAAAAAAAGACATACTAATGACCATCGAAAAGATACTTGGTCCAATTCGGTCACGCATGTACGCGCTACCCCAACCAATATGATCAGTGCGGATAAGCTTGACCGAAAGGGAACCAACATTGTGCGTGTGTTTGGCTTTACGCCCGACCTGCAGACCGAGGTAATCAACCATTTCAACAAGTATGGTCTGATTGAAGAACGGCACCAGCAAGCGAACTGGATCACCTTCCGCTACAGTGCGTATGATGCCACCCAAAAGGCGCTGCAGTTCCATGGCCAGATCCTCGCTAGAAATTGCATGATTGGCGTCGTCCCTGCTACTTCCATGACTGAACTCACCACCGCCAAATAAAGTGCATCATCCGTTCCCTAATTACATTTGCATTTAAATACAGAAAAAAAAAGTATCATTTTGAGTTCCCTGCTATCGCGCCTTCCTGCGATCCCTGCTATATAGTGTCAAGGGACACATGCGCAAGAGGGCGGATAGTTTTGCAGGATAACAAACGGTTGTTCCTTTTTCCCAAAATTTTATGCATGAAACTAAAATAAATCTGACTGGCGGGGCGTATCCTGGAACAATCAAATCAAATAGCGTGCTGTATGTGCGCATAATAACGTCAATGGTGTTTTGTCACCCTTGTGAAATAGTAAAAAAGAAAAAAAAAAGAAAAATGGGAAATCATCTAAAAAGGTCAAAACGACGCTTCTTGTTCTTAACTATCTTTTCTCCTTTGCACAGTCATGATCATCAAAAACGTCTTCAGAGCTACGCCAAAGACACGCTTCGTGACTCAGCAGGTGCGTCGCTACAGTGAAGAAATTCCTCGGACGGGCGAGAGCGGCCAAATGACACCGCCTGTCTCCCGTGGAGGATACATGGCAGCCGGTGCGACTGTGACCTTGGCAGGTGCCATGATGATGCGGTCCACCAACAAACGGCGTCAGCACCATCACCATCACCACCACCATATTCGCGAACCCCCCGCTGTGTAAATAGACCCAAAGCAAATAGCAAATTCGAATTCGAAAGACACGCTCCAAAGGCTACATACATTCGGATAAACAGTTATGTATATATACAATTTGCACAAAATATACAAAAGATATGTGTAACGTGAACGCTGTTGTGCTGAAGAGAGAGAGAGAGAAAGGGACGAGTGGGGTGAGCACGAAGGAAAGGATGTGCGGTAAGAAAAGAAAAAAGGGGGGAGGCGAGAGTCTGGAGAAGGAATGGTATCGCTTGATTACATTGGGATCGAGGGGACCCATATTTAAAAAAGGGGTAGAAAATTCAGAAAAGAAAAGAGAAAATAGGAAGGGCTTAGATGGTAAGGGCTGAAGCAGGTTGAATCGGTGCGTTGGCGTTCAGCTGCGAAGGTGCCAAAGGAGGCAGCTGTCGCTGCTGTTGCTGTTGCTGCTGCTGTCGTTGCTGTGGGGTATCGTTGAGCGCGGGCAAGGATATGATCTTGAAATCGTCGACTTTAACAAAGACAGCGCGTTGCGGGTCGGTGCGGAAGTAGCGCCTATTGTCCACCATGCCGTCGGATTTGCCCACTATGTAGAATCATCGTTGAGTATCTCCTTGTTGTGCACTATCCATCTCTCTCTCTGTGTGCATATACTTACAGCGACTCTCAAGCTCGATGCCGACCCAGATGCCTTTTGCAAAGTTGACGGTGCCGACATATTTGATAACACCTTTGGTGGGCAAGGGACGGCGCAAGAGCTCGACCTTGGCCCCAATCACCGGCGTCACCTTGGTTACCAAGAGCTCTTCATCATCGCTTGCGTCGCTGGTGGAACCTCCGCCGATGCCCCAGCGCGAACGCTTGGGCGACTTGGTCCGCTTCATGCGTCCAGACGCGTTACTCGACGATGCATTCGCAGGCACAAGGAAGGGCTTTTGCACGGGCGACTTGGCACGTACCGGTGTCTCGGGCAGCTCGAATTTGAGACGGGACGGGCGCGGCACGTCCTCTGCGTTGGTACGCGGCGTGGTGTGGGTCCGGTTGCCTGACGCAGCGTGGCCTGGGTTGAGATAGTCCATCGGCAGCAAGACGTCCGCGAGTGACTGCGGGCGAGGCTGGCGAGAGGGCGATTCGCGTCGAGAATGGGTGGCCTGGCCCAGGGGCGGTGCGCTCGCACGACCGTCTTCCTCCTCCTGGCGCTGGCGGCGCGCCTCACTCTCGAGCGAGAGCATGTGGATGAGAGGCTGCGACGAGCGGCCGGCGGACGAGAGCTTGTTGATGTTTTCGGCACTGAGAGTCTCGGATATCATGGGGCGCGGCATCGCCTCGTTGGAGAGCGACCGGGTGCGCGTCATGCGCATATCCTCTGTCGCAGCAGCCGCACGCGCGGCTTCCTTGAGTGCGCCATTCGAGCGTTGCGGGCGCAGGCTGCTGAGCGACAGACGGCGCGAGTGGCGCTGCGGCTTTTTCTCTTCTGCGATCAGCTTGCCCTTGTATTTGGGCTTGAAACCAAACATGGCTGCAAAGTCGGATTCAATCGGTTTTGTCAGCGCGCGGTAGGGAACACCAATATCTGGATGCGGGGCGGTGCAAAAAATGAAATCCAATTTTTTTTAGTGAACCACTGTCTTAAAATAAAGTATTCGACGATGCGCAAATACCTTCCGATAGCTGGCGAAGCACGTCCTTGTCGATGGCCTTGAAGCCGTTCTCCGCCTTGGTTTGGACCCACCGGCGCGCCAAGTAGACCGCGCATTTCTGGCGTGCCATGACGAGAACACCATCGACAGCCACGTTTCGGACGATTTCCTGGCGCCCGACCAAGTCCCGTACGATTCCCTGGTAGAGCACACCCGCATTCGTGTCACGGATACCGTCCTCAAGCACACGGGTCAGCAGGAATTCGAGAAAGTCAACCGAGAAGCCAAAGCCAATGTTGTCGACGCACGAGACCAGGATGGGGTACTCGACGCAGTAAAAGTCAAAGTTGCGCGAGATCATCTGAACGGTCTGTTGCAGAATGGGCTGAATGAATTCAAGGGTCGGGGTGGACCACGTTGGGAAGGGGTTGGCGCTGCGTATTTGGGACAGGCAGAGGTGGAGAGAGTGCAGCGTATGAATGGCATTGTGCTTGGTGATATTGTTGAGCGTGATCCGCGAGAGCTCGGCCGTCATGTTGGACTCCTTCTTGCTGTCGTCGTCGGTGGGTGTGTCGGCAGAGACGATGGAGCCGACAAGGACAGCAAAGGGTTTCTGCGACCAGAGAGGGGCGATGGAGTGGACCGGGTCTGCGTACAAATTGATAAGGGCGGGCCTGAATGCAGGGACAGTGGCGGCCTGTTTATCTGCGAACCACAGCATGGCGGGAAGGAGGACAGCGCATTCGGTGCAGACGCATTTGAAGCGGTGGCAGATGCAGGCCATCTCGTGCAGCACCGCCACGCCTACCGTGTCAGAGTGACCCAAGTAATCTGCAGCCGAAAACACCTGCTGCAGCACCCGCAGCGAATACTTTTTATGTGAGAGGCGCCGCTGGAGGGTGCCTAATTTGGCTGAGCCGGGCAACTCAGGCACCTGGAGGCGGTCTGTGTAGAAATAGCGCAGGATGACCTGCGCAGAGACAGGGTTGAACAGGTCACCCGGGAGATGCACACTCGCACTGGACGATTCGCTGAACTGGCGGCAGAACATGGCATAAAAGTAGGGCGAGCGTGCGGCGAGGATAAACTTGTGCACAGAGAAGGAGGCAGAAGCAGGCCCAGGTGAGGCAGCCGCCGCCGCAGCGAGCATGGCTGCATCATCCGGTTGAGTAAAGAGGATGGACGGGATAGGCCCACTCGATGATGGCTGGTGCTGCTTCTTCGTCTGCTCTCCTGGCGGGAGAAGGGTAACCGTCACGTCACTGGTATCCGCTTGGTTCCAGAGCGAGTCGAGGTCGGCGAGGAGTCGATCCCAGTCCGCCGCAGTGTTGTCTTGGTTGTCTTGGTGTCGTACAGGTAGCAAACTTGTTCCCAAGCGTTGCTCAAGTGCCTCAATGTCACTCCGGGTGGCCGTGGTCAGCTGGTCTGCGGGTGTTCGATCAGCCCCACTCTCACTCGTCGCCGTATGCGCATAAAATTCGGCCGTGTACCAATAGCGTAACAGAGGGCAAAAGAGCTGATGCGGTATCACGGTGTGTATGTCAATTGTTTGAGCTGTGCTGAGGTCCGGAACATATCGCTCGCGGAAAGATTCAGGAACGCGTGCCAAGAGGAGGGCTGATAAAAATAGTATTACAGAGTGAGTCGTAATGAATGTCGGCAATGAGCAAAGAAAGTACCTCGATGAGCTTTGATCTGTGCCTGGGGAAAAACGAAGCAAATATCGGCGACATATTCCTCGGCGTGGTCGAGCAGAGTATGCAGCGACGCTTTCAACAGCTGAGGCGGCGCTGCAAACATTGAGTATAGAAGGGGTGTTGCCACAAGGTTATTTTATAAGGGAAATAAAGTGGAAAATATAATATAAAAAAAAAAAGAAGAAAAAGGAAAAAGGAAAAGCTTAAATAAAAAAGCAAAGAAAAAGGGAAAAGGGAACAAACTGAAAAAGAAAAAGTAGACCTTTTAATGCTGTTTGTGTGTGTGTGTGTGTGTGTGTGTGTGTGTGTGCGCGCTCTGTATGACCCCAGAAGTGCGAGAAGCTGACCTCGGGTTGAAAAGAAAAATCTTGTAGAAGGGCAGCACACGATCCAAACCGACTGGCTGCGGTGCTTACTTCCCCTTTTTATTGTATATGCGATATATTCCATCACACCATCATGAGCCACTCTCTATCTACTCCTGCGTCTCCTTTATATTTCACTCTAAATGTCCCTTTTGATTGCAATCGATGGGAACTACGCGCCTGTGAGTGATGACTATATATGTTATGTCCTTCACAGACACAAACAGACATTATGGCACGCACTTGCCACAAAAGGCACATTCCTATACCTTACGCGTACGTAGCACACACTTAAAAAAAATATCCCGTATCTTCTACGTATGCGCGCGCGGAAGCATATCCCTATATTTCAGTATCATCATAATTCACTCGTACCTGTTATCCCAAAGAGGTCCTTTAACAGTTTTGTGTGTTCCCTCACATGGCATCCGTATGAGCCATGCACCCAACCTTATCTATTATCATGATACAAAGCAAAAGACAGATAATGAACGTCTTTGTTGATTTTCTCTGTCGAAATACTCCGCCTACATGCTGCAGTATGCCCGATGATGAAAGGGATTCTGAAGAATCGGAGTCTCTATAGGTTCAGGCGTACAGTATATGTATAGTTGTATACCACAGCAAAGAAAAATAACGCAGGGATCACCGTACGCCATTCTTCTTCCCAGAATAACCTAAACAGGACATCCCTGTCCCAACCAAGCCCATCACGATTATCATGATGGGGGTGATTCGACCTCGCTATGAGTCTTCCGATTTTTAATTCATATCAGCATTAGTTGGCACTAAACACCATCATGACTTCATAGCTAATTTCATCATGAACGTCCGACCGATACATTTGCCGTCAGTCAACTGTAACACACATGCAGTGTTATTGGTGGCGATCTCCAAATAATTTACCACTCCCACCCCCCCCCATCCATTAAACTTGTGCATTCTTCCGGGATATAGATGTGTTAGTGTATCTGTACCATTGATGCATGTATGCATCTGGATGCAAGACGCATAGGCCCACAGTGGATGACCTTTCCCGGATTTGTCAAATTGGACTCGAGAAGCATTCTCTCCTGGTAGCAAACGCGTGAATCTTTTTTTTTTTTTTTTGCTTCTTGCTCATGATGGTGTCATGCAATGCCTCGGCTATTTGGAAATAAATCCCCTCCGCAATAGTCACTACAGTGTCAGAGTTTTGATGCTCCAACAATCTGGCCCTGAATTGCCTTCACCTCTCTCCGCCCCTCCTCCCGCCTAATTTTTCGCTCCTGCATCGTTCCGGACTATTATATTGATGCACAGATGGTAGTCTCACACTTGACTTACCATAATGGAGCACTGATATCAGATAGCTTTAGAGTGTGCGTTAAAGCTTTGGTCTGCCTGCGTATCTAATGGAGATACTTGAAAGAGGAAGTACATGCGCGTACGAGACAAGGGGTGTAACGTAATACAGGAAAATTGGTCTCCCTCCCTGTCATTCCAGCCGCTTTTCGTTGTCCCAACTGCAACTGAGAGCAGTGTTAGTACAGCACTAGTGTTCCACCAAGTTGATGAGCGTGAACCAGGTTCTTGAAATAGTCCATGAGGGGCTTCTTGCCGGCATAGTCCGGAATCTCAACTTTTCGGCACATACAGCGGATCCCTCCGATAATTTTTGCCTTGCATTATCTTTGTTGCACGCGTAGTCAAGTTATTTAAGGTATCGTTGTTTGAATGTAATGACCCAGGAGCAGCATACATATCATACTACTTCTTTTCTGGTATTATCATTGTGTATGCTAGTATCATAATAGATGTGTACGTCGGTAATGTCTTTGACTATGGATTAGTGCGTGGTGATATATGGTTGCGCTCTAGCAAAGTTAGTTGCCTGTTACGAGATCAATTTGACTTCCAAATGATCTACCACCTAAGGTTCCTGCATTGCTGTCTTAAGGTACCTGAAGACTTCATCAATCAACCCCGGAGACGAAATGGGCCATCTGAAGACATTTTGTACACGTATATGAACGACGAGCATCTATATTAGGTGACGCATATATCCTTGTCTTGTGGAATAAGGAATCTGCAATGGATATGCGCATGAGTTCGCGTTTTAACGAGATTAATGACGGATCCCGGCGTTCGTTTATGATTTGGTGCCCAGTAAATTTTCATCCGCGCGTGCCTGGCTGCACAGGGTAGATGCGTAAAATTCTTTTTCCGTTTTTTTTATTCAGTCCATAGAAGGGATGAGATACATAGAAAGATGGAGACAAGTATATGACAGGGAAACAAAAATGCAAAACGAGCAATAGATGATTATATAAGCTAGGAACAGAGGAGGGTGGGGAAAGAAGGGTGTTAGTAATAAAAGCGGTACATGTTGTGGGATGAGAATGACGTTTTCAAGGGAAAGGAGGTGGGTAAGAAGGAGAAAAGGATGGGGAAGAAGGACACGAGAAGGGTTGCTCGCCACGCGAATGAGACTGATCAAAACATGGACCGTTAGGTAGGACGACAAGCCGATTCATGCCGGTGACGATGGATTTCTCGAGGGTATCAAAGACGGCATGGGTAAGATGGGTCGTGCTAGAAAGTCCAGCCGAGGACAGCAAGGCGAGCGGCCACTGCAAGCTGGATTCGGTCTGGATGCGGAGCATACGAATGGCCGACAGCCATTTGTGCTGGCGTTCCTGGATGCAATCAGAGTCGCTCGGCGCAGGCTGCCGGAGCCGGATAATTTCGAAGGTCTCGTCATCTGTTGCGACGCAAACTGATGCGTTCCGCTTGAGCTTGCGATGCACGTGCGAAGAGGCTGGTGCAGCTGTCACAGGCGGTGCTGTTGTTGCTGTCGCGGGGCCCAGCATATCCACCATCAAATCAACAAGGCTGATAAGCACATGGGCGAGGTACTCGACCATATAGAGTTTGCCCTGACCAAAAGCAGCATGAATGGCAGCCAGACAGCCAAGCAGAAGTTGCTGGCCTTGGGTCCGGTAAGAATCGAGGGTGATGTGGGCACGGCGCAGGAGAGATGACAACAGGCGACAGGAGGATGGGGTGGGGTTACGCGCAGGATGATAAGGACGAAGGATGCAGATAGGGCGCGAGAGCGGGTCAGACGCGGCTGTGCAAGAAAGGCGCCGAGGCATGGTCATGACAGTGAGGGTGGCCCACTCGTACTCGGCAGGGACAATGTCGTTGTGGGTGCTCTTGTGGTGGGTGTAGTGGTGGTGCTGTGTTGGAGTGGATGAGTGGTGGGGGTATCGCTGCCATCGCACGTGAAAAGTGTGGTGCACGAGCTTATAAGTCTGGCTCAACCCCTCGCAGAGGCTCTGGACGTCGGACGGATGGACGAACGACATGATCGGCTGACCGGTCAGGTCTGTGCCGAACCCGAGAGACCCTACGCCTATCGACTGCGCGTGCTCAATCATACCATACGGGCTCAACCGCAGCACCGTCATCGGGGACAGATCCT
Organism: Syncephalastrum monosporum B8922; assembly: GCA_000697355.1. Lineage (NCBI taxonomy): Eukaryota > Fungi > Mucoromycota > Mucoromycetes > Mucorales > Syncephalastraceae > Syncephalastrum > Syncephalastrum monosporum. The sequence goes on along the minus strand of JNEN01001207.1, from coordinate 206,107 downwards.
TCGCAGCGTCCAGCGCTGGTATCTGGGGCAGCGCCAGTGCAGGCGAATAAAGACCGTGCGGTGGTGCATCCTGCAGTGGTCGCAACAACCAGTAGTCGAGATTTGCACTCGACGCCATGGCATCGGGATGCACGCAAATCTCCAACGCCACCTGTCCACCCGTACCCTCATGCCGGGCCATGTACCGTTGGTAGTGACCGTTCTCGCTATTGTTACTCAAGCTACTATCGTAAACGGTGTTCCTTGGTTGGAGCGGTCTCAGGTCAAGCAGATTCACGTTATGTCCAATCAGCTGAACCGGTGAGTATCCGAGCGTATTGAAGACTTCATCTGTTGCGGTGACAATAGTCTGTTTCGAGCGATCAATTATGAGAAGCGACGAGGAGCGCAGGGGGCAGTCGTGAAACGAGTGAGGGTGCATCTGCTGAGGGTGAGAGTGACGGTGGTGGTGATGATATGGATGATGATGATGTTGTTGTTGATGGTGTTGATGTTGATATTGATGTTGAGGATATTGCGGCATCATGAATTAGATATCAGGAAAGTGCGGGAGGAAAGGGAATAAAAGAGAGAAAGAGAGACAGAAAGGGGCAGTAGAGAAAAAGAAGCAAAGATGGAAGAAGAGGAAAGAAAGATGGATCAATAGTATGCACGCTGTTTTCTTTTTGGCAATGCATCTGTCAGATGCACGCCTTTGCTATTATTTAGGCCATTTAACTTCAAGCTTTCTTCCCTCTGTCTTTTTCTCTCTTCTGCTAGAATGGCCACGTTTCACGCGTGTTAAAGAACTTCACATGCTTTTCGTGCAACCTAAAAGCAATATGTTCAGTAGTCTGCTTTAGCCGAACAAATGATGACCGTTTTAGCTGCGGGGATCAGCTCCCCGCGTCCCATATATAGATATGCACTGAAGAAGAAAAAACGTCGCTCCATAATACTTGCTTCACCGCGCGTTCTCTTTCCTATCCTTCTAGCCTGATTGCCTCTTGAAAAATTGAGAGCAGCGCGCCCTGTCCATAAAAAAATGAATGCTCTATTTTGAACCCAGCGATCACTGGGCCATGTGCCACGCATGATGAACAACAATCATGTTGCACCGCGGTCAGTCTCCTCGACCACAAGAAGCTCCATTCCCCGCTCAAATGATACATTTAAAACACGCATTCTACTTTTTATTTGTCATGCATTTTCGTTCGCGTCATACCGATCGTGCAACAAAGAAGGTTTATTCTTTCGCTGACACATGCCATGCGCGTTTTCCCTCCTTGCTAATGAATGGTAGGCTTGTTTGGCACCATCTATCTGTCCGGGTGACACATATGTATCGGTTCCCATTGTATTATGCAGCCCCATACAAAGGGGCAAGTCGCTTGACGTGCGTGTTTTCTAAATTCAGACTCGTGTGAATTTTGTCAGGTCAATCCTTTCGTGTAATCATAGCAAGAGAGACTTCTATATTGTTTTATACACACCCTCAACTCGTCGTCATTATGATAAACTCATTGTGTTTTAATTTACAGGCGCCACCTTCGGCTTATATTAATAACAATGACGGGGTGCAGAGGCATGGGTCGGGTCAATTCATTACCATTTATGGTTTAAATGGCCTTACCGTAGGAGCAATTATACTGTATGCCGACTATATGCGCGACGATTTCTTCAACTTTGAATAGGTAAAGAAGCTCGGTGGGATGTATGTAATGAAGTATATATGCTATGGTAACCTTGCGTCACACACATATGCAATCTCTTTGTTTTCTATCAGACTATGATATGTAAGTCCTAAACGCAGCACGTGTTATTGGGAAGTTGCTTTTAATATCAGGTATAAGCTTTGGCAGTATCAGTAGGTGCATTTGTGAGTTAAAATGAATTATAAGGCATGATCAAGTTTCCCACAAAAGTCGTCAACAGCTTATGTGTCGTCACAATTCTCCATTAGATTGAGAACTCATATTGCTACGCGCCGCTTATCGAAGGAAACGTGCACAAATGCAGCGGCACCCTACTACTATATACAGTAGCCTCGCGGATAAGCTATACACTCGGGAGATCAAAAGATATAACTTAGGCGAGATAATAATTTATCTGGGTATTACGGATAAGCTATACACTCGGGAGATCAAAAGATATAACTTAGGCGAGATAATAATTTATCTGGGTATTACTTATCCGCGCGGCTACTGTATTCATTACGCCGAATCAACAGGTAAGGTAGGAGACAATGTTATCACACCTATATGCAATATAGTTCCATTCACGGATGCTTTAACGAAATAGTGTTATTTTATTGTAGTTGCATTGTCTTGATTTGATGTTGAGGAATATTATACAGAACCATGCCGTAAAATCACATGCGAACTCGCAGTGGAAGAAGAGTGTAATTGCATGGCAGTTTCTAGAGAGTGAAGGAGGCCGAGGTGCGAATGTCTCTGCTGCTTGCGCCAATGTGGATGGTGTACTTGCCTGAGGGCACCGTCCATGTGTGGCTTCCGTCGTCCCAGATGCTCAGATCCACCTTGTCAAAATCAAAAAACACCTCATCTGTAGCACCCTTCTTCAGCTTGAGCTTCTCAAAGCCTCGAAGCACCTTTGGTGGCTCGCCTGCCGAATCAGGGAAAGAAATATAGGCCTGGACGATTTCGGCGCCGTCGACGTCGCCTGAGTTCGTGACCGACACCTTGGCCTTCACAATCACATCACTCTCCTTGCTATTGGTTTGAAGCTTGAGTTTGCTGTAGTTGAACTTGGTGTACGAGAGACCATAGCCAAACTCAAATAGAGGCTCGATGTTCTGCTGATCAAACCATTTGTAGCCGACGAGAAGCCTTTCGTTATAATCAATCTGAGAAGATAACAAAAACGTGTCAGTTCTCGTTTCGTATATGAACGAGTTGTGCTCACATTTTCTGAAGGATCAATCTTGATATTATAGTCGTTTTTGTTCTTTGCAATGGTGTAGGGCAAGCGACCGGATGGGTTTACGTCACCGAAAAGCACATCCGCTAAGGAACGACCAGATTCTTGACCAGGGAGACCAGCCCACACAATGGCCTTGATATTCGGATGATCGACCCAAGGCATCAGCACTGGACCGACCGAATTGATAACGACTACTGTGTTCTTGTTTGCGTCAGCAACGGCCTTGATGAGGTTGTCTCCATTGTGCCACAAGGTAAGATTTTTGCGATCATTGTTGCCGTCGACCTGTATGTATTCTTCGCCGCTGTTTGAGCCTGCAAACACCAGAGCCACATCGGCGTCCTGCGCCAAGTCGGCAGCTGCATCCGTATCCCAGTTATTGTAGGTATGCACGACCTTGGCCGCGCCGTTGACACGCTCCTCAATACCATTCCTCGGCTTAAGAGAAAAAAAGGGAAGTATAAGTTTCGTTGTTCATGTTATGGGGCAAAGTTGCAGCTTACCGTGATTAAATAGGGGAAATCAACAGTACCAGAGCCCCAACCAATGGCAATGGTGCCATCATGGCATGCGCGATCTTGGCATGAATTGATACCTCTGTAGTTGACCGTAAGTATATAGTTTGACCCCTGAATCATCTGGATTGACTTACCCTGGGATAGGACCCGCATCGCTGCCGATAATAGCGATTTTCTTGGTTTTGTGGGTAGAGAGGGGCAGGGACTTATTTTCGTTGCGTAAAAGGACAACAGCAGCGGCGCCGATCTCGCGTACAATACGTGCATGGTTATCTTGTACGTTCACGTAGGGAGCTTGGTCACGATGGAAACTGTTGACTGCGATCTTGGGGAAGTCCTTGTCTTGTCCGAGCTATTAAATTAATTAAAGCTTATGTCAGCGAATATGGGAAGAACAGAACTATTTGGGGAGAAATGAGAGGCAAACTAACCTTGTAGTAGGAAGCAACGATGCGAACAGCCATATCGGTTACGCGATCCTCGGTCACCTTGCCATCATGCACAGCATCGGTCAGGTTCTTGCCAAAGTAGGAGTTACCTTCACCCATCACAACGTCACCCTGCAAATCTTGTGTAAGCTAAATAGATATTCGAGCCTTAAAATACACTTACGGGCATGGTCATATCGAGACCGCCGTTCGCGCTTTCGACCGTCGAGTGCGTAGCGCCCCAGTCGCTCATTACCAGGCCGCGGAAGCCCATCTCACCCTTGAGCACGGTGTTGAGAATATAGTCGTTCTCACAGTCATGACTTCCGTTGACGACGTTGTAACCACACATGACAGCACCAACACCAGCGTCAACCATACGAGCATAAGGCCACGTCCAAATTTCGTGAAGAGCGCGGTCACCGATGTTGGAGGATTCCTACATAAATAGCATATCAGCTCAGAGTGCACGAGTACGGTAGATGTCACGCTTACGGTGTTTCGGTTCAGTTCTTGGTTGTTACCGATGTAGTGCTTAGCAGTAGCAACCTGAGCAAAGTAATCATCAGTAAACCACGATATTCAACTAACTAATGTTCCACGACATACCACATTCTGGCTTTGGATACCGAGCACTGTTTCAACACCATAAACAGCACTCAGGTAGGGATCCTCGCCAGCGCCTTCCCATAAGCGACCGGAATAAGGACTGCGCATAATGTCCACAGAAGGACCGAGTTGCATATGGATACCCTTGCCGCGGAACTCTTTACCCATGTAAATACCGCGTTCCCGGATCAACTTCTTGTCAAAACTCGAGGCGGCGGTGATTCCGGCCACACCCGCTGTGACATTGTCAGCCCAGCGAACACCCACGGGAGAGTCTTGCAAGCAAAGCGAGGGAAAGTCAGGGTTTGTAGTGGCACCCGAGTTGCCAATGCACAGGGTCTTCTCCCAGCCAATACCAGTTGTGATATTGACCTTTTGCTCGAGAGACATTTGATTCACAAGATCTTGCGCCTTATGATAGGCCTCATCCCAGGAGCGTGGCGTCGGGTCTCTTTGCACTCCGCCGAGGAAAGCGTTCGCGCCTGCAGTCGTGAGCAGCAAGACGGCAGTTGACAGAGATAGATGCATTTTTGTGACACAAACATCGAGCACAGGCCCGCCTATTTAAATATGTTTTGACACTCTGCTTTGTTGTTGCTGTGGTTTCTGACAGGTGCCCGCGTCGCCCTTTTTGGGAACGAATTTGCTAAAGTTTAAGGGCAACTACCGATACCCGCACAATGAAGAATGCAGAATGACACAGAGGTGCCTTGCCCCTTTCTCACGCGGTGAGGGTCTATTGGAAGCGTTTCACAGGAATCAGAGCATCCTCAGGCTTCGTCTGGCAGTGTGTCACCTAACCCCGCATTTGCACATTTATCCAAAAGTCCAGCTCGTTGATTTTTTCCCATTCCGTGTTTGGTGACATTGTTTTTTTTCCTTCTGAAGGCAGCAAGCAAACATAATTTTTGCTCATATAATTAAAATGGCAAGAAATGAACAAAAACATTAGAGCTGTACGCAGCTATGACGAGATAACATGTTGAACAAATGTTTATTTTTTTCTTGTCTCTGATTTAAAACAAAGACTGAGACTGCCAGCCATTTTGTACTATTGGCTACAGGACTGTCATGTGATTCACACTCGTCATAGCATAAACTCGCACGCTCCAGTTTTCGGCAACGAACTAGCGTGATTTCATTGCCTAGATTTATATATTGAATGCAAACAATTACCAATGAACAGAGTTTCTCCCTTTGAAGGTCGTGGGATAGCAGGATAGTACTACCGTACGTGTTGTCTTGCATGCTACTTTGCATTGAAAAGGTTCAAATCAGGTAAGTGTCAGGTTTTAACCCTCGGTTTGCTCATTTGTCCGCTGCGGACATTCTACGACCATAACGAGATACGAGAAGTTAAACAATAATCCTTAACCTTATACTGTACTCAAGCGTTTCAATTGAAGGACTTTTGGAAGCCGACATGACTCAGTCAAGTCGACCTTTCTTTGAATAAAGTATCAGTTCAGATGTCAAACTAATTCCCGTGAGCTGACATGTATTAGGTAGGCACTGCCAATATAATGGATGTACGACTGCACTTGCGCAAAAACATTCTGAAAAGAAGCAGAAAAAGATCATAATATATCACCACGCATTATGTTTAGTAAGCTGATCACTTCTCTAAGATATCCAAAATCAATCCCACTAAGGTATCGATAATTACAATACTTTGATCATGTATGCCGGGTAACGCAGACTGCCGGTCGATCGGGCAAGTATTATCAAGAATGGTGTTGAATCGCTCATAGACACCATGTGGTGACGATGTTATGAGAAAATGAATTGTCAAGGAATATATCAGAAGAAGACAGTAATGGCCCCTTTTCTTAAGGTTTAATCGAAACGGGTCATTTCATAATTTCAGAGTGTTCATAGTTTTAGGTTTCATTGTCATTACAGTTCCAAATGCATAAACGATCGTGACTCACAGCATATGGTCTTTTTTTCCTTTAAGGAAGACGATAAAGTACACAATTGATGAACCAAAGACGCACACAATCGCTGAGTTGAGTAAGGTTTCGAAATGTGCCTTCAATCTGGAAGCCCTGAGCCGTGTGATGGACAATGAGACAATGAGCACCTGATTTTTCTCTCTTGTGTTCGTTCCATGAAGAGTTCCTGCCTTTAGAGATGCGTGGCCTTGCAAAAATCATGGACATCTAACATCGTTCGTTCTGACACGCGCACATTTCACCTGATTTATCTAGGTATCGAGAGATACTATCGAAGATTTATTGAGTTAGATCTATAGTATGTTTACTCTTTATCTGGTAGCACTTTTCCGGGATTGAGGATACCGTTGGGGTCGAGTGCAGCCTTGATTCTACGCATCAGTTCGACAGTGTTTTCACCCAGTTCTGCCTGCAGATACTTCTTTTTGCCAAAGCCGACTCCATGTTCACCCGTGATCGAGCCTTCCATGGCAATAGCTCGCTTAATGAGATTGGCATTCAATCTGGTTGCTTCCTTGAACTCTTCTGGTTTGTTTTTGTCGAACAAGATGAACAGATGGAAGTTTCCTAGAAAAAAGCAGAAAGACGCATCAGTCAACCTGTTTACCACGAGATATCCTTTATCAGCCCATACCATCGCCAGCGTGACCTGCGAAGGGACAGGGGAGCTCAGAAGATGCCACATCCTTTTTGGTCTCGTCAATCAGCTCGGGTAGGCGTGATACAGGGACGACAACATCGGTGGTCCATACAGAGGCATTTTTCTTCAATAGTGTTGCCGACCAAAGACATGTCTTGCGACCTTCCCAAAGCTCCACTTTCTCGGCATCGTTTTTAGCGTACATGAACTTGCCACCATTGTGCCTTTTGGCAATCTCAGAGACAACCTTGATTTCATGCTCAATTTGGGCTTTGGATCCGGCAGCAAATTTGAAAAAGAGGGTCGGCTTGGCCTCGTAACCGAGATTAGAGTTGGCCAACTTGACTGCTTTCATCATGACGTCGTCGAGGAGTTCAACAGCACCGATCTGAATACCTGCCCGGGTCAGTTCAGGCACGACAGCGGCCGCATCACGAATTGTAGGGAAGTCGCATACAGCGACAGTTTCTTCTTTGGGCCGCACCGCCAGCTTTAGAGTAGCCTCTGTCACGATACCGAGTGTTCCTTCAGAGCCGACAAAGAGACGCGTCAAGTCGTAGCCAGCAGAGGATTTCCTGGAGAAGAAATGCATCAGAACATGTATTGAGCACATGAGTATCACTTACCGTGGCCGCTGTCGTGTCTTTACGATCTCGCCATTAGGGAGAACCACGGTCAAGTTGATGACCCATTCTTTCATTGTCCCATAACGAACGGCATTGGTTCCAGAGCAGCCGGTGCCAACCATACCACCAATACAGGCTCTAAGCGGTACAGTACGTGAGACTCAGCCTTTTATCTTTTGGTTTGCTTACCCTGGCCCAGGGTCCATAGGGAAGAAGAGACCGTCGTCTTTCAGCTTGATATTCAGATCCTCCCACTGCACACCAGGTTGAACGACGATATCCAGGTCGTCCGGGTGGAACTCAACAACATTATCCATATGCTCTGTAAAAGAAATGCAGATGCCTCCATTAGGAGCAGTAAAATGGCCCTCCAAGGACGTGCCGCCTGAGAAAGCGATGATAGGCACTCTTTTAAGTATGGATTGTCAGTAATGGATCAAATGTACCGCTACGTCTTTCCTACCTCAACTTGTTGGCGATCTTTACGATCGCGGCAACTTCTTCTGTGCTTTGAGGGTAAACGACAATGTTGGGCGAGCCTTCGTTATGGTAACTGTTCTCCGAAAAGCCATGGGCCATCAGAATATCTTCATCGACCGTGACATGTTCTGGAGGCAGAATGGATTGCAACTCATGGAAAGCAGCTTGGATTGCCGATTTGGGCGTTTTGGAGCCGGGAGCAATGCACTGAGGTGGATTCTGTCGCTCTAATTGAGAAGAAGAAGACGCCGATGACGACGACGACGACGACGACGATTGCTGGTAGACAGTGGTTGCAGCACCTCCCAGAGCGACGCCGCCTGTTGCCCAGGCAAGACGCGACGCGTTCGAGCCGCGTGGAGAGGAAGACGATGAGGAAGAGTATGCGCGACGTATGGCAAGCTGTGCCGAGGATATTGCACGCCGAGTGCTGTGACGATGAATAGCAAACATACTGCTGCCCGTTGGGTAAGAAGACAAACGTCTGTACTCATGTTCGCCCGCACGCTTGCATAACCCCCAACCCGCCTTCCGCGGTTAAACGTTCATGCTTGCTTTTTTCGAAACACAGGCATACCATGCTGTCGGCGCGATCTTTACTTCTATGCACCGAGCTCCCGGGTCGCTTGTCGGTGTCTCTGCCCGAGCATCCGGACTTACTTTTCGTCTATGTATCAATGTAGAGGATACTTTGAGTCCTTTTTTTATATCACTATTTCTTGGGTATATCTTTTTAGTCAGAACTGAGCAGGAATCAACTCTAAAATGATGCCTTAACAAATCGGCCATCTATTCCTTCCATTTGTGGAAATTTTGAGATCTTTTGAATTACCCACGCCCTTCAGAACATCTCCCACTCCAATGCTCGGCCAAAATAGATTAGAAAGACTCATAACGAGACTTCTATCAAATGTCAGCCTCGCAATGAAGATTACCAAATTCATAGTTTATGGAGAAGAAAATATATGCAAAGCCATGCTTACCGCATTTACTCCATCGTTTCCCTATATTGCTACCTGTAAATCGAGGCAACGTACGCCAGTATATCTCTGCTTCGAAACTTGGGTGTGAGGTGATATTTAGTGCAGTCACTGGATTTTGCTGCTTCAGTATTTCATACAAGTCATTTATAAGGGCATCCTCACAGAGAAAGCTGTAGAAAAGCTATGTAGAGCATAATAAGGATTGAGCATGCTCGTAACCAAGATAGGGGCATGTAATACAATCGCCTTGGCGGAAATAGCCGCTGAACACAATCAGCGAGTTTTTCCTCCACGGTGCATGCCTAAATTATGCATCATATGATATTATATACATCGAGGTATAAATGATAGGCTTCTATACTCTCAGTACAATTATATGAATCTCACGGTTGCTTGAATTGTCGTAGCTGCTATACATGATGTGGTAGGGGCTACGCTACCACCATAGGGTTTTCATTTTATGGCTAGCGCTTAGACAGCCTGTATAGTTCATTCAGTGCAGTATATGTTCGACAGTACTGCTCACAGTCAAATGGCAGTTTAGGAGGACTCATGTTGACGTCATGTCACCTTCGTGTATGGCATCGCGAACGAGACAACAATACATTGCAGCATTATATTGTAGCAATCTCAGCAATGCCCGTCTATGTGGTCCGCGTGACTCTTAGTCTATGTCATAAGTCGCGTGATATTGGCTCCATTGTTCCCGCCATAATCCCACTTGAATAAGATTATAGTTCAGGTGGATCGCACAACTCAGGTCCGAGTTTTATGGTTTATTAGGTCAGCAGCATTCACAAAGCGCTAACATTTCCATGTGCTGTACATTAATACTGTACAGAATGCATGAGGCCACTCGAAGCATTGGTCTTATAACAAGATTATTGGACGCAAAAAAAATAATATCACGTATGTATCTGTCACTTGATCTTTGACTGCTGTTGCTGAGCAAGAACATGCGCGTAGTAACGTGATCATATTTGTGATGGCGCTTTACTGCTGTTTGTTTTGCCGGATCGTCAATGGACATATTGGCGTTCAACGTGTAACGGTGTAACTGACAGCTAACATGAAGTACACCTGACCCTCCTGCTCCATGGATCCAGTCGTCTCATCTACCGGTAGCAAATTGCACACGATATGGGAAATTCCCGAAGTTTGACGGAGACCGCTAGTTCCGAAAGAGCAGGGTGCATAATAGGGACCCCGCCGCGGACATCAAAAACTCTCGTAAGCAGTTCATGACGCGCTGGTCAAAGCGGGAAGTGTCCAAGAGTGGGGTAAGTCACACACATGACGACAAGGCAAATATTATTCAACTGTAGAGAGAATGCCTTATCGCCCGAAGACTCAGCGGATTTAACTGATATGTTACGGAGGAGGAACTACCTGATATAATGGAGATTAACTGACGTAGTCTTTTTCCCCAAATGTGGTATTAAAGAAGTGTCACAACGACTGGTCGTATCGTTCTTCCTTTTCTATCCTCTGCCACATCACGAAGTATCCTCTACGATGATCCATGTGGCCAAAAGAGTTATGAATGTATCAGATCTATTTAATCGTGCTTTCACGGCCCTTTCAATCAGAGAGCCACAATCGCGCCTGTTAAGAGAAGAGTTACCGTCTCGGGCATTTTTTTTCTATAACGGGTGTGACATCATCCAAGCTTGTTGCTCTGTTTCACAAGCTCGAATAAGGAACATACAAGAAAAACTTAAACCCAGCAGCCCTATCATCCGTCTTGCCGACTTCGTCAGGCTAAAGCTGTGACGTTGCTCGACGATGGGTTGTCAAAGGACGTCTCACCGGTAAACTTTTTTCGACTCGCGAAAAAGGAGAGTGGAAAATCAGAACAAAAATACTCGTAATGCCCGAATGTCGATGACACTGTTTCAGCCGTAGAAGGATCATCACCCCATGTGAAATGGGCTAAAATAATGATACAAACCCCTCAAAACGCACGCACCATGCTGAGCCCGCTCTCCCTCCCATCTTGCACATCGGCTGGGGCCCCTTTGCAATGTGCATGGTGTGGCGCAACCGTGTCCATATTTTCATTTATTTTTGTAATGTTGCAGATTAGCTTCCCCCATTCTCACAAAAAGGCGATCTTATAGTTATATGTTCAACGCGCATGTGGGTCGAAAACATCGGTTATAGATTTCTGCATTCAAAAGCGCTGCTCTCAAAGGTATGCAGCGAAAAGTTGAGGACAAAAAGGCACTGTGATCTAGCCAAAGCGGGATGATAATAGAAAGTATGGAATCAAACGCCCGTTTACAAAACGTTTTTTATTCGGCCGATATAGAACACAAAGGCTCCAGTGCGTGCGCGTGCGCGCAGATGAGGACATGGCTCCCTGGATGGCTGGTCAAGCGTGAAGGGTGGCGAAAAATGTCTGGTGACACGGATCCGGTTTTCTCGTGCTGTCTTCCAATTTTCTGCCTGCAGATGTGGTATGTGTGTGGGTGTGTGCGTGTGTCCAGCCTTGAGTCACACAAGAATTTTCCTTTGTGTTCTCCATTTTCTGCAACATCACGAGCAAGATAGCGCGGATAAGTGATTCACTACGCCCACAGAAATCTTGTAGATATAGCTCCTCTGATCCCTCCAGGAGCCCCGCTGGGCAGCGTCATCGAAGCATAGCGAAGCAGAAAGGCGGGGAAGAACTCAAACAATGATTTTGGGTTTCAGACACTTCTCTTTTTTTTTTCTGGCCGCAATATGTATGTTTCTTTTAGTTTCCACATACAAGTATTTTTTACCTGTTTCGTCGCGGGCAGATCTGGGAACTGACCCATTTTAGAAAAAATCGTCAAGGAAGATGATCCGGTTTGTTTGCCTTGTATTTTAACAAATAGTGCACATCTTAACCTCCTTAATACCAAATGTCAATAGAGGTAGCTGATAAATAGCGTATAGATATTTTGCATATCCATTGGTGTATGATAATTATTAGCTGCACAATACTGTAGAGTGAGTGTTTGAACAAAGAAAGATAGACTTGGATATATATGGTATAATCTGAGACTTTGGAGAAAAATAAGCCATTCGAAGGAACAGAATATGCGCACCAGCGAATCCAGTGCAATCGGTTTCCTCAGCTGACCCGCGGGAATCGGTTGATGTCGTAATGGGTCTAGTTGTATCACCTTTCTGGTGCCACATTAACCAGAAAAAAAAAATTGCCTTTTCCCACTTGATGCTTTTTCACATAACCAGAGATACAAATCATGAGGACACGCGCTCGGACTGAAGACGACACAAAGTAGTAGAAAAAGGCATAGCAACGTTGATAAATTGACAGGAACAGAACATATATGGGGATCAGGTACATTTGTTGACAGTTGAGAGGGGCGAATTACCATTGACACATTTTCCCACCTTGAACTTCCGTTAAAAGTGGGGTACCCCGGTTTCTTGTTCCTGCTCCTCATGAGTGGCTATTTTTCTATCCCAGACAAGCTGAGCCCACATTCACAGACCAGAGTTGTGCGGACAGATCGACCGGTCCTCCAAATCGGCCTTTTAACCTCGTGAAGGCAGGACAGAAGAAAAATGGACCATGATACACAGTATGTCCCGGCGATGGCTAAACCCTTCTGGGCAAAAATCTGGGATCCTATTTAAATTTGCCTTCTACCTGTTGGCGTCGATACCTGCTTCTCTTTCTTCCATCTCTATCTTTTCAAAATGGGCTACAAGGCTAAGCAGTTGCCTGAATTTAAAATTTGGAAGGGTCGCCACCTCTCCGGAAAGGCCCTGAACACGAGCATCGGTTTCATCGCTGGTGCTGGTTTGTAAGTGATAGCATGTAATTCTCATTACACCATTATTTACTTATCTGCTTTTAATTCTTTAAATGCTTTTTCTAGCACGTAAGCTATACTCTTGGCAAAGAAAAGAACGTAAAGGTTCTTTTATTAAACTTGTTTCTTTGATATATAGCATGTTCGGTTATGATCAAGGTGTCATGAGTGCCCTGCTCACGGTAAGATCATAACGATCTATGAAGTCTCTCTATTGTATCTCATCTGATTATATAAATCATTAGCTTAATGACTTCGAGGAATCATTTCCTATGGCAACTCCGTATACCAAGTCGGATCCAGTGTGCCAACAGCCTGGCATGTGTACTGGTTCACCCGAGCTGCAGTCGGTAAGCAACGCAATGCAGTGCACAAAAAGACATACACCAATAACATACATACTTCCCACGTATAGAATATGGTCTCTATCTACCAAATTGTAAGTGCCACAAGAGTGCATCCGAAATCTTGAGTTTGTTTTTTTTATTTTTTTTGCTTACCGTATCCTTCTGATGTGCAGGGCTGTTTGCTTGGTGCTATTCTTATTCTCTACATTGGTGATATGATTGGTCGTCGGTCTTCTGCTTTCTACGGTACTGCCATTATCATTGTAAGTAGTGGTGGCATCGCACAAAATTCCGCTCAATGCTAAATTATGGTTTCCAATTTTTCCTTTGCTTCCGTATGTGTAGGCTGGTACAATCATTATGGCAGCTTCCAACAGCTATGGTCTTCTCTGCTTCGCTCGTATTTTTACTGGTATCGGCAACGGCATGGTCACGAGTACTATTCCGACATGGCAGAGCGAATGTGCAAAGCCTGAGAACCGTGGTTTCTTGATTATGAACGAAGGCATGCTTATCGGATTCGGTATCATGATTTCCTACTGGATTGATTACGGTCTTTACTTTGCGACGGGTAGTGTCCGCTGGCGGTTCCCCATCGCTATGCAGTGCTTCTTCGCTATTGTTGTCATGCTGGGTGTCCTCATCCTGCCCGACTCGCCCCGTTGGTTGCTCAAGAAGAACTACGTCAATGAAGCGCGCGAAGTCATTGCTCGTCTCCACGGCTCTGACCCGGAGAGTGACCTTGTCAATGAGCAGATGGCCATTCTCGAACATACTGTTGCTGCTGAAGCTGGCTCCGCTTTCCAGTTTGGTGAGCTGTGGAAACACGGCCAATACCAGTATTTCCGTCGTTGCATGCTCGGTGTAGTCGCTCAGGCCATTCAGCAATACTGTGGTATTAACTTGATTACGTACTATGCCACCATGCTTTTCGAGCAATCGTATGTCAGCTTTTTTTTTCTACGCTCCTGCGTTTTTGTTTGTTTATATGCACACGCTTACCTACTGCCGTCTTCTCATGTTTAGGCTTGGTTACGGCCCTGATATGTCCCGTCTTTTAGCTGCCGTGAATGGTACTGAATACTGGTTGTCTGCTGTTGTGGCCATGTTTATGATTGAGCGTTTCGGCCGCCGTAAGCTCATGTTCACTGGCCTTGTCGGTATGTCTATCTCGATGGCCCTCCTGGCTGCCATGATTGCGCAAGGTCACCGCGACGCTGAAGGCAACATTGTCCTGGAGATTGCGGAGGGCGTTGTCGCCACCGTGACGCTCTTCACTTTCAACACCTTCTTCGCCATCGGTCTGCTCGGCATGACCTGGTTATACCCTGCTGAGATCAACCCTCTCCGCACTCGTGTCCAGTCGAATGCTTTGTCAACTTGCTCCAACTGGATCTCGAACTACGTCATTGTCATGATCACCCCTCCCGCTATTGCCAACATTGGCTATGGTATCTACGTCATCTTTGCCATCTTCAATGCTCTCTTCATCCCTATCGTAAGTTTCAGTTGTACAACAGAACAACAGGACTTGTTACTAACCAGTTGTTGCACAGATCTACTTCTTCTACCCCGAAACCAAGGGCCGATCTCTCGAAGAAATCGATGTCATTTTTGCCAAGGCCAACGAGCAGGGCATCTCCCCTGTCAAGATGGCTAACACCATGGAGAAGCTGGAAGGTGCCGAGCTCGAGCGCGAGTTGGCTCGCTACTTTGATAACGGCAGCAGCCCCGCTTCCACCACCGAGAAGGTGCAGCAAACGCCCTCGATCAAGAGCGGCGAGCATATCGAAAAGGCCTAAGCTTCTCCTGTAGTTCTAGACTTTACAAATTCTTTTCCCCTTCTTCCCTCTCTTCCTTCTATACTACCCGTCCATAGCTTACTTTCCTTTTATCGATCGCTTACCTATCTTTTAATTATGTACACTTGAACCAATACAAATGTTTATCCTATTATACAACACATTCCAATGGTTTGAATATGATCCTTTTCCATTTTGACACTTGCGTCTAAATAGAAGGCGTACAGATTATGGCGAAAAGTAATGAGAGAATAAATGGAGAGCTTATAAAGAGGTCTGCAGAATGCCATCCAAACGAAGCAGCAATCAAGGTGTTATACAATACAGAAAGGTAAAGTAAAAGGGGAAGGGGTTGTGATTAAAGGTACCAGTAGCGAAGAATACGATGAGCAACGAAACCTGCGTCACGATACGAAACGGGGAAGAGTGAATACTGTACAAAGGTGTAAAAGAAAAAAAGTAACTGGAAGGCAGAGAGGTGGCTATTGTGTATGCCTTGCTGTAGATGTGTATATATGTATGTGTGCCTCGCCGATCTATATGAAGTATTGTCCACCACCTGCGCCGCCCACACCACCTGAAAGCCCCAGACCTGACCGGCCGGGCGCAAGTCTGTCTTGATCAGGCACGGCGTTGAAGATCTTGAAATTCAGGTCGTCTGCGTCACGTACTTCCATTATGGACGCCACGTTACCGCAGCGATAGCAGTAATTCGGTGCAGACCATACGGTCACAAGATCATTATCCTCGAACATATACTTGTAGCCCTCCTGAACAAGCTGATGTGCTCGTGCAACCAAGGACAGACCGTTGATATGATTAAACTATAAGTTATGTTATAGATTAGTACAAGCTCGCACACATGCATGCATTTTTGTTCCTCTCCTGTTCTTACCTCACTCGTGACCTTGCCGCCAAAGAGCCAGCCAGCACCGCGCGGACTTACTGCCCAGGTATCGATATCCTCCGGATCCGACCACATAAGGTCGCAAAAAGAGCCCTCGTGCGGGATTTCTTGGGCGCGGTGAATCGTCCGAATCTGATCGAGTGCCTTGATATCCGGCGACAAACCGCCATGAACGCACAGAATAGAGCCATCAATAATCTATTTGAGACGCGTTAATATATACATTATACCATCCACGCATCAGCTCTTACAGCAGCCAAGGTGAGGTAATCGAAAACAGAGCAACAGTATTTCCAAACGGTTGCATTGCCATATTTGGCCTGGCATTCGTCTAAGTAGATACATGCGGGGTGTGAGAAAGATAAATCTGTATTGTAGATTGCATTGTTTTCCCCCTTTTATTTTGAACTCGCACTTACCATAAAATCCATATACTTGCGTGATCTGTCTTGATTCATGATTACCTCGCAGGAGAGTGATCTTGCTTGGATAGCGTGCCTTGAGTGCCATAAGCAGAGTGAATGTCTCCAAGCTAAAGTAGCCACGATCGACAAAATCGCCCTATCAACCCGAGTAAGGCGACACCCCACACAATGATAATCGTCGCTTACCATAAAGATATAGTTTGTATCCTCTATATCACCACCCACGCGAAATAGTTCCATGAGATCGTGGAATTGGCCTGTGTAAACCACAAGTAAGCGTGGATTCCACTACCAAGAAGTGCTGTCCTACCGTGAATATCTCCGCAGACAGTGACAGGCGAGTTCACAGGCTGTATATTCGATTCCTCCATCAGCAGTTCCTTCACCTAGTGTAAAACCCCCATCGATGACACCAATGACGGAGATTTATTTGGTAAGCTTGCCAATGAACAAGAGTGGATAAAGCGTTACCGTTTCACAGAGTTTCTTAATGTCATTCTCGGGAAGATACTCGCATTTACGGACGGTCTCAAGCCATGCTTCAGGATTGCCCATTCTAAGACAGAAAGAGAAAGAGACCAGGAAAGCAAAAAAAAAAAAAAAAAAAAAAAAGGAAGGACAGAGAGCGACGGAGGGGAATCAAAAATTTGAGTTTATCTTTGCAACACAAAGCAGATTTCCACTGTTCCAATTGCGCGACGACAACAGGATGAGACAAATGAAGCGATACTTGACTACGAAATAACTTGAAGCGCGTCTCATATTTGCACAAGACAAATTCAGTCGTTCTCTTTATTACCAAGAGTGATTCATCCTGCCATAACTATGCCACATCGTCTGATATTGACGGATTTTATCTTACACAAAGTGAGAACTGTACTTTAATTGACATTAGCCAGTTTGCATTATCGACTCCACCCTGCTCTCTAAGCGTCTAGAGTTTGTTGTTGAATGCTTCAAAACCATAGTCTCGCAAGGGACTTTCGACTTCAAAACTCGCGATCATGGGAGTCACTACAGATAAGATCAGTCCATCTCATCCTATTGAAAAGATTGGAAAGCTCACCAGACACATATTTATGATGCAGGGCCCACGCGTCTGTGCCTTCAGCAGCGTCGCTGGCGGGTCCCATGGCCGACAGATCTGGAGAAAAGTGGAATACGGTCCGTTCTGACTCATGACCTTCGGCTTCTTTGCGCACTTCCTGCTCGACTGCGCAATCATCCTCCTCCTCCTCCTTTTTGCTGAGGCCTGTCTCAGCCTTCTTATCAGTCAGAGGCCTGAACAAACTGCCATAGGCTGCCTTGTGAAATCGTGTCAAGTACACAGGACGATGCGAGTCGACCACAGGCACATTCACATTGAAGAGGCCACCCTCAGGCCACTGCCCCTTATCCCAAAGATGCTGGATCACGTTGCTGGCCATGTTGCAGGCAGTCTGAACCTCGTTAGCGGGCCATTTGCGCGCATAGAATGCGAAAGAAAGCGCAATAGCCTTTTGCTTGAGCAGGACAGCTTCCCTATAAGCTGTTCAGTCGAGGTCCTATACTATCTTCCTGTCTCCAAACCCACATGGCGGCACCCACTGTACCAGAAGACAAGGCGTATACACTAAACGGGCGAGGATACAACGTGGAAGAGGTCAGATAAGGTCGTGCTCTGTAAAGGACACACCTACGTGGCAGAGTTACGGCCAAAGTTGGGGCCACCAATAACAAGATCGAACTCTTGGTCTTTAAAAATGTGGTTTAAGGCAATGTTGGTACACGTCGCAGGCGTGCCGCTCAACTGGATATCGCATAAATATGAATATGAATATGACTATGACGCCATCGGCTGCTTTAAATGTTGCTGACCAAGTAGAAATCATTGTCATTTTCTTTGTGAAAGCTGACTTCGCCCGTCTTGCGGTTGTAATAGCTCAGCTCAATATGGTCGTTTATCATGAACGATTTTGCAATCCATGACTTTTGTGAGTTGGGCAGACAGACCCTATCAGGAAAAGAAAGAAGATACTTGTTTATAACGCATGGTCTGCGTAGAGGGCGAACATACTTTACGTCCCAACCTAGGTTCTCAAGATGCTCAATGAAAGGCAGAATGAAGGGCGAATCGGATGGGTTCGGAGGACCTAACAAAGGTCAGCATCGATGCCAAAGAAGCAAGACTTTTACCATCGTCGTTCGAAATTAGTACGCGCAAGGGTCTTTTGTCAGGCATACTAATAAAAGAGCAGGAAGACGTAGAGTTCACTTCCCGCACAACCCTCTGGCTTTCTTGTCCCACCTCACCGGAAAAATATTGATTTTTGGCACACCACGGTAGATACGAGGGTATAGAAGGTAAGTTTTATAGAGAGAGTATAGATAAGAAACAAGAGCAAACGTATGTGTCGTATATGAGTTATAGATGGAATACTATTATTATAATTTCTAGCAAGCACAGGCGCTACCCTCCGAACTGCTGTTGCTGAGGTTGACCTTTTGCACTAAAAGTGAAAAAAAAAAAAAAAAAATAGCCATGTGAGCATGGTTGTCACATCGCACAACCTAAAAATTCTTACTCTGGTCCTTTGTGTCGTTTCCATTGGAGTCGATGCCCGGCAGGTTTTGAGCAATCTTTCTAAAGAGAGTTTTCACCTATAAGAAAGAAACCCGTAGTATGAAGATGAGTAAAAAAGAAACTGATCTGGATGGCATGCTCACGTTATGGCCAGCTTTTGCACTGGTTTCGATGAACATGACGTTCAGCTCTTTGGCATGCTTTTCGCCCTCGTCTGGTGTCACCTCTCGCTTCTCATTCAAGTCCGTCTTGTTGCCCACCAGAACAATGATCACCTGGTCGCCGCGCTCCGCTCGTACATCGTCTATCCACCGTGTGGTGTTCACAAACGAATCGCGGTCTATAGTATGTCAGTTATATTTGTCCTCTCTCTCGATGACGAATGGAAGCAGGCGTTGACTTACTCGAAATGTCGTAAACAATCACCGCCACGGAGGAGTCCCGGATATAGCTCGGAATCAAGCTTCGGAATCGCTCTTGGCCCGCCGTGTCCCACAACTGCAACCGGACCGTCTTGTCCTCAAGGTACATGGTCTTGGACAAGAAGTCGATACCGATGGTTGCCTATAATTTACGCTGATGTGTGAATAAACACTTCCGTTTATACGCTCTATCATCTTTAGACAATGTGTACCTGATACGTCGCATCAAAACTATCATACATGAAGCGAGTGATCAGCGATGTCTTGCCCACTGGGAGAAAAAAAATTTGGTAAGTTACATAGGTCAAAGAAATGAACAGAAAGGATCATGACCGTACCGCTCTGCTCGCCAAGAAAGACAAGCTTGTATTTTCTCAAAGGGCTGCTGTATTCAGGGCTGGCCATGTCAACTTTTTTTAAGAAAGAGAAAGGAAAACAAAAAGAAGAGAGGAAAGATGAGTAAGAAAGACAGACCAAACTTTTTTTTTGGACCCGTGTCCTTTCTGTTCCAACACCAAACGCTACATCTCACTGAGTGGGCGCACCACACATATACGCAGGCGCACCGCACTTGTGACACCTACCAAATGCACCGATCTGGCATCAGCGGGACTTGTTTGTTTGCCCTGGATGAAGAAACAAGCATCTTCCCTTTGCTCTATTTTTTTCTCTAAACTTACCACAGTAACATAGATAGCTTATACTTGAGGAACATGATACTTGCTTACATACATCAACCCCCTTACTCTCCTTGATTCTCTTATACAGAAGATGGCACCTATAAAACGGTTTACTTACCGCGGAGCCTGTTATACGGATCGTCTTGACGTTCCCTTGGTGCCGTGGCACACCTTATCTACGGGATGGATGGGTGGTAGGCTGCAAGATATTCTCGATCTCACCGCGTGTAGACCAGTTAAGCCATCGCTTTTTTTTTTTACATTTGGGAGTTCAGCAGCAGAGGCTGAGAGAAACAGCGCGAGAGCAGCACGCACAGCCGGCATTTTTGTTTTTGCATTGGACGACATGGGTGCAGTCTCGCCAATCAGTGCATAAAGGAAAGCAGCCGATTAATATTTATAATTGAAAGCAAAGACAAAGATTATGGGAATTAAGAGCGACTACTAGCCTTATACGCTAAATGAGAAAATCTAAAAAGCTGTTACTGACTGGTATCGAGTGCCTGACCCGTCAAAGCATCGGCTGCATGGACGGTGACCATGTTGTGGTGTTGGGGTGCGGCCTCAATAAGGGAGGGAGGATTTTTCTTGCCGGAAGGCGTGTCTTCAATATGGGCAAGCTTTTGGTGAGTTATGGAGGCAACGTCTTGATGCGGCTTGCCTTGGTGCGCTTCGTCCTGTGGAGGCTCCGGGCTCGAGTCGACCGTGACCAATTTGCTGGCCAGCGTCTCTTGCTTCTTCTTTTGTGCCTCCGATTTGATTTGGGCATTATTTTTTAGCAGATCCTCAGCTAGCGTACGCTTCGTCTTCTGCTGCTGCTGGTCGCCCTCCGCCAAAAACGAGCTCGAGGGCGTATAGTCGGTATAATGAACAACTCGTCCGTCCGCCTCGGCTTTCTTCATGTCGTCATCGTGTTGCTTCTGGATCTGGGCAATCTTATCCTGGATAGCTTGCGCATGCGGGTCGGCAGGGGCTGCCCTATGCTTCGGAGCATCGTTCTGACCAAGCGTATTGGCCACCAGGGAGCGAACGCCTGTCACGTCGTTTGCGATCTGTAACGAATCTTTATCGGCGTATACGCCAGAGAAAAGGGTAATAGCCGCACCAAGGGTAATACAAGCAGAGGTGAACTTCATGGTTTCTAGAAATAAAAGGACTGGAAAGGGTTGAAAATAGAAGTAATTTTTTGTCGAGGCACTCGGCCATTAGATTCGTCTTCTTATATAAGAGTGCCCTCCACACGTCCCACCGTGGAAGGAGAGAAGCTTGCTCCTTTTCTTCATCCGTTTCTCTTTTGCTCCTTGTGTCCAAGACATCGTTTTCTGAGCAAGCATCAGGTAAGCTCTTGACAATGAAGGCTCTAACGCACGCGCCGGCAGTGTTACCCTGCGTACCCTCCTCCAATGAAGACAGAGCTGATTTTATGACTTACTCCTTCTTGTTTTCTGTCTCTCATTTCATGTCTGCGTCCAATAAATATATCCTCCTATTCTCGTGTTGCTTACAACGTAGTCCCTGACGTGTCTGATACCTTGTTCGTGTACACACATACATAATTTCATAACCAGCAAATTCTCCCCTATGACTATTCAACGTGGTCGTGCTTGCAGATCAAGACACTGATATCGGTTCGTTTTATTGGTGAGCCATTTACCGCTCAAAACAGTACACATAGAATTAGCGATTCTGCTATAATGTAGTACTTAAAACAAGTGTACCTTTGGAGAGAAAAAAGGTATATGGTAATGCACATACAGGCGCATCCTGTACCCATTGTGACAGCACGCCGCTTTGCTCAATTTTTGATGTGCTAGTGCTATATTCCTTGCGAGATTGTTAATGCACGTATAACACTATAAACATATGCATGTAGACTCGCTTTTCTCGTGATGTAAATGAAAGGTCAGCATAGTAGAGCCAGCATGAAGACACATATACATGTGAAGCAGATTTGACATCGCTCCATTGATTTCAATAGTGCTGATATGATGGATGCATGATTACGTACAATATCTTCACATATATGCTCCATCAATATCTCTGCAAAAACTATATATCAGTATGCATACGCTTGTGCGCAATCATTGAAAGCGCAACATACAGTCAGTGCGAGTCGACCATGATTCGTGAACATAGAGCCCCTTAAACCAGCCATATAATTCAATTCTTGGTAATTGATCAACTTGTTCCGTATGACTTCCAACTTCCGTCGCTGCAAAACGTTTCATAATTTAACGAGAGTAAAAAAGGAATGAGAAGCAGAAGGAAAAAGGGGCGCAAAAAAGAAAGTCAATATAACAAAGGAGGTGCTGTGATAAGCCATGCGGGTTGATTGGCAAATATATATTACAAGCGCTCTACTACTGGTTCACGAGACGAACCACTGTCTCTGCTCTACTGCGATCTACCTCGAGTAGTTTAAGGGAATTAAGTTTGTATATTGTTTTGACGGCCTTGTCGACGGGTATGTCGTGTGTTGTGGCAAACTGACTAGCTGACTCGCGAAGCTTTCTGATAGAAAAGCCCTCGGCCGGTCCGCCCCTTAATTGGGAGAGGATATATGCCATAACTTGTGCTTCCTCAGGTGTTGCATTCTTGAACGTGGGTGGTTCCTGCGTCGCTCGTGACAGCGATGGTGGTTGTAACGGCGGTGATACGGATGGCAGTGGGCTGACGTGACGTGAATATGGGCAGAACGTCTCAAACAGATATTGCATACCTGATTTGTGGAGGAGGTACTCCTTCCGGTGAAGGAGTAGCTGCTGTTTCTGTCGTTTCGATCGTGATCGTCTTCGTCGGCGGTTCATGTTCAGATGATGCACTTTCTTCCATGACGCTATCAGGCGTTACGTTTGTTGCGCCCGAAGGAGTGCGAAGAAGAGGCTCGATAGTCTCCTGTATGGGATCTTCAGGTGATTGTACGGCAGCTGGTGGTTCGGATACATGCACAGTTTCAGGTTCTAACGGCGCAACAGCGGGTGAAGGAGTGTTCTCAAGTTTTCGTGCCTGGGGTTACGTCAGAGACAGACAGTCAGACACTAGAAAGCAACTTGCCTTGGGACGACGTTTGGGCATGGTTTGGGCTTCTTGTTGAGCTCTTTGCTGTTTTTGATGTGCAACCGCTTTGGTTAGACGCTCGACTTCTCTTTTGTTCTAAGCATGGACAAATGGTGACTGTGTGAATGGCTTTGTTTGCGGGTGATTATTTGATGGTCCTGGTGGATCATTACATCACGATAGACAGTATCAAGGTGCTCTAGGTTCATCCGAGACTCTTCATAGCGATGGAGAAGGTCCTCAATCCTAGTATCTATTTCAGAGATACGACTAAAAGGATTGTTAAGTCTGTTCCTTTTGTTTTGCTTCAGCGGATGTGCTTTGAGAAATTACCAAATCTGGTTGAGACCGTTGGCGGCTGACAACAGACGTTCCACGCTCACTTTAGTCGAATCCTGCCCAGTAGCCAGCAATGCCTGCTGTGCATCTGCTTGGAGTCTTGTCTGTGTAAGTCGCAATAGCAGTGCGATGGTGGGGAGGGGTTCTACCTGAGCAAAGTCGACTCGCCTACGCTTATGGCAAACAACTTGCATTCATTAGGATCAGCGTCTCTGATGCGGATTCGTTTTTTGGTTCGCGTGCTGTTCGCCGTTTGTGCTGGAGAAGAATCATTACTCGGGGGTTGTGTGCGTTTCTGAAAATGGACAGAGGCGGCAGCTTCGGATTGTGACAGGACACTTTCAAGAACTGTATCGGAAGGCATGAGATTAATTTTTTACGCGCGAATATGAGAAAGAGAAGCGCAGGTTTTTAATAAATCTATGCATTATTACTATACGCGAACAACAGGAACAGCTGGATGTGTGAATTCAACATAGTAGACTATCTTCAGAAAATCATGCTAGTCTTGCTTCTCTTGCGAACCGCCGCCTTTCGTAAGGCTGTCGACGCTGCTTCCTATCTGGCCTGCTTGTTGTGGCACGGTGGCCACCCCTTTTCCGCTAACCAATCCAAGAGGTGAGGTAGCGGCACTTTGAACTGACCCGACGCCTTTCTGGGCTGGCACAGTTACACCATCCGCAGCATTTGTTATGGGAGTTGTCGCCTTGGTGGCTATGTCGGTTGCTCCAGATAGAGCCCCTCCGACACCGCCGGTGGGTGGTTTTTGATCACGCTTGCGCATCATCCTGCGCGCCAACTTGCTGTACGACCGTTTTCTGAGGCTGGCGGGTGAGTTCCGTTTTTTGGAAGCCGAAGATAAGTGGGCAGTTTGACCAGCATCGAGATGGGCCAGGTTTTTCTGGATCTGAGGATCGACCGCAGCGACAGGCGCCTTCGGTTCGGCCGCCAAGACGAGGCTGCTGGCAAGAATGCAGATGGCCACTGAGCCAAAGGACAAGAAGCGCATGGTAGAGAAGGGTGTGGTGCGGAAAGTAGAGAGTTACTGTCGACGAATTATGGAGCTGTCCGCTCCTTCACGACCTCTTTATATATGATGCAGTTTCTCCTTTTCGCCTCCTCCGCCCATCTGGAGAATACGCGGATGCTTCTTTTTCCCCCTTGGCAATAATATATTTCAACGGCATAACAAGTTCCACACCGGTCGGTAACGTCTCCTGGAACATACTATTAGAATCTCTCAGGTGGTTTTTTCTTTTTCTTTTTCTTTTTTTTTTTTTTTGCTCGTATGCACCATGGTGACCATTATACTCTATCCCTTCTTATATACGTATGCGTGCATAAAGTGACAACAGATGAGGAGTACCTTTCCACTATCAGGTGGAACTTGCAGCAACATGATTGTAGTGGTAGCTCACCGTGGTCTCTGAAGGTGAGAATTGTAAAGATTATAAGGTTTCATACGGTACCTCGGCCTTCTCCTAAATCCGCCCCTGGTCTTGAAGTCTCCTATGTAGTAATGGAGTGACGGGATGGCGCCCTATCTCTACATCAAAGGCTGACAACCGCTTGTGCAGCCAATCACGTTACAGACTCTGTTGATATGGTGCCTTCCTCCTTTTTCTTATTATGTACTCACAATCAGCGAACCTATTGTTTGGAATACTGACAAAAAGCGACGCCAAAAGCCGAGTCCTGCATGTCGCTCAGTCAATCTAACAGAGTACTATGCTTCCCCGAATCCCTCCTCTCTCTAAAACGTATTATATGTATACTCTTGCATATTGGAGACTACTTACCTAATTCGCAGCAAAGAGACCGCACTATTTTTATTGGCTCTGGTATGATATTGTCTAACTGTATGTATCTCCATATGGGAAGCAGAAACGGATAACCGTATATTATTTATACCGCCACTTTTAGTAGTATGGTTATCATTCATCTGTATGGATCAATTCTTTTGAATGTACTATACAGCACACACCACCATTCTTGGCCTTCAAAGGGAAAAACCTATACCAGACAAATATATTAGTATTGGTCAGCTACTTCCGGATATATAGCGTAAAGAACATTATGAACTGCGAGGAAATGGGACTCAACAAAACATATATTTTCTTTTCGGTTTGCTAGACTAGTATCATGGGTATAGCGACATAGCGGTACATTGAACAAGGGAGTAAAAAGCTAAAGGTAAATGGCTATCGATTACTATTACTTATTGAGCGTCTTTGTTCCCGTCAGCGGGTAAGTTCCCCTTTAGAGCCGCAGCACCAGTAGCAGTCTTATCCTGAGCAGCAGAGTTGCCGCCGCTCAAAGCGTCAGAGACGGCGCCGTCGGTGACCTTGTCCGCAGTCTTCTGAACTTCGGCAACCTTAGCCTGCACAGCATTGACAGGGCTGTCACCGCCAAGGGCGCCCTGGGCAAGCTTGTTGACAACATCGTTGCCAGAATTATCGGTTGTATCAGCAGGCCCAGCAGCTTGATCCTTGGGAGCAGTAGGAGCTTCGGCTTCCGCGGCGGGATTGGGTTCTTCCTCGCCCTCGCCCTCGCCCTCGCCCTCGCCTTCGCCTTCGCCTTCGCCTTCACCTTCACCTTCACCTTCGCCCTCACCGGCGCCCTTGCCATGGTCATAGTCACCGCCTTCGGTGTCACGCTTGGAAGCCGCGCGCGATGCATCCTGCTGTGTGGGGACCAAGTTAGCGACCTGGGCGGTGGAGCCCTTCGTAAGACCGCCGCTGGGAAGAGACGCGGTCTGAGCAGTGAGTTGGCTCACGGGGCCCTGGACGACATTGGCAGCGTCGAGAGGGCCGGTAGCAGCGCGCTTGACGGGTGCCTTCATTTGAGGCGACTCGGGGATGGCCTTGGCGGCGGCCTTGGCCTTGGCGGCGGCCGCATCACCGGGGGCCGGACCGACTGCGGCCGAATCAGCGCCGCCCGTTTTCGTCTTGTCCTCTTTGCCGCTGAGACCTCCCACTGCAGCAACGGCAGACTTGGCTGCGCCACGGACTTCCTTTCCAAGATCAGCAGGGCCCGAGCGCTTCTGCTGAGCGGCAGCTTGTTGTTGGCCGACAGGGAGCACACCGGTAGCGGCCTGAAGGACGGGTCCAGCAGTGCCACCAGCAGCAGAACTTACCAACGTGGTGTCGACGGGACCACGTTTCTGCTTGGGAGGTTGCTCGGTATTGCCGTTAACAGTCGATTCAAGATTGTTCGAAGCGGTGTGAGCGGCAGTTTCAGCGGTGTGAGCACCAGCACCGCCCGTAGTACCAGCAGTAGAGGCGACTTCACTCACGGCGCGATTGGCATCGACGGGAGTGGCAAGAGTGCCGGCGCCAACGGGGGCAGCCTGAGTACCGGCGAGAAGGCAGACAGCAGCAGCGATGGTGATTACGGAGCAACGCATGGTGTTGAGTTGTACTAGTAGTGGTAGAGTAGTAGTAGTAACAGTAAGTAGTAGGAGCTGTAAAGCTGTAGTGTTGTAGAGACGAGTTGTAATGGTAAGAAAGAGAGTGACACTTCGCGTCTGACATTTATATGGATTACTCTCCAGCCAGGCTCCACCGATCCTCACTTGTACCTCCTTTACTGCTAGGTTTTCCCGAGAAACGCTGCAGACAAGATGACCCCCGCTCCAAACCATAAAGAGACGCATCAGACGTGCTGGTTGATTAAGGAGACTTGAGTGAGTAATAGAAACCGGAAGGATGAAAAAGCCTTTGAGATCTCCCCTAAAGGGGGTTTGGAGGGGGGCCAAGTCTATCAAGTCCGTATACACTAAATACTCACAGACTTCCCTGATCAGCGTCAATAGAGAGTATTTCTCAAACAGATCGGGGCCCGAAGCACGATATTTCCTGTATTTCATACAGGTGGCAAGGTTTAGACCCGTTTGCTGTTTATTTTTCTTTGTGAAATATGAACGACTGCTCCTCATATACCTAAAATAAACACAAGAGATATTACATGAGTGTGCTTAGTTATTGCTATGTACCTGCTTCGATCTCCTCCTTACTATGGTGGGTGGCCTGCATCCCGCCTTATCTGCTACTGCCTTTATGCATGAAAAAGTAGCTCAGGAAGTAATACAGAAAATAAAATCAGTCTCAGAGCCGCAGAAGGTTCAAGCTCCTTGCCATCTTATTCTCCTCTTTCTACTACCTCCTGCTTTCCACTCTCTTGTTTTCCATCCTCTCGCTCTCTCGCTCTCTCGCTCGCTCTCTACCCCTCATCCCCTAGGTATACGATCTCTAGATTCAGTGTTTGCACGAGATTGTGCTCGGCCATAACAGGAGACGCTCTATACTCAGGAAGAGCACATGTCCATTGCATCTCGTCCGCAGGATGAAAAATTGGGACAGCACATCATATTTCGGGTTTCTGATGCTTTTTTTCCCTTTGTGTTCTCCTATTTTTATCTTTCTTTCTGTTTTCCCTGTGAATTAGGCTATACACGCTCGCCCCTTCTCCTTTCGTGAAACTCGCCTCTTGACCAAGTTTTACCTAAATGCATAGCACACGACATTTGGAAGACAGAATATCCTTAAGCCCCCGACACTATCTTTTTTTGTTCCCATGCTCCGCAGGGCTATAGTGGGGAAAGGAAAGCTCACTTGTATATGGGCAGACGTTGAAGTTGGCCACTGTGATCTACGAGCGGGATTTCATTTTGTCCAACTCGCCACCCATCCAGCGGCACAAAAAAATGACTGGAGGGCATAATTTTCTAGCTCGCGTGCGTTCGTTTATGCCATGCGATCGTGACTATACGAGAAGAATAAGATATGGAAAGTCCGTCCACCCTATCGTTACAGGGGCAGAATAAAATACTGGGTTTTTATCAGTACCCTATCAGCGGGTGGAAGAGATGGCCGTCTATTATCAGTGTAAGGTGTAAGTGTGCAAGGTCGAAACAAAGTTGGAAAGCAATAGATCTCTTGATCCCCCTGTACCCATAGGTTGATATGCTGTGGAAAGAAAAACTAGCGATCTTGGACTATAGATGCTACACATGCCAAAAATCTCACGACACAGGGCGCTCAGGTTGGAACTTATGTTGATAGCGAGAGGGTGAGGAGAAGCGATGGCATACCCAATCATGACACATGAAAACGGAGTATGCCTCAGAGGTAAATTTACGTGCCATTCAGCTTACTCTTTAATATAAAGCAGGCCCTGTTGAGCTAAATGAAGCCGAGACGACATTTTTGACGTATGTAGGAGCCTATGCGCAAGAGTGGTGGTGAGGGCGGCTATAATAGTAGAATTCGCCGAAAGATCGACAGCGCTGGTCGCATACGGTTCATTATACGTACTTTCGGTATGATTGTCCTTGGCAGATCTACAATTTTCCATTTTGAATCTTAAAAACATCAGCATCAGCTTTTTGGGCGACTATGCATAGTCGAATAGGGGAAGTCGCGTGCGGGGAAGGAAGGGCAAAGCGGTATTGGATAGGTGGCTGGCTTTTGTACAACGTAGAGACGAGGGGTGGGCAAACGGCTCCCTGCACGGATCGCAAAACTTGGAATAGCTACCTTATCACGGTCGCTGTATACCAGCCATCGGCTCGAATGTATGCGAGTATGCAAGTGCTGCAGTGCAAGGCAACATTGCCAAAGTGATTATCGTATCTGCTCGATCGCCCGTATGTTTACCCTTGTGCTTTATTTTTTGACCCCCTTCATCTTGCTTCCGCGCCGTCGTCTTCTGAGACGTTGTGTCCCCGCTCTTGAGTGGCGCCCTGGACCCCTTGGAGATCGTCAGCTGACTCCTCCCTTCAAACATTTTTTGCGGGCCTCTCATCCCTGAATAAAAGCAGTTGCTTGCGCACTTGCAGTATGTGTTGTCATGATTTAAGCTCAGCGTGTCGAAGCAGGCGGGATTCC
This sequence comes from Syncephalastrum monosporum B8922, assembly GCA_000697355.1. Lineage (NCBI taxonomy): Eukaryota > Fungi > Mucoromycota > Mucoromycetes > Mucorales > Syncephalastraceae > Syncephalastrum > Syncephalastrum monosporum. The sequence goes on along the minus strand of JNEN01001207.1, from coordinate 176,704 downwards.
TGTCGGATTGCTACGGTAGTAGAGCTATCCGTGATATAACTTTTTTGCTGGCTCTCAAAGGCATAGAAAAGAAAGGGGTCATACATAATGCGAGCAGTACTTCAACGGGTTGCACGTGCGAGTGTGACAGGTAACGTTGCCGCCAATGGAAACAGGCTCCGTTTGCCTGACAGTTGAAATAGTTGACAATCAAGTCGTGGGTGCGATTCAGAAGGGCGTCTGTGTCCTTGTTGGCATTGGAACGGACGACACCGAGAAGGACATTGATTACATTGTGAACAAAATCCTCAACATTCGTGTGTTTGATCACGAAGGCGCCATGTGGAAAAAGGGAGTCAAGGAGCTCGGCCTGGAAGTACTCTGCGGTACGTCAAATATCATTCAGGGGACGTGGCTCTGAACATAGACAACGCCCTGCACATAGTCTCCCAGTTTACCTTGCAGGGCAAAACTATCAAGGGGAACAAGCCCGATTTTCATAATGCCATGAAGACCGAGCAGGCCAAGGCAACCTATGCTCACTTTCTAGATAAGCTCGGCAAGGCTTATGATCCGGCCAAAATTAAAGGTACCGAGAGAAATACCATGAGCATCTTCGTAGTAACCCATACGTTACAGACGGTGTCTTTGGAGCCATGATGATGGTAGATATTGCCAACGATGGTAAGTAGAATCATTGATAGAGTCCTTTCTATTCTATCCTTTTTGCTAATTGTGCCCTATGAATGCTTCATAAGGTCCCGTGACGCTTCAACTGGACTCCCGCAAATTCACTTACGATGGACCGCAATAGAACGTTAAGATAGAAGCTGTATTGTAAGTTAGAACATGTATTTGTATTGGACATGCACTTTTTTCTTGGGGGATGGGTGTTGAAGTATTATGATTATGGACTACCAAGGAGTGTTGTTGGGGTCCCATCCGCCCTGGCTTGGCTGCTGTTGTGGTGGGGGGACACCATATTGCTGCTGCTGCTGAGAAGGCGGACCACGGAACTGGAACGGCTGTTGCGGGCGAGATGGGCCAGTCTGGTAGCCACCACCAGTAGTGACCATGTCGGGCTCGTCATCATCAAATTGACTACAAGGCATATCGGTCAGATCAACCGCTGAGACGTTATTTAGAGTAATCACTTACAGGTTGGCCGACTGGTAAGACTTCAGAAAGTCGGGAATTTCCTGCTTGCACTCTTGCAAGATCTTCGTGACGTCCTTTGCCAGGGGCATGTTTATCGAGTTGAAGAAAGACGTCGCAAGACCAGCGTTGCCCACACGTGCAGTACGACCAATCTGATGAATGTATTCATCAATACTCTTGGGCATGTCGTAGTTGACGACGTGCATGACGTTCTTCACGTCAATGCCACGGGCAACAACAGCGGTGGCAACAAGGATAGGGCAATTGCCCTTTTTGAACGCCAAAAGGGCGTCTTCGCGCTCCATCTGCGTGCGGTCGCCGTGGATGGACGTGCTGGGGAACTTGTGGTCAAACAGGTATTGATCAAGCCTAAAATCAAGCGTGTGAGAAGAAGCCCTGTAAATACATACATACCCCACTCACGAGTCAGCGGCACGCTTGGTTTCGACAAAGATGAGGGTGCGGCAAGGAGGGAGGGATTGCAGGATGTTGACGAGAGCCTCGCGCTTTTGATGCTCTTCAACCCATTTCACCTAGTATAAGGCTTTAGCTTCCCATATTTCCTCATGATCCTGTTACGTACCTTTTGCGTGATGTCGGTGGTGGTGCCGCCAACGCGACCGACGCGAAGGAAGAGATAGTCGGGCCGCAAAAAGTCGCGGGCCAGACGACGAATCTCCTTGGGAAAGGTTGCGCTATACATGAGCGTGTTTCTGTCGCGGTTCAGGCCTATTGACCAATATGATGATTAGATGCGACCAGGAAAGCTCCAGCCAAAGCCCACGCATTACCGTAACGCTCGACGAGCATGCGGATCTGGGGCTCGAAGCCCATGTCAAGCATGCGATCGGCTTCATCAAGAACCAGGTACTGCACCCGGCCAAGATCAATTTTGCCTCGCTCGATGAAATCGACGAGGCGGCCAGGTGCAGCTACCAACACATCGCACCCGCGTTCCAATTCACGCGCCTGACCACCGACGGCGGCACCGCCATAGACGGCGCTGTAAATGATAGAGTGAGTTTCGATGGGGCGAGTGGTATCGGATGGCTTACCATGGGCGCAGCATGGTGCGGTAAGTAAACTACAGCGATGGATCGATTAAGTAGGTGATTGATGACGAACACGTGAACTCTTACGCGACGAGCTTCATCAAAGATCTGACAGCACAGCTCACGGGTAGGAGCGACGATTAGCACCAAAGGCATGGCCTTGAAGCGACGGGCCTCATAGCCACCGGCCGGTCGGGCAATCAGATTACGCGCCTTGGTGATGAGGGCTGAGCAGGTTGGAATCAAGAAGGCTGCGGTTTTGCCTGAACCCGTCTGCGCACAAGCCATGAGATCGCGGCCAGCAGTGACAATCGAGATGGAGTTGCGCTGATCTTTCCGGTCAATGACTCTGATACGGGCCCTCACTCTTTCGTTGTCATACCTGGACGGGAGTAGGTATGTCATAACGAGCGAGACGGATGTTCTCCTTCATTTGAGGATGCACATCGGCATTTTCAAACTGTAGAGAGAAGATCGTTAGTGATCCAGGCGACGATCTGCCGGGCGATATCGTACTCTGTCAAAGCCAGGCGGAGGGTTGTCGCCCTCGACCTTGACGCTGATATTGTTATATTTGTTGAAATTGATGCCTGAGTGGACGTGAGTTTCCTCTGAAAAAAGCTCTTTTTCCAGAGCCTCATCACGGGGCGCGACACCATCGTTGTACTCGGCGCGCCATTCATAGCGGCGTTTGGAGGAGCCCCAGTTGTAGTTCGCAGCAGCAGGGTTGTTTTGGAACGCCATCGTTGTGAGGAAGGAAAAGACCAACAGTCGTCAAGCCATACACCTCTTCGTCTTTTCTAAATTGGAGGTCCGATAAAAGGATACCATGCATATCATGGGATAGGCACCACTGTGCCTGCAGATGAGAAATGTGCCTCTCTGTTGATGACCAAGTGCTCGCAATATGAGAAGCACAACAGACACTACAATTTTGCCCATTCCTGTCCAAAATAATTTGACAGCATTTGACAAAGCCAAGTGGTACGGTGCAATGAAACGGGTATGACACGTTTGCCATGTGTCCTATATTTTTTTTTATTTTTTTATTTTTTTTATCGAGAGTACAAAATGACATGATACAAATGGCAGAGAGATTGCGGTTGCACATGTCCAACAAACAGATAGCCGTCCTGCTAGTCCATGTGTCACTGCTCTTATTGATGGAAGTTGGGCTCTACACCCCCAGCCATTTACCGTGCACTTGCACAGCCCCGCTCCTCCTCTTTCTCATCTATGCTACAAATTGATTGTTGTTTGAACGGTGCCACAAAGAATTTGGAAGCTACCCCGGGTCGCCTCAATTTGACAACAACAATCGCGTGTAACCTTCTCGCATCGTCTCTATGTGCGCCCCATCGTTCTTCCCACCATCAGCAATATATCAACGCCCTCATCACATCACATCTATTTCGTTGTCAGACACGTTCCATCTGGAATGTCAACCTTAAAGTCGAGCGGCTGTCCGATTCAGTTTAGCACACATCAAAAATCATAAAATTAAACAGATTGACGCATATTTCTAAATTCGAATTACTGCTAATAGGATCCAGTAAACTGGTACGAATGCTATGCTAAGCAATGAGAACTATGAAGTTATCTATCAAAAATGATCGACACGAGCACGTTTCTTAACGAAACGGATCCGTGCCCCGACTCAGAGAGGTGAAAGATGTAACGGGACCGGGGGCATGTGTCTTCATTGGGTTTCCACCGTGCGTCGGACCGGTTCACGGAAAAACGATCTATCATTGGTACAGCATCGCAAGGACGGAATTGGAATATGGGGTGGGGGGGGCCAGCACACCAATGGGAGTGACAGGAGAAATCACAATTATTATTACCAGTGTCAATAAGTTAAGAGTAATCATCTGATAGTACAGCGGCATCAAAAGGGCGATGATGGAATGGCATATTGATCATATTTTCCAGAGAGGGCAGGCTGCGCAATGCATAGACACGCGACGCGGTCATGTTTTCGTCGCCTGCATTACCGGGCGGCGATCGCACCCGCAGCAGAGAGTTGGCGTCGAGCGGAGTACGTGAGGGAGACGAGGGTGACACACGTTGGCGGTGGGATCGTTCTTCGTCACGCCGCCGAGACGCATACGCTGTCCAGTCGTCGTGATGGACAAGCATGTCCGGCGAATGCGGGGAAACCGCAAACTTTCGAGCAATGAGACCAATTTCTTCAGCGTCCGGCCGATTTTCTGGCCGTGGTTCGAGACACGCCATGGCCAATTCGAGATACCAGCGAGGCACGCCCGGAATCCATTCTATCCGGTACACGGTGGGGTCGGCCAGGATGATCTCCGGCGAAGGAAATGTAATACCGGACACAAGCTGCCACATGATGACACCGAGCGCGTAGATGTCTGACTTTTCTGAAAATAGCCCTTTGCGCACCTCCGGTGCTATGTAAGGAAGCCGCCCTACAAGGTAACCCGTATATTTAGTGAATTGCTTATCATTAGGCATTGCATAGCACAGGCGTCGACGGTAATGCTTATTGGTGAGAGAGAAAGAGAGAGAGAGAACGAATAGAACAAAAAGAGACGCATGATGGAACGTGATTAGCTTACCATAATGCGCCATGGCCGATTTCGTCACTTTTGCGGCCTCGTTTGCAGCGGTCGAGAACCGGAAATCAATGAGAAAATAATCGTCGTCGGCGCATAATACGTTCCCTGGGTGAATGTTTCGATGACACATGCCAATCTCGTCGTGTAAGCTCGCGAGATTGAAAGCAAGTCGGGTGACGATATCAGCCGCCATGGGCATGTTGAGTCCCTGATGCTGGACCGCTGAGATGCGGTTTTCTAAGTTGCCGTCCTGGACCAGGGTGGCAATCATTAGCAGGTCTCCCGTGCTTTCACAGACGGTAATTCCGTGAAACAGGAGCGCCAAAAAAGCTCTCGACTGGACGATGATCTACATAGAGATGCACATGACGTAATGGTAAATGAAAATGATGATGACGGCACAGGTGTACAATTATAAAGAACAAGGAAGAAAACCAAATTCAGGACATAGTGATAAGAAAATAAGGGTACCTCGTTCAATATTTTCTCGTCGACCACCTTAATAGCCACGGGACGGCGCCGGGACCCGAAGGATGGGGGGAGTGTCTCGGTCACATCATAGAGTAATGTCACGTCTGCAGCGTAGACGGCAGAGAAGCCACCTGCGCCCACAAGGACAAGGTCTGAAAACCACCGCCACGGGTACCATCGCATATATCGAGCTAGGTCATGCTTAAAAATAGCCTGCAGCGCCTTGCGGCTCTTTGGATGAAACGAATTGATCACTGTTGTCGCGTTTCCACCTGCGAGCTCGGCCAGGCTCTCATACGACAAGGCTTGGCGCCACGCAATGTTCCAGTGCTGATAATGAAAAGAAGTGTTTCAAGTGTGTTTTAGAATGGTCAGCGTGTGAGCAGAGAAGAAGAAGAAGAAGAAGAAGAGAGAGAGAGAGAGAGAGGAGAGCAGAGGAGTAAAGGTAAGAAGTCTCCTATGTATGTATTTACCCAGTGGGTATCGAACACGACATTCCGGGCTCGGTAGAGCGACACGGTTTCGGAATAAAGTTGAGCAAGGGCGTCCTGGACGGGCACTGAAGTTTGTTGCTTAGGAAGGAAATGGAGGTCGAAATGGTCTGGATAGAGCTGGACCAGGCGATGGATGGCCAATGTTGTCTGATGGACCAGCTCACTTTTCACAATGTCTTGCTGGAGTTGATGAGCCGGATCGTTGCGATTTCTATAGCCGAGATCCATGGTATATGCGATATAGATGATATAATATAATAGCGGTAGTGTGGAAAGGCGAGGCTGGGACTCCGAGCTTATTATTGTCTAATCGTTCGTATTTTGCTACGTCTTTCTTTCTTCGCCTTAAGCTTGAAATTTTGCTGGCTGGCTGCGCGTATGAGCTGAGCTGAGTGTGGATTCATGAGCCGAACAGTCGGGATAAACGCACCGGGGCTCATGATGTGTGCGTGTGTAAATGTGTGAATGCTCTCAGCTACCATTGTCTCCCCTTTCTTTGCAGCAGCCGCGGGTCGGATGATCTCCTCGGACGGCACTTTCATTCAACAAGCCATGCATCCGTGTTTCATGTCTGCATATGATACAGTGGACAAAATACAGCAATATAAAGATGTGATAGAGATGGCCGCCCATCGCTTGACAAAACCGGTATGTGGGATACAAATGGAAACAGGGTTGATTGTCATGACGCAGATAATGCGACTTTACAAATGTGTCTGCTACGTGTATTGTGTCTGATGTAGATGTCTTATGCACGCACCCCCTTCTTCGTAGAACCCCCCAAATCATATCAGAAGGAGAGAAGAAGACAGAGAAGCTTGTTTGACAGCTTGTCCACATTTTGCATGGCTTGGCCAGACAAAAAAAAAGTGTTTCACTGACTTTTTGCAACATTGGTGGCCCGTGCCTGGAAGGTTCCCATTCTCGAACCACCGATGGGTCCTATTCAGACAGCGACGAGTGGACAGGTTTTAGATGGACTGCAAAATGTGTAACACCCGAGCATGACAAACCCACGTGTGCCTTTGACCTGCCTGCCGATCTCGACCACTTTGAATCGAATTTTTTATGATGAATGGGTTCTGTTACACCGCCCAGCCCTTTACTTTTTCGGTGACTTTTCTTTTCTTTTTTTTTTTTTTTTTTTGCCGCCCTTTGTCCATTGAGGTCCCCCCAAGTCTTGCCCTATAAAAGCACCCGTCGTCAGCGTGTCTTGTCCTTTTCTTTCTTTCAGCTTACATTTGCAACTCCATTGCTCGAATCAATTATATAACACACTTTTTTTTTCCTTTTCTTCAATTCTTCTCTTCATCGAGAGAATATCTCTTACGCCTATACAAGAACGAGAACGACACACTCATAAGCAACCAATTCACTATGTCCTGCTGCCACATGACCCAAAAAAACAACAACACCCAAAAAAACACGAACGACAACGCCGCAACAATGTTGACCGACGTTTGGAACGCTGCGTCAAACAAGCTTTGCTACCTGTGCGGCTCGACAAAGCATGCCTCGTCCGATTGCCCGCTCTATGCATAACTGTTTTCTTTTACCTTACGCCAGCCCCGTTCGTTCCAAACTCGCACGACCGTTCTATTGCGTTTATACCTTCCATTCATCTCCAGCAACGGCGATGCTCATCGTCCCTCATTCCAAATTTTTGCATATCGAAGACGTCAATCATATACGACTTGGAGACGCATCTGTCCCCCCTCTCTTTCAGCGCAGTGAGCCCGCCCATCCTTTCATGACCGAGGCCCCCATATCCGTTCAATCCATCTCGGAATTTCCTGCGTTTTGGCTCCGTTCTCCTATCGTTCAATTCTCCTTTTCGATTTTATTATCAATACGCCATGACGATGATTGCTATGCCACCCCACATCAATTTCATTATCCTCTCTCTCCAATCTCCACTTTCGACCTTATGATTCTTCGTTTTTCCCTTTTTTTTCATTTTATGCAGGGACACACATTTTATTTCCTTTTCTTCTCTCTCTCTCACTCTCTCTCTTTCATGAATAGTAGTAGTAGCAGTAGTAGTAGTAGCAAAAATAGGCTGCTGGTTATAGCCGACATTCCGTTTGCTTTGTACATATTTGTAGCCTCTTTCGTTTCTCATTCACTCATTCATTTTATCTACACGCACGCACACACACAATCATCCGCATATACAAAAAATATATAAACACGCGCAATTGCTATCACGATTCCTCCGTGATCCACACCTATTTGTGCCGCTAGACCTGTTTCAGCATATCAACATCTGCTAGTCTCTGCTGGGATCAATTTGTTTAATTCCATTTTTTCAGGGTCCAACTAACAATTTTGCTTTCATTTTGTGTGGGGATGCAGTGCGTCATGAAGCCAATTAAGCTGAGCGCATGAGATTGGCTCGAATTTTATAAAATTTCAGTTTTTCCTCCCCCTCTCCCTTGCCCTGCTACAAATCATTCTATGGTACTCCCATCAGCAATAAAATATTGATGTATTCATGTCTCCCCCTTTGGATTCCCGATTAGGAAACCAAGATAATTTGACTTCTTTCTTGCTTGTTCAAGAGAACAAAAGGCAATACGGCATGCTGTCCCTCGAAAGCCATGGTGACATGTCCTTTTTAATCATGTATTCGCAGAATTATGCACTCATTGCTCCGCGATTCGGGTTTTTGGGTTCAGAAAATTACTTTAAAAGAAAGTAAAGCAGATAATGGCAAGCCTCGTCGTTGTCATGTGTAGTGTTCAGTGACGCACCCTTATCCATATGACTGATTATTCAAGCAACATAAAAAAACAAGGTTTTCTTTGGCAGCAAGGCCATGTGAACGCGCTCGGACTGAATCGTCACATAGTCATAAAAATCTACATGCTTGGATAGCGAATCTCGTGTCTTCATGGTTTACTGACTGCCAATACATACGTGACTGAGGAAACTTGCGTACTAAGAAGTTCCAGAACGTTAGCGGCTGAGCCGCTCATTCATGCTTATTGACCGCGTAGATTCCCTCAGTGCCGAGAGCTCTTACCATTGAATTTGATAGTGCAGCGGATAGACTACCTTTAATTTGCCGTTATGGAACCATAAACATTAACGCATGACAAAGGAAACACGATCATCATATATGCAGATTTAAGGGGTGCGGCCGGACGTAGGCACGAGAGGGATATTAGCCAAAGTATGAAGCAAACGGCAGGCGCTTTTTTGCTCGTTCTTTTGTGTTTGCAGACCCGCGAATGATGATTCTAGACTGGAGACCACAGCCGGGATATATTTTTCTTCCGAGCATGACCCGTAACATTCCCAATGACGCAGTCTATTTGTCATGACGGTGGCGCGGTGTTGCACAAAGCAAAAAGAGCAAAAAGTTGCAAGAGCATCCCAATCACAACGTCTTTTCCCTTTTTTCTGTCCAACAATTAAAAGCAATACGGGACAAGCATGAGTGATCGACTAGCGCCAAGTTGATAATTAATAAAAGTTGAGAGGATCGTCAAAGATGCACGCTGATGGTAGCATTTCATTTAATTACGAGGGCAAGGACCAATCTCATGGCTTGAAGGGAAAGCAGGCTAGTGCGAGCCACACCAGCGTGACTCCGGATACATATGTGTATCCTAACACACTTACGCACTTGCCACACCCATCAGGAGAAGAGAAAAAGCCCGCACTTCCTCTCATTAGTTCCTGCATGCCATTTTGGTCTGACTATGGAAACTGTAAAGGACGCTAAATAACGAAGCGACGCGAGGCGCGCGAGGTCTCCACGAAATTGGTATGCATCCGTGTGTGTGGGACAAACCATTCCACACAGATTCCGAAACAACTGCGTGTGTGTGTATGTGCTTCACTTGATTGGTTACACAATAACGTCAGAGGTAGTTTCCATGGATGTGGCCACACCAAAACGGGTAGAGTTCCGTGCTGTCGTGGATTCGGCATAGTTAGGCTCCACTTCCGGGGCTACCGATGCATTACGCAACAAGCACATACACACACTCGCTAACAGTAGTGATGCTTTTATTTATTTATTTATATGACGGAGCACGGGCCACACAGTATCACTCACCTCTCTTGCTATCGCATTATGCTTGTCAGACACACCACGCTTCATAAGAACGCACGGCCATACCGTTTTTTATCTTATTTCTATTTATTAGGAAAAACGATGTCTTGATACCCTACCTATGACGACATCGCCCAAGATGGTGTCGGGGAGACGAATAAATTATGGATGAAATAGGAAGCAGCACATGCCGTCACAGACACCGCCCATTAAAAGAGTACATATCAGAAGAAGGTTCCAACTGAGTGCATTTTGTACGAACTTATTGCCTTCTGCGCCGGCGATTGGGCCTACATGACTAATATTACCATTCTATGCCGCGGTACATACACAAAGAACATAGTAGGATTGCCCTGACTGGAATCAGGATCGCGACCACTCGAAAAGACCCGCCAGTTTTAATTTAAAGGTGACCATTATGCTGCTCGCGTTAGGTATATATATATATCATGGTTTACGGTCAAGGTCGTCATTCAATTATAGGTGTATTTATATTTAAAACCTTTGCCTAGTTTATCTTACGTTGTAAATATCCTCTCAGTAAACCCTGAAAACAAAGGACACCAAATCCCTGAAAAGACCACCTGACAATACGATGAGCATTCAGGGGCAGCAAGACGATTGGGAGAGCGGGATATTATCGATGTTAGTGTCTGACTGAACCTCACCGCCCTGAATTCTTTGGTCAATAGGTTGGTTGAGCGATATTAATTTTCGTTGTCCAATCATATGATTTCATCTCATATAAGACCGTCAGAGGTCAAAGATCGTCTGCAAGTCACACACCACTCAAGGTTTATTTTATTGCAGCATAGTAGAAATATGTGTCCAGCGTATAAGGATATGCGTATATGCGTATATGAAATGAGGCTTTTACATACATTGAGGGCTAGGAAAAACCTGTCATTGAACGAGCTCGTGCGTCATGCGAGCATATAACGCGGACTGTATACAATGAGGAAATTTATGAGCATACATTATCTATATGCACGAGAAGCGTGCCGATAGTAATATGGAGATATGTATGTACATCCACATACAGCCCTGGAAAACTCTGGAGACCGTTCCTGGAGTCGTATCTAGCTCCCTCGCATGCTTCATTTATAAAAGCTCGAACAAGCGGAAAACTGCCGTTGCCACTGCTGTAGGTCACCCTTTGCTTAGACCGCCTTTCTCTCGGTAACTTCCCAAGCCAGATTCCCATTATTGACCGAGATGGGACTGTTTAATGGCCAAAGTATTTTTATTTCATATTAGATACGCTTTCTAGGATAGCTTTCCAACGTCAAAACATAATAGTTTAAACGCATTAAGACAAGAAAATGCTAGAAGATATGTTTCCTGTTTCCGCACATCAGAATATGGTAAGGGCAGGTGAATCGTCTCAAGCTTCAATGGGCTGTAGCTTCAAAAGAAAATATTCATATACTAAAGCTATACTAAAGCAAGGCATCTCGCGCATATATACAGAGAGTGAAGGTGGGCCTGTTGCCCATGGGGTCCTCTGGGTGTTGTCTACTTTATTATCTACTTTTTTCTGATAAAAGACGGCGGCATATATAGAAATCGTCATATGGTGGAGTCTTTTTTGGGTGGGGAGGTAAGAAGAGCTAGAAGAGTAAGCAGCAATGACAGAAAATGAAAGGTGGGGTTGGAAAGTATTTTGACTACAAATGAACTCAGAATGGGATTTAATTTTCATGTGCAAACAGGCTAATGGGGTTGTGATCGTGTGTGGGGTATTGATTGTTGGTTGATTCGATCATGCCGACCTATCTACTGCTGTCTTTTACCGTGCGATTCACACACGCGTACCCCCACACAACTTTTTTTTCGCTCTTTAGCTTTTAGGGCTGACTTGTTTCTCTTCTTTCTCTTCAAACCACCCCTTCCTCTTCCATGACCTCACCTGCACCTATCCACAAAGTCCTCATTGCCAACCGTGGTGAGATTGCCTGCCGTGTCATTCGCACCTGCCATGCCATGGGCATCGCCACCGTCGCTGTCTATTCTGACAGGTACTGGCAGCCACTTTCACGTGTCGACACACATACTCATCCCAAATAGTGACGAGAATGCGCCATTCGTGCGCATGGCTGACGAGGCATACCATATTGGCCCTTCTGTTGCGGCCGAGTCGTACCTGAACGGCGACAAGCTCATTGCGGTCGCGCATCGTGCTGGTGCTGACGCTCTCCACCCGGGCTACGGTTTCTTGTCCGAGAATGCCGACTTTGCGGACAAGGTCAAGGCGGCCGGTATCAACTTCATTGGCCCTGAACCTGACTCTATTCGTGCGATCGGTGACAAGGTACAGGGAGACAAATATTGGATACATAATGCGAGATTTTCTTATTTGTGTAATCTTAAATCTTCCCAGATTGCTGCCAAATTATTCATCAAAGCACATGCACCTTCCATCCCGCTGATTCCGGGCTACAATGGTGAAGACCAGAGCGTCGACCGTCTTGAGGCTGAAGCCAAGCGTATTGGTACGGACACCGTCGAGCGGTCTCGCAACATGTGTGATTAATCTCTCGGTATAGAATTCCCCGTGCTCTTGAAGGCCTCCGCAGGTGGTGGTGGTCGCGGTATGCGTGCCGTATACGAAACGAGCAAGTAAGTGGAAATGTGTTGCCAGGCGGCCGAAACTTACAGCCGCAATTAAGATTGAAGGAAGAAATCGAGGCCGCCAAGGGCGAATCGCTACGTGCTTTCGGCTCTGACAAGCTCCTGATTGAAAAATATTTCGAGAGCATTCGCCACGTCGAGGTAAAGTACTTTGACTTTTCGAGATGACAAATGGCGTTCGCACGCGTACTACAAGAGGAAACATGAAAAATTCATGCAAAAATTTCGTTGTTGCCAGATTCAAATTTTTGGTGACAAGTATGGCAACGTGTATCACATCAACGAACGTGATTGCTCCATCCAGCGACGCCACCAAAAGGTTGTCGAGGAGACGCCTTCGCCTGCGGTCGATGCTGAGCTGCGCAAGGCCATGACCTCGGCCGCGGTCGAGCTCGGCCGCAAGCTCGGCTATGTCGGAGCCGGCACCGCCGAGTTCATCCTGGACGAAAAAACCAAAAAGTTCTACTTTTTGGAGCTGAACACGCGTCTCCAGGTTGAACATCCTATCTCCGAGTGCATCTCTGGTTTGGATTTCGTCAAACTGCAGATCTTGGTTGCCCAAGGTGCCAACTTGAAGGAGCTCGGCATCTTGGACAATATCCAGTTCCAGGGTCATGCTATTGAAGTGCGTCTCTGCGCTGAGGACCCCGACAACGACTTTGGTCCTCGCACGGGTGTCATCCGCAAATGGACTCCGGCAGCCGCGACACAGGGTGTCCGCTTCGACACTGGTGTTGAGGATGGCAAGTAAAGAAAACAGACGTCATTTTAATATTAGCTGACACATGAAGTGGGGTTATTATGATTATTTAGGCTCCGAGATATCTGTCTTTTATGACTCGATGGTTGCCAAGGTGATTGTGCACGCGCCGACACGCGCGGAGGCGGTGCGCCGGATGGCGGCCGTGCTGGCACGCACCGTCATTTTGGGTGTGACGACGAACCAAAAGTTCCTGATCAGCATCATGAACAACCCGCGCTTCCAGGGCGGTACGTTTGACACCAACTTTATCGCGCTCGAAAAGGACCGCCTTTTCCCGCCCCGCTCCATCCAGCAAGTGCAGAGCAGTGTGATCGCCGCTACCTTCTTTGACTGGCTTGTCCGCCGCGAGTCGCGTGTGCATCTCCGCAACATCCAACCCAACTGGCGCAACGTGAAATGGCGTGTGCCGAGCCGCAAGTATGTCATCAACGATGCAGACGAGGTCGAAATCAAGTTTGATTACCAAGGCGAGCCTCAGATCGGTCGCCACCGCTTCGTTTGCGGCGTGGACAAGGCTCCCACTCCGGAGGAGGCCAAGAAGATTGCCGCCTCGCTCGAAGAAATCAAGCCTAACCTTGACCAGGAGGTGGTGCTTTTTGATGCGGACTTTGGCAAGCCCCAGGTGGGCCGCCAGGGTGTCCAGGGCTGCGCGGGTGTGCTCCGCCTCACCATTGGTAAGTGTCACTTCAAAGCGTGACACAACGAAAAAGTGACTCGATCCTTCTCAAACTTACTTTTACCCCTTGATTAATAGGCGGCAGTCAGCAGTTCTTCTACGTGGCTGAACATGTGATCGATGTGAATGAGAAACTCTACTATGTGCACGATTTTGTACAGGGCTACCCAGTTGAACTGCGCAAGGTAGACAAGCTTGCAAGCGCGAGTGCGCAGGGCGAAGATGACCGAGGTACGTCAATGAAGGAGCGGACATTACGAGCGGTGACTCATGCGCGCTTATTATTCTAGTCACACCCTATACCTCCTCGATGCCGTGCCGCATCCTCAAGGTGATTGCTCCGACGGGTACGGTCGTCAAAAAGAACGACCCGCTTTTGTCGATTGAGTCGATGAAGACCGAAGTCAAGGTGCTGAGTCGTCACGAAGGTGTGGTGACCATGCGGGTTGAAGAGAACCAGCTGGTGGATGCCCGCGTTCTCCTCTGCCAGGTCGACGAAGTGGAGAAGAAATGAAGTGGACATGAGAAAAAAAAACACGTGTGTATGTGTAGATAAGCCCTTACTGTAATAAACCTTGAATCTTCTAGCTTGTAAAGTTTCATCAACATCTCTTTAGTTTTTGTTCTTTGCGGATCAGCGCCGTCGAGAGTACTTGGTTGGTTCGCTGGGAAGGGAGAGAGCTGCATTAGGCATGTCACAGCAGCTTCGGCTCAAGCAGCCGGAGAAAAGCGTGTTGTCCGGGGACATAAACACGACACATCACACATCGGCGCGCATAAGTTAGCTGCGTGTTTCGTCTGTGCATGGCGCTGGTAACCCTGGGCACTGTGTCATCACAAAAAAATAAAGAAAAAAATTTAGACCTATGTCATTGTCTTTCAGCTGTCAGACGACATCCCATGGACTCGGTTTCTTCAAAAGAACAAACAAATGAGCGACGAGAATTTTTTTCATCGGGCAAAGGCAAGTGACAAAAGAAAGGAGAATGAGAACCGGGTGCTTCAAATCGTTCAACCCCATTCGTGTGTTGCTACGCATATATGCGCACTTTTGTTTGTCTCAGATTGTGATGGGATGACGGAAATGATCCAAACAAAAGCGGGTTACAACTCCTTCCGGCCCCTATTAAAGAGGCACCTTTTTTTTTCTTGTCCGCCCCATTATCCCAACCTTTTTCCCTTTTTTTTTCTATATCTCTCAAACTACGACTCCACTGGATGCTTCGTCTCAATCCGCTTTACTTGGAACAAGTCAGGGTGCGACCACCGACGCCCCCGGAATACAAGCAGTCGTCACCTATCAAGGAGGAGTGCGACAATGGCGCGTTGTCTCCGTTGCCACCACCGGAAGATGAGCTGCCTCCTTGCACCGAGGCGACGACACAGCCTATTCAAGAGCACAGCAACGTAAGCAGCGGTAGCGGAGGGAGCGGCAGCAGTAACGAGGTGCTGGCCACCTTACCTCAGTCCATCCCTGTGCCGCCACCACCACCACCGAAGGATGTGAGTCCCTCGTACCTATCCACATCCACTGAAGCTGTATCACCTTCCTGTAAGTACAAAACATCATGGACCGCAGCACCCCAAAAAATATGCAGCCCATGTTGTGTATACAAATAATACTAACTTAATGTCCACGAATGGACATACCAACATCTCTTTAGCCGCAGCACCCTCCGTCAAAAAACGGCTGAGCTATACCTCGTCCATTACATCTGCCTTTTTGAAGCGCAAGAGCAAGAAGAAGTGTGACGATGACGCAGATGAATACGACGCTGACAAGGACATGGATGCGATCGTGTCGTCTCTGCTGGGCAGTCCGTCCTCCGTCATTGCGCGTAGCCCGCCATCCGCGCCAGCAAGCAGGGCCGTGCAGCCCAAGGCAGCCAGCTACTATGGTGACGACCTCATTCACCGCACTGATACCCGCGCGACCCGAGAGGAAGATCAATCGTCAGGCGAGACCGCGTCGTCCCATAACCTGCCTCCGACCCCTCCCTCCGTGCAGCAGGACACCAACAAAAAGAGCCTTCGCCGCGAGGCTTCCCGCATTACCCTCAAAGGCAAGACCTTGGGCAGGAAACTCAAGAAAGCCATGTCCTTCCACGGTACGCAGAACAAGCGCAAGGCGACCGCCTAAAGAAAAAACAAGACCCTTGTGTCATCTCTCCTGCCCTCAAGTCCCCTTTCTCTTCCCTCTGCCCTTCCCCTACAATCCAGTCCAGCCCTGTTCTACCCCACCCCATCCCACCGTACCATCGCCCTTCATCCATCTCTCTTCTCCTCCTGCTCCTCCTCGGCTTCTCCTATATACCTTATCATATCCAGCATCTATCTTCTGTCTGTAGCATTTCATCTTTTTAAACTTCCCATTTTTTTCCACGGCAGCATACATATTCTATCATCCATCTCTTTTTATCTACCTTCGTCATATCATATCATATTATATTTATTTACAATCAATAAAGAAGAAAGAAAAAATTATCGCTTCAAATCATCCAAGCGTTCCTTCAGACGCTCGTACGACTCGGTATCTTCAAAGTTGTCTCTTGCCTTGCCCATCAGGCCCTTGAGGATCAGCCGAGACTGGTATTTCCAGTCCGCGCACACCGGCTTGCCATCCTGCTCCTTTTCACCCACGGTCTCGTACATGTCAACGGTCTCGAGGGCGAGGGATGCCACGTTATCCAGCACGGCCTGATCAATCTCTATCCGTGCGTCGTGCATCACTGCACGATACGCCTTGATGGAAGCTTCGAGGGCCTCGGCGTATCTCCCTTGCCACATGTAGAACTTGCTGCAGATACGCCAGATCTCGGGCGAGGTCGAGATGCGGCTGAGAATGACCTCTTCGAGGAGGCGCTGGACCTGGCGCTCGAGGCGCTTGCCCTCGCGGTCAAACGCGTCCTTCCAGTTCTGAATCACATTCTCGACGAGGAGGCGCAGCACGTCCGTGTCAACTGCCTCTTCACGCACCTTGTCCCAGCGCAGCTCGACGACGCGCTGCATGGCCCAGATCGCGTCCGCAAATTGGCCCACGTCGGTCGCGACGATGAGCAGGTTCTGCCACATCTTCCAAGAGTCAAACTTGAGCTTGGTGGCCTGCTTCAAGGCGAGGAACGCGTCCGGCTTGCGGTCGAGGTGGATGTAGATGCTCGAGAGGTTGTTCCAGCCCTCGGCCTGCTCGTGGTCGAGCGCGACCACGCGCTGGAACGCGCGCACACCGACCTCCCAGTTTTCGGCGTGCATGGCCGCACAGCCCAGAATGTACCATGAGCCCTCAAAGAGCGGGTTGATCGCCAGCGCTTTCTGGTAGCACTCGATGGACGCGTCAAACTCGCCGAGCTTGTAGTGGTACGCGCCCAGACTGCGCATCGCGCGTGCGAACCGGTTGCCGGAGATCTCCCACGCCTTGCGCCAGTGTTCAGGATCTTGTTCGAGGTCGCCAAGGATGCAGAGGAACTTGGGCGAGTCGGGCGCGTCCTTCATGAGGTTGGCGAGGACTTCCTTGGCCTTGTGAGGCTGCTCGAGCATCTGGTGGCACGCGATCACTTCTTCCCACATCTCGAGACGCTCAAAGATTTCAAGAGCGGAACGGATGACGCCGAGAGAGACGAAGCGCTTGGCAAGCTCACGTTCCATCTCCCACTTGCTGGGCAGCAGCAGCTCGTAAAAGTAGCTGAGGCGCTCGTCGACACCCGAGTCCTCGACCTTGATCTGGTCCACGAGGGCTTGCAGCTGCAGGGCGGAGCGCTCGACCGTGCGCGACTTGTTGCACTCCAGGCGAGTGCGCTGCAGGAGACCCATGGTGTGCACCATCCAGTTGTTGGCGTTCTCGAGGACACGCGTGACATAGGGCATCATCTGCTCGCTGGTGAGACCGTGGTCGGGGTTCGTGTTCTTGACGTTCAGGCAATAGGCGAGCAGCAGACACTGGTCAATGATCTGGAGGTTGCCGTGGCGCTTGTCGGCATCTTGCTTGTTGGCGTCCGTGTCAGCAAACTTGACGCGTTCCAGCAGCGTGTCGTCCTGGAGCTCGAGGGTCTCGGGGCGCTGCTTGTCCTCGTCCATGGGCGAGTGTGTGTTGCGGCTTTCGGCCAGAACAACGAGCTGACTGGTATCAAACGTCTGGAACTTGGTTCGGCGACCGAGCGCACCCGTCAAGGACCACTCGAAGCCGGACAGTTTTTGCGCCTCTTGGAGCTTCTCAAACGACTCCTTGTCTAGACCATAGTAGGCCTCCACGAGTGCAACGTCGACCTTGACGCGTGTCTTGACCTCGTCGTCGTCTTTGGCCTCGGTCTCTGCCTGGGCCGCGAGCGCGAGCAGCTCGTCCTGGAGCGAGCCGGCGTGCTCGTCGAGAAGCTGCTGCTGAATAAAGACGGCGCGCAGGGCCCACAAGGCGGAGACACCACCCGTCAGCAGAGACCGCGCGGCCGCCAGCAGGCCGAGGTGCTGCGTCAGGTGATAGACTTCCTCGCTGTCGGCTGAAAGGGACTGCAGACAGTGCTTGTGCACCTTGAGGTCGAGATCGTCTGCAGAGGCCTGGGGCAGGAGCTCTTTGAGGCTCGTCCATTCCAAGAGAGGGCCAGTCCAGTTGATTTGCACAAACGCGTTCAGACAGGCGACGCCCGCCACGAGGCGCTCGTACGGGTCGACCAGGCTGCGATCCTGGATGAACTGCGCGACATTGCCGTCGCCTTCCAGGGCTTGGGTGTTGCTGTCGGCTGTGAAGACGTAACGCTTCAGGACGTCGGTGTACCGGCCGTGGATCACGTCCTCAATGCTTTGGACGATCGCTTCGGGGACCTGCTTCTGAGCCGCCTCAGGAAGCGTCTGACTGAGCGTCAAGGCCTTGGCGAGAGACAATCCGATCGACGGATCGGCCATGAAGTTGCAAGTGGGAAAGGAAAAAAGGTAGGTTAATTGTGTGGGAAACCAGAACTCCGTAATATAAAAGAAAACTTTTTTTTACAGTTTTTATGCATCCACCCAAGGCACCTTGCCACCTCTTGCTGTTATCCAAGGCATACGGCCTCCCTCCTTCCGATACTCTATAGACGTAGTAGAATGCGTGTAGACGTATATTGGCTATCAAAGGAGATAGTCAGTACCTTCCTATTACTAATCAGTGGCAGTAAGAGTTTCAGGCATACTAAACGAGTCGCTTTATAAGCTAGAGTCTCAAAAGCTGTACATCTGATAGAATAAAACTCACATGCGCTGTATTGAGACTTGCTACACATTTGATACATCATGTCGTTCAACAGATTTAATAGTCGAAACCAGTTGCAAACAAGTACGAATACCAAAGTTCGTAAAGAACATTCCGGAAAGCATCGGAGTACGTGTTTCTCTTCTACCGCATGATGAGGTGGCATATACAGTATGTCCATGTATTGCCCATATATCAACGGAACAAGAGGAGCAGGCCATTGTACGGAAAACAGCATGCTGATAAAGAGAGAGAGAGAAAGAGGAGAGATAAATAGTAAAACAATATTTACGAAAGGCCGGTGAAGGCAAGGAGATTGTTGTTGGGAAGATTCGCTTTGGTATCGGGTACTTTGATCATGTCTTTTGTCGCCATGGCCTGCATATCAGCATAGAGGTCTTTCACGGTGGCGTAACTTCGCTGTGATAACAGCAGGGCAGCAATACCAGACACATGGGGATTCGCCATGCTAGAAGAGCGAACAAGAAATTAGTCAAGCCAACACAAGGCCTTCATTGGTAAGGTACACACCTTGTGCCTCGCATGGAGTGACTCTCGCCATCATTCCATGCGCTGACGATGTCTTCACCGGGTGCATACAGCTGTACGCAGCTGCCGTAGGACGAAAAGGAGGCGATCTCATCGTTCTTAGTGGTGGCACCGACAGTCATGACATACGGGTTCGACGACGGAGTGTAGAGACAGGCATCGTCGGCCGAGTTGCCAGCAGCAACAAACACGGGAATGTTATGGTCATTGGCGGCTGTGGCGATAGCGTCATCGATGGCTTGCGAGGGTGGGCCGACAAGCGAGAGGTTGATGATGCTTTTTCCCGGTGGCGCCACTTTGCTGACATGGGAAATGGCTTTCAAAGATTGTCAGACGAGGAGACACTAACACGGAGGAGGGCTTCACCTTTAATAAGAGCCACGGTATCGCCGTCGCCTTGGTGATCCAGCACCTTGACGCTGTGAAGTTGGACTTTCTTTGCCACACCAAATGTCGCACCACCGACGGTGCCCGCGACATGGGTGCCTATTTCATCGGATATGGGTTATTACTATTGTGAAGGAAGCTAGGGAGCTTACCATGACCGGACGTATCCTTGTCCGGCTCATAGTCCACAAAGTTGCCTTCAGAGACGACACGACCTTGAAAATCTGGGTGATGTGCATTGATTCCGGTATCAAAAATGTACACATGCACGCCATCACTACAGGAATCGAAACAAGATAAGTTTTTTCTGGCACATTCAATGATATGGGTTAAAGTCTACCCCTCGATGCTGTCATCATAGGCGCTTGCGCCTAGATTGCCCGGGTTGCGCTGGCTGATACGTGAAAGGCCCCAGCTCCTGACGGCTGGATCGGTCTGCCTGGTTCGCTTGTCGAGGGCACGTGCGGCTGTGTACTTTTGATTTGGCTCGACGTATTCAATGGCGTCAAGGCGGTGGAGGTAGTCCGCAAAGGTTGTATCAAACGAGCCAATGACGGCTGAGAAGTTTTGGCCCACCTTGACCGTGTTAAACTCTGTTTGGTTCGAAAGGAGGAGAGAGGTCATGGCGAGGGGTCGACGGTGGTCGGCGAGAATGTTGGTGGTCAGTTGCTGCCAGTGGTGAAGGGCATAGTGCTGTCGTAAAAACGCAATTGGCTCTATGTAAAAGATCAGTCATCTACACTGTCTTTTTTTCCCTTTGCGCGCACCTGTACCGTTGCTTCTGTTTTTCAGTCTGACAATATGAAGCGCGCTGCTAGGTACGGAGGGCGTGTTGTCGGTGGATGAGGCTGCGTTGGGTTGTGTCGCGGCCGGCACGCAGAACCCAATTCGGCAGAGGACACTCAAGCACACCACAAGGGTGTAGATCCACTGCATACTTCAAGTTGTTTGATGCGACCAATTTCCTGGAAGCTTTATATATGGAAGCGGTGGATGGCATTATTTTTTCCGGAGCTCGCTGAAGAAATAGGCAAAACACAAGCAATGAATGTTTGTTATCGAAGGCTTGCGATTCCCATCGCCTTCAAGCACTGTGGGTGTTATGCATTATATGACTCTATGATTGGGAGTAGTATCATGAGTGATATAATGTGCGCGTAGGTGAAGAAAGTACAGGATGGCTTGCTAGTGTAGAAAATGGCATGATTTTTCTTCTGCTGCATTATTATCCATCACGCAGAGCGGCGCACGTGTCCTTTTTTATGTTGAGCAAGCAAACGAGAAGAGCAGCGAAGTTTCAGTACGCAGACAAACAAGAGCGATATGATGGGCATGGCACTGGATAAGAAAAAAAAGCCTCGGCTCTTGGATGAGTTGAAGCCAGCGCAAGATAGAAGAGATGAATTCCCACCAAAGCCCAAGATGAATCAGGCTTCGGTGTCCCAATCACCAAGCCGGGTATTTCCTCGTGCCTTCTCTTTCTTTCACCCGCTTTTACGCTTCTCCTCATGAGATTCCTGGCAACCTCCCTCGGCCTCCCGGCAATGCGTGCAGGTACAGCCCTCATTGCCTCGCTACTCACAGCTGGAAACAGAGCATACCACTCACTCCTGATATAGCCGCCTTGTCTTCTGCTGCCCGTCCTACGCTGAGAACGTGTGCATTCCAACCCACGCGTCTGCCATTGCCGCTTGCCACTTGGCGCACCATTTCAACCGTCTCAGAAACATCCCCTGCTCGCACCCGACGGGCTCTTTTCTATGGTAGTGCTCCCACTTGCTGTTCGCGTCATGCGTCTTATAGTTATCGTTCTCTCCTATGCAGTGCCTGGAAGTGACGAGCGCAAGATCCACAAGTCCATCACAGTGGGCGCGGACTGCATCGTATACGACCTCGAGGACAGCGTCTCGTTGAACAAGAAGGGCCAGGCACGTCACTTGGTCATCGATGCTTTGGAGGTGCATAAGAACACGGAAAAACGATAAAAGCGTCTTCATTGAAATCTTTCCTAATTTAGGCATCCGAGCATGGCAAGGCCGAAAAGGCCGTGCGGATGAATGCAGTCGGTTCAGGTATGTCGTGTGAACTACAGCATGGACCGTGTTGGTCTTATCCATGTTCTTAGGTCTGGAGCTTGATGATTTGAATGTCATCGTAAGTGAACGCGAGATGTTTCTTTTTTTTTTTTTTTTTTTTTTTTGTTTTGCTTTCTTATCCATCTTTTTTCTATTCTAGTTACGGTCCAAGCGACTCCAAGCCATCGTCATACCCAAGGTCCAAAGCGCCAAAGACATTCACTTTGTCAGTCGCATGATTGATTCAATTGCCATTGAATCACAGTAAGTACAAGCACTCCATACACTGAGAGGAAGTGTCACTTATACTGTCGGACAATGTAGACGTGAGCGCATCCGCCTGATCGCTTCTATCGAGAGCGGTCTTGGTATCATGAACATCAAAGAAATCGCCACAGCCGACCCACGTCTCGATGCTCTGATCGTAAGTCCAACGAACCATACCCGTTCGCGCGCTCATTACCTTCCAAGTTTGCTGCAGAGGATTATTGCGCTGATCTAGGTAACGCCCATCAACTGCAGGCGAGCGTCTTTACCGGATGATTCATGAAGGAGACACGGCTTAGGTTTGATTCGCACCGGTACTCGCAAGGAGATGATGTTTGCACGACAGACGATTGTAAATGCGGCGGTGGCCTACGGCCTTCAATCCCTCGACTTGGTAATGGGATTCACACCCTGGAAGGCTGCCAGGAAAGCTCATGACGATGATGAATATTTAGGTTTGTGTGGATTTCAAGAACCCCGAAGTCCTCCGCGAGGAATGCAAGGAGGGCCGCGAATTCGGCTTCACGGGCAAGCAGGCTATCCATCCCGCACAAATTGACGTCATTCAAGAAATGTTTTTGCCTGATCCGGCTGGTAAGTTGCAAACCAGGTTCTCGATCTGGTATCTTAGGATCGAATGAATTAGATCTTGAGCGGGCGGTCCGCATCTTGGAAGGCTTCGAGCACTACAGCGAGAAGGGAGTCGGTGCGTTTGACTTGGATGGTAAAATGTAAGTCGCGCACGACGGAATTCGTCCATGAAAGCTCACGGAGTCTTTTTCCTAGGATCGATATGCCTGTCGTCAAGTGGGCTGAGAAGGTGGTCGGCAAAGCCAAAGCAGGCGGCATGTCCTTGCCAGGTGTCAATCTGTCCTCCTCGTCTGCCGAGGGTAAGAGCAGTCAAGCTTCTTCAAACAAGGAGAGTCGAACGAAATAAAGGATGGATATGTTATATGGATCAACACAGGGTGTGGATGGAGGAAGAGTTTGTTTTGGTGGTAAATCCTCCTGCTCTAAAAAGCCGTACGATCTATTTGCTGGCTCGATTGATTTTCCTGCCGGTGTCAAATGTCAGCATCCCTGAATCACAGCAATACGGAGAAAGAAAAAGGCGATTGCAGTGCAAATTACGTCGAGTTTTATTTAAGATGTATGTAAAAGCTACTAAGGATATAATTTATTCACACAGGGGGTATGAGTGCCACAGCAGGCACGGCAGCGTCGGGTCGGATGAGCTCAAGCCGAAAGATGTACTGATATGTATCTTTTTCAGGATCCGTCATGACGCCAAACATCTGGTACACACGATCGCGGTAAGTATGCGACATGGTGAGGGAGTGTATGTTTTGACCCCGAATGATCTGTACGCGCTCGCCCTGGGACATGGTCATCAGTCAAGATATCTAGGGCAGGAAAAAAAAAAAGAAAGATCATACCGTGAATATATCTCGGACCTCGATGAAGTTTGAGTCGAATGCGAGCACGTAGGGATACAGGAAAGCGTACGAGGTGGGCGTGCCTTCCCATACTATCAAGAACTCCGGTTTGCTCCGCCGACCCTCACCGTCGATATAGAACGCATATTCTGAAGAGGCAAGGTGAGTTTATCACTAAAAGAAGAAAAGGAGCGCCTTCGTTGGTGGGCTACATACCGTCATAACACACAAGATGTTCGCCTTGAGGGGTACGGAACATGGCAACGCGTTTGGGCCGGTCATCCGCCTCACGTCCTGTAATCATGGCCAATTCGGGATCATCGTGCCTTAATAAAGCTATATTGAAAGGCAAATGAGTGAGTTGAAGCGTCCACCTAACCTATCCAGCGCATGCGGGCTTACAGCGTATGGCATCGGTGCGACTCAGACTCAGATCAAGCATGTTGACGTGCCGTGTCGTGGTGACGAATAAATACTTGTTGGATAATTCAATACTAAACACTTGACTGGGTATATTATACTGGCGATAGCGGTGCATGCGGACATCCAGAGGGGACATGAGGCGCACCGCGGCCGGGTTGCCATGGTTCCGGTCCAGCAAATGATGCCGTTGTGGGTGCAGCGGTTGCCGTGCATTGTACTCATCCAGGTGACGTGCCTCGTACACGGTGATGCTCGTCCGCATGGCGCCTACAAACCGTGTGTCGCGCGGCACGACCACCATCACGCGTCCGTGATAGTGGTTGACGTGGAAAAAGGGAACGTGGGTCTCGACCTTGTTGCGGGGCGGGTTGTCTTCGGGCTGACCGTTGACAACCCCCAATGCATATTCCCAAAGCGTCTTTTCGGCAAGCACGAGGAGTTTCTGGGCATCCTCGAGGACGTCGACTTGCTGGACATGGTCGATGCGGAGCACCATGCGCGGCATACTTTCGTCCACCGTGTGGCCGACATAGACGCCCAGTGCCGCGGCCATGACAAATTGTCGTCCGTTGTCTAGAATAAAATTGTGTGAGTCGGGGAAGAAGAGGGGGGGTGGTTTATTGGGTGGCTATCCGCATCACTTACTGAAGGTCGTTATATGCCGAACAGGGTTGTCTATGAAGAACTCATGCCGCCGTATGGCAGGCAGCATGCGCAGGACAGCATGCTCTCTGTCGTAGGACGCAACAAGTTTCTGAATGCACTCGATCCAGGGCCTCCGCATTGGTTTGGATGAGGTGTACAGGGTGAAGCTCCCCGAGCTGTGGCGACCGAGATGCTGAAACACGATCGGATAGCCGGCTGAGCTTCCGTCGTCGGCATTCGCGTCAATGTTTTGTCCTGTCACACCCATGGTCCCACTGTCAGTCGAGGTGCGCATGGGGAGGTGGGCACCCATGCTTGCGACATGGCCACCGGGTATATAATGCGCAATCGTCGAGGTGGACCTCCGAGACCGCCTCCGGGGCTCGGTCGTGGATACACCGAGGAGTTGGATGGGGATAGGCTATCAAAGACGTAAGAGACCAGAATACACTTTCAACATCACTTACGCGTCGTTGTACGGTATAATGCGGAAGCGTGTTGATCACACGGACCTTGGCCACAAAGAGATAATTGTCCAGCAATACTACATTGAACTCAGTCGAGTGCGTGTGGGAGGCATACCGCAGAATATCTTGCTTGATAATTTTCCTGCGCGGGTCCATGAGATGCATGTCCTTGTCGATTCAAGAAGTATTGTGTCAGCCGGTCCGGGTTAAGACATATATGTAATCCCTCAAACTCACCACATAGTCTGCCTCGTTTTTGAAGGTCAAATGCATGTGTATGCGTTGTAGATCAAGCGCATTTTTCGCTTCGCCCGTCTCCTCGTTCATCCGGGTGAGGAGCTCTTGGATGCGGTCCATAACTATGGGGATCGTTTCTCGGTCCGGATTCCCTTCTTCAGTATATTTCAGAATTTGCTCCAACAGTAGGTTGTACCGTCCCAGACGGGTCGTTGGCGCTGATAAATGTCCTGTCAAGGGCAACCGGCGAGCCAAGGGATGCTTCTCGTTGCTCTAATGAAACGTGTGTCAAATCCCAAATGGCTATGTGCGTGTTTATGGGGGGGGGGAGAGGAAGACTGTTCTGCTATACTTACAATGACAAAGTCGTTGAAAGCTTGATTATGCACACGTTCATAGTCCAACACGTGCTTGGATCCGTAGTAGGCGGCACCGTATTGGATAAAAGGATCAAAGCGGTCGACATAGTTGAGCATAATGTCGCCAATCTGGCGCACGACCGGGTCTTCTCGCTGCCGAGAATAAAAAGCAATAATGAGGGTGCTGTTGACGGCATGGATCTGGGGGATGGTGGCAAAGACGAAATCAATAAACGCCTTCCGCTTCTGTTCGGGGATATAGTCATTGTCACGCAAAGGCTCCATCCAGTGCTAAAAGGAGTAAGTTCTAGAAACAAAAAATGGTTCCATGGGGTTGGACTTACGTCGCGCACATATTCCAACTCATCCACAAAGTTTTCCTCAGTGTAAATAAGCTCGTAGATCTTCTCTTGGCGCTCGACTTCACGTGATGGGAGTGACTCGTACACCTCTGGCTCGACAGTTTCTACCCATCTTCTCACGGATCGGTGTGACTGGAGAGAGGTGCCGGCTGACGAGGTTCTTTCGAGGGGTGAGTGGAGGCTTTCCTGCCGCCTTCGACGCTAAAAAGACGATGTGAGCTACGAAAAAGTCAAAGCAATACGCAAACATTGAAAATGTACTTCTTCGGCAGCGCGCTTTGGGCAGTCATAGCAATAGCATGAGACGGGGCTCAACATGCAGGTCGGCGAGTAACAATGCGTGAGGGGGGTGTATACGCCGCAGGGAAGCTCTGAGGCGGCGTCGTTCGTACCGTCGATGCTGCTGCTTGTGGTGTTGGTTGTCGCAGCGGGTGAACTGGCTGTGTCTGCGTCGAGGAGCAGAAGCCGGTTGCTGAGCTGATAGATCTCGGTCGAAAGGTCAATCAGCTTCTTTTCGTAAAGGACGTCGTGAAACATGCGCTGTCGACCCAGTGCTCTGCCTGCGCGTACAGCCAACTCGCGGTCGGTAGAACCAATGATCCGTGTGATGAGGTCCTATTATTGGATTTTAAAATCGGCAGATCCAATGCTAAATAGAGACTACGTACAACGAGGTCGTGGCCGGTGAACGAGTTGCGATAGACGATGCCGTTTCGATAATTATCGGAGAGGGTTATTTTGTGCCGTATTTCATCCGCGAGCCTGGACAGGAGGGCAGGATAGACGGTGGATGGCGGGTGTATCGTGTTTCGCGATCGATGGGACTGTGGTAAATGAAGCGAGAACTGCAGTTGGGATGCACCATTGGCTGCAAAACAGAGTGGTAAGCCGGCTTGGCTCTGCAGAGGCATGCAAACCCGTGCCCCACATTTTGTTTTTATTATCGATATTATTTATCCTACCTTGCTCTTCGCCTGTGTCGTCATCGCCGGGTGGAGTGATAATCGTTCGTTCCGGAGGATCCGGGCGCCATGAGACGGTGTTCTTCCGCGAAGGCGACGTGCTGCGGCGATGGTTGAGCCGATAGGAACGGAAGCCGGAGAGGGAGAAGCGGCTGCGCAGGGACGAGCTCAGGTCGCTGGCCACACTCAGACGAGCAGAGCTGCCGTGGCTACTACTGTCTGCGCTCTCTTGGGTGTCCACCGTAGTCAGGGCCGGCTCAAAATAGTTGGCGCAAGGCGACCGGTGCGGCGGCGGCGAAGGCGGTCTCTGCTCAGAAGGATGAACCGCGGCATGTTGGGTCATTATGGGTCAGCCGCTACAATGCCAATCGAGGGAGGTGTGCCCGGTCAGAGAGACAATGGGGAAGAAAAGGTTGAAGTCAAAAATAGCAAGGTACTCGACACTCGTTGAGAGATAGATAATGGAAAAGGCAAGTGAATAAGGAAAGAAACGAAGCGAGAGGGAAGAAAGCGAAAAAGAGAAGCAGCGGTTGATCCGAATACAGCAAGTACACTGACCAGCAAGCAGCCAAGTAAGCCCGTTGTGCTGATATCAAGACGCGCTCTGACTCGCACTCTCGCGCCTTGTGCCACTCTTTGGTTTCATCCCAAATGCGGCCCGAATCACATTCTCTTTCCCTTTTCATGACATACAGGCCATACCCTTCGCCACCGCTCGGCACGAAATAGGAAAGCGCTTACGCCAGTGAGTCCAGTCTCGATACGCACGAGCACGCACGAGCACTCGCTCGCTCTCTAAAAAGGAATACGTCGCATGGGATAGACTAACTATGTGACAGGTCCACTTTGCGCATAACATTTGCTGAACAGGTTTATTGGAAAGATAAAAAGACTTCCAGTTTTGTTTACTGAGCGGCGGCAGCCTTCTCCTCAGCACGAGCCTTCTTGCGCTCGCGCATGGCCTTGTTCTTAGCACGGAGGAGGTCGGCCTGGTCGTTGAGGGCCTTGGCGCGCACCTTCTCGGCCTTGGCACGGTGGATGTACTCCATCAGGTTGCGCTTGTTCTTGAAGCCGTTACCCTTGGCCTTGAGGTAGAGGGTGTGGTACAGGTGCTTGTCGATCTTGCCCTGGTCACGGTACTTGCGCAGGAGACGACGGAGGACACGCATGCGGCGCATCCAGAGGACCTGGCGGGACATACGGGCGTCGGCAGTACCCTTTCTCTTACCAAGGCCCATGTGGCGACCAAGGCGCTTGGCAGCGTTGCGCTCACGGACACGGAAGCGCGAGGCACCAACCTCGGGCTTGCGGATCACAAGACCGTCCTTCACCAGCTTGCGGATGTTGGCACCTGGAAAAGTTATTGAAATAATGATAGAAAAAATAACAATTAATAAAAAAAACTTTTTTTTTTCATGCTTGCCATCCTGATACTTACGGGAGTTGGCGTTCGAGATCTCGTTGACCTCGTTGGGGTCAAGCCAGATCTTTCTCTGACCGCAGTTGAGAACGGAGGCGGCCAAACGTTTCTGAATGCGCAAGTTGACCCTGAGCAACATTCGAGTTAATCAACATGTATGTACAAGGGGGGGGGAGAGGGAAGCCAATGCCAGCGATCGCTTCAGTGTTTCATTGGGGTTGTGTCGACTGCGGCAGGGGGCGCAGAACAAAGCAAGCGTCGTGAGTGTGGGAAGCCCGGACTGCGCGAGCCGTGTGAGAGGCAGAAAAAAAACTGGCCATCCTCAAAAGAAAAAGATGGTGGCGGCATGGCAACCAAGAAGAAGGGCTGATGCTTCGGTCGTCGTAGTTACCAGAACGGACAAGGCCTTTATCACACACACTGAAGCATTTACGCTGGCAAGGCCTACAGGTTGAGGTGGCAATGAAACTCACATGGCGTCGGTTCAAAGGACCAAAAAGAGGGAGAGCAAAACAGGCCTGTGCTTCCAATAAAAAATATTTTCGCACCTGTGACTGCCTCAATTCCAAAGAGGCTGCTGCATTCTTATTCCTCGCCAAAATCAAAGTTTTTTTGCCTGCCTGATCCACCGCACACTCTGACAGTGCATACACCGCCTTCTTTTTCCTTTTCTCTTTTTTTTTCTATCTCGTATATCCATGCCGCGAGACTACCTGAGAAAATATTGTGTACCAGCTATCTAAGTAAAAATCTGGCGAGAAGTCTGAAGGAGAGGACGCTCTCTTTTGCCGCTCTTAGCGATGTCTATAGCCCACTTTAAAAGTATGCTTTAAAACCGAGTAGATGCACCTTTATGTTCTCGGGAGATTAGCGCATCATCACAGTGCAGCTTATTGAGTATTCAAAATACTACGCTTCTGTCTTATCAGAGCTCTTTCTTTACACGTAGTCTTCCACGATGAAAGCTATTCAACTATCGACCCGCCTTACATGACAAACAACCATCAGCAAGTATGTATGGGCGTTCATAGCTAACATAACACAAATATATGTACAAGTATGTGTATAACTTCACTGGAACTTTTGAGATCTACTAGTTGGTTCACAGAAGTCCTATCTACGGGATTCTCAGCCCCATTTCCGTGGAAGATATGAAAGAAGTTTATATGCCTGTGGTCAACTGGGTGAGAGGCTTTTCATAGATGTGTTCCTCTTGTATGATGTCAGACCTGTCAAATGCATCAGGAGCTCCACATATGTTCCTTTGCTCTTACATGTCGCCAATATTAATCTGCTATGGATGAAGAAAAGACCCTTAGCGATTGGTTAGTCAAAGCAGAGACGGACGGCCATAGCATCTTAGCAATGAATGTATAGAGTTAGTTCTGCAGTGTGTATTTGTATCGTGCTCGTTTTATAGCGTCACACTCTGAGATGCGCATAGTATTTTTTTCAAGCTATATGCTGGGTCCAAGCTAAATGAAGAGCATACTCTTGAGGCACCACATTTAAGTTTGAACCATGGATTAGAACAATTGAACAAGGGACAGCTCTATATATGCCAAATTTACGTAAATTGCATATCATATGTACAGTATTAAGAGAGATGTAAAGGGTTGAATGTGGGAAGGGTTTGCTAGAGGAGGTATCATCGACGGTGAGACCGGGAACGTATATAATACACCGCTTTTTCTAAACGGCATGATTGCCGTTCGTTTCTGCTGACTCTTCTCCCATGTATTCCACAGAGTTCCGTTCTGTCTCGTGAATCTTGACCCTGTAGAGACGCACTCGATCGCAAGCAGGGTGGTGTTTGAAGACGGCCTCAAAACTGTCCCAAATGTAGACGGCTAAATTCTCGGTCGTGCTATATAACTGAGTCAGCTTGCTGTCAAATATTTAAAGGATTTCGCACCTTGGCCTGTCCTGAAAGTAAGTGACATCGGCATCCTATAAAATAAGGAGAGCATATAGGTCATGAGTTGCGCTCGCACAGACATCCTCCACCCGTAAGTCGCATACCAAATTTTTGTGGTCGAGCTTGTCAAGTATAGACGTTCGTATGCACTCCTTGAGGTCCACCATATTCAGGACCATGCCGGTAACGGGGTCAATCTTGCCGCGTAAGGTTATTTCCACTGCACAAAATGAACAAGACATTACTCCTGGCGATCTACGACACGGACAACTAGAAGCGGTACCTTTGTAATTGTGACCGTGGTAATTGGGGTGGTTGCATTTGCCGTAAAGCGAGTGGTTCTCAGCGTCCGAAAGCAGCGGCGAGTGTAGACGGTGGGCTGCTGAGAACGATTCGGTGCGGGTCAGGTAGGAAATGGGAGCCATACCAGTCCAAAGAAAGGGGGGGGGGGGGGGGGAAAAGCCCACTGTGCGGTGAGGAAAAGGGGAAGGGAGCGGCGTCTGGGCGAAAATCCGGGAGCAAAATGCATCGAAGCCGTGGGAAAGACCGATGCACAGGCCAGGGAAAGCCAGACGCGCCGCGCAGTAGCTTCGAACCCGATCTTCCACCGCGCAGCGATTGGCAAGCTCTTGTCGTCGGACCAATGAGGAAGTGTGCTATCTGCATACACCTGCGCACCACTAGATGTCGGGCAAACCTCCAGCTTCTTTTGGTATTACTTTGGGGAGTTGCCCTCGTACATGTACGTCATAGCACCGTCTTACAGGATCTGCAGACCCAAGAAAAAACCCCACATGATACATGTCTCTACAAGCGAGCATATCGTTCAAATGAAAAGGGGAATCCAGTAGAAGGTTTACAGAAGTGCGCCAGTTTACTATAAATTTCTGCTCTCACCCATGGCGCCGCTCATATCCTCGTTTCTAAGATAGAAGCTTCCATTTCTACTCTTCTCGTCTTGGCATCTTATGTTCACAGTCAATGAGTTAAGCCAGTATTAGTAGACATTATTGAGCTTCTAGTACAAAGCAAAGCGTGCTTACCATGAGCTGAGAGCCTGGATGACCAGCAGACGATGATCAATTTCAAGTGAGCGATCCACTGACCTGATTTTGCATAATTTGACCATCCAGTCAGCCCGAACCTCAGGTTTTTGGTTGTGTAACATTATCATTACCTGGCAATACCATATCTGTATGACCCAGCGGCTGTGGCGGCGCCAGCAGGGAGAACCACAGAAAAAAGTAGATGTATAAATGGAAGAGGTGATAGTTATGAGCATATCGCTCTTTTTTCTTATATTGAGTTTTCTTGCGAACGATAAATATTCCCCGTCGCAGTATGGTTGACACGTATTCTACCAATATCCATATGGAAACGGTTCGTCCGGTGAAAGCTGACGCATCGTCATACCGCAACTGCCCTGTCGACGGTATGCATCAAGCGTCGATAGTCAGCGGAAGCAGCCTAACAGCCGATAATACAAGGGAGCAGCAACAGACGGAGCCGCCACTCATGACAGGAGAAGACTTGGCCAAAGTCATTGAGCCAATCATCCAAAAGCTATCAGATGATAACCTCAGCAAGATCAACGCCCGCTTTGCTCTATTGACATGTGTTGGTTTCATTCCAGCTGCAATCTCGTACCTGCAATTCATCGAAGACAGCTATCCACTCAAAGACAGACTTTATCACCTACTCATCAGTATCATGGGACTAAGTACAGCCTACCTGGCCATCTACGTTGCTATCTACACGTTGGTGCCGCTCATGTGGGAACGCCGGGATTACTTGTCGCGCCAGGCGACAGCAACGAAAAGAAGAGGCACGCAGCAAGCTGAACTACCGCGCAAATATAGATACATGGTACAGGCCGTCATGTATTATCGCAGGGTGGATATCTGCATTCAGCTGCTCATTGGTATTCTGTGCATTGCTGTTGTCTCTCTATGTTGCACTGCGACACGCACAGACGATTTTGGGACGGCAGGATGCGGCCAACTCTTTTTTACCATTTGGATTTTTATTATCAATATCCCTCTCGCACTTCTCACATCGTTTAAAGGCAAACTGTACATGCTGTCAGATGAGCTAAAGCGTAGACACGTTCAATAAAAGAAGAACGAACCTTATAGAATAAAAAAACGTTGCGCGAGAGGAGTCGTCAAAAACCCATGGATCGGTCTGCTGAAGAACATCGACAATGGAAAATGAGGGTTTCCTAATTTGGAGGGGCGGGAGGGCAAGTTTGTGTGGGCGGAGGGTGGAGGCTTTGAGGTTGGCCCAAAGCGGTAAGAAGTAAGCTCCCTCTCTCTCTACTTGGTATCCATGGCGCCCAAGAACGCTGGTATGGCAAATGACAAACTACCCATCATACGACAACGAAACGAACGAAACGATACCGTGTGTCGACGGATGGATGAATAATTTGCTGGATGGATGGATGAGACTGACGGATGGATGATATATCATATTAGCTTCGACCAAAAAGGCTGCTGCCACCAAGAAGGCTGCCCTCAAGGGTGTTCACAGCAAGTCGGTTCGCAAGGTGCGCACCTCGACCCACTTCTTCCGCCCCAAGACCCTTCGTCTGTCGCGCAAGCCCAAGTATGCGCGCAAGTCTGTGCCCCACCTCCCCCGCATGGACCAGTACCGCGTCATTCGCTTCCCCCTCAACACCGAGACGGCCATGAAGAAGATTGAGGAGCACAACACCTTGACCTTCGTTGTCGACACCAAGTCCAACAAGCACCAGATCAAGGATGCCGTCAAGCGTCTTTATGATGTCGAGGCCCTGAGCGTCAACACCCTCATCAGGTAAATTCAACTTTATAATTATTTCAATGGCTGGCTGCCATGCCATTCTTCACCACATTATTGACGCCATTTTCTTTACCTCTGCAAAACCAGACCCGACGGCAAGAAGAAGGCTTTCGTCCGCCTGACCGCTGATGTGGATGCTCTTGACGTTGCCAACAAGGTAATTATAACCGCAGACGGGTTGCGAGAAAGAAACAGGTGCTAATATGGATCTCTAGATTGGTCTGATCTAAGGTGATGGTGGTTTTGTTCAATAAAAACCATATTTGACGAAATGCCCTGTCAGTGACAAGATTGTGCGTGTGTGCGTTCTTTGTTGAGATTGAGATTGGGATTGGGTGTGGGTGCGCATGACCACAAACAAAAAGCCTATAGTATGATAATCCTGCCCTGCTGCTCCTTTTGAGTTTTACTTTGGTGTCCAACCCATTGTTGACAAATACTTTGGTCTTTCTTTTCCCTTCTATTTTTTATTTCCCTCTTTACTCCTTCCTTCTTATCTACTTCGGTCAAGAAGATGCTCATATCTACCGGAAAACAGTCGGCCTCGGTTTGGTTGCTGATCGTCGCGCTCTGTTCTATACGCGCCTGTCACCTTTACTGGACATCGACAAGCGAGCTGCGGTCGACGTCCTGGCTCCAATCGTGGCGTCCTTATCGTTCTAAAAACGACAAGAATCAAATTCCACCATTTCATACCTATAGCAACGTGACGTTAACCGACTCACCCGACAACCTCTTCTATTTTGTCCAAGTAAGGAACATGATAAGGCACATGCTTTTGGTCTGCAGCTGGATTGCTTAGCAGGATTTGATTCGCATGTCCCATTTAGATATCTGACTTGCATCTGTCAAAATACCGCGGCAAGGGTCATACGCTGCATTTTCTACATTTCATCCAGTCCATCCTCCCGAGTGTGCGGTAAGTTCGACCGCGGTCCGCCAATACATCCACATGAAACACACACGTTTTTCATAAAACACAAAACTAGACATATGTATAACGTGTGTCAGTCTGTGTTCATGCATTGAGTGATTTCTTTTCGATAGGCCCGATTTTGTTGTGGTCACGGGTGATTTGACCGATGCCAAAGACGTGAAGCGGGTCACATCGCAGCAGTACATTGAAGAGTGGCAAATGTACCAACAAGCCATCCAACAAGGCGCAACTTCCATGCCGTGGTACGATATGCGTGGGAACCATGACTGTTTTGATCTGCCTTCATGGCAGTCGCGCGCCAATCTTTATCGGACCTACGGAAAGAGCGCCGACCTTGTCGAGTCTGGTCGTGGTATTTATTCCTGGCAACTGGCACCACACTATGGTCGGTACCGCTTCGTCGCCATCGATGCTTGGTAAACACAGGACAAAAACGCACATGAAAAACATAAAGAAAAAAGTGGCTCATTCTACCTTCTTTGTTTATGCTTATTCATGGACAGTCCGAAACGCGGCCCCTCTCGTCCCTTCAACTTTTTTGGCTACCTGACTTCAAAAACGATGGACCGCCTCGCAGACACATTATCGCCCGCTGACCCCTACAATCACACATTTGTCGTCAGTGCCTGTATCACGTGAAAGCGTACGGTGCTCATCATTTCTGCATGTTATAGTTTTCGCATTATCCCACAACGACCATGGTCTTTGGCACGTCGAGCAAAGGTCAGACTTTCCGTGACCTAGCGCGCAGCTACAGTATCTACTTTTGCGGCCATCTTCACCGCTTAGCAGTAGGTGTGTTTTCTGCCTCCTTTTTCTGTCTTATCAATCTTCCCCTCTTTGTGGCTGGCACACGCTTATTTCCTTTTGATTGTCAACTTATACCTGCAGGTCTCGGTGATGTCCTCAAATGGTACGATCCCAGGGCACATTCGCTCGAGCTTGAGCTCGGCGACATGATGGTCCATGGCATGTATCGTATCGTTGCGGTCGACCACGACCTTATCTCGTTTGTCGACGTGGCGATGCCGCTCGGGCAGATACCACCCATCTCGTATCGTACAGCGATGCAGTCTCTCCTCTGGCCGACTGAACGCTTAAAATCCGATCCTGTGATCATGATTACCAACCCCAAGGACGACCGTTATGCTCTCCCCCATAAAGAACCACTCGATCGCCTGAAAACAAGCAGTCATATCCGCTTCCTTTCGTTCTTCACACCAGAGGATGCACAGGCTGAAATTTATGTGGACGGTAAACGGCTGGAAACACAGGTCAGACGCCCGCGAGACGATTTTTGGACGGCGTCATGGGAG
Source organism: Syncephalastrum monosporum B8922 (assembly GCA_000697355.1). Taxonomy (NCBI): domain Eukaryota; kingdom Fungi; phylum Mucoromycota; class Mucoromycetes; order Mucorales; family Syncephalastraceae; genus Syncephalastrum; species Syncephalastrum monosporum. Next base: position 141,037 of record JNEN01001207.1, on the reverse strand, counting down.
CCTGCCCGTTATGACGACGGACGGCAGCACATGTTGACAATTCGACTCGTGACACCACAGCGAGATTTGCTCGCTGAAGCTACCAATGAGTTCCGCCTAGACGGAAAACGTGGTGAGATCGCGGGTGGTCCTGGCGAATTTATCATCTCCTCAAGCATGGCCAAAGTGGCAAGTGTTTCCCACTTTGATATTATTCTTGTATGCTGACATCTGCATTTGATCTAGTTGCAAGGCATAACGCTTTTCGGCATTGCCACTATGCTTTTTGTGCTCCTGGTAGTACCACGCATGCCCGCATTGACTCCCACGTTCCTCAATGGGTTTGTCCAATTCCCTGAAGAGCAGCCAGTCTGCTGGGTCGCCAGCATCCTCTTTCTGCTCGCGCTTGTAACTCTCCCTTGGTTTCAAGCCGAGTTCATTCCTTCGGGTGACAGCAAGGACACTCGCTTTGGTACATTTTATCTGTGGGGCCTTAAATTCGGCGACGAATGGGTCCCAATCGCCGACACATGGATGTTTGCCGCGGGCGAAGTGTGGCTCGATGTAGCAGCATTCATCATTCTGTTTGCCTACCAAACCCGAGGACGACGCGAGGCAGCGTGGTTCAAGGGTCTGCAAGCTCTCTACTGGCTGTGGCGCGCCTCGGAGCTCGTTGCGCTCGCGTCCTTTTACGGTGGCAGGCGGACGCTTGTGTGCAATATGCTTTCAATGTGGATCGTCTTTTGCGGTGTTATGCAAATACGGGGTATGCTCTTGCGTACGGAACGACTCAAGCACGTACCAGTCGATCTTGATGAGGGCAAACCAAACAGTCTATTAGTTGAGCCTATAGAGCCCATCCCCACCGCGACCTTGTCATCCGCGTCGTCAGGTGAAGAAGGCGGCACCTCCTCCACCTCCTCTTCTATCCACGGCAGCCCCCACATCAAGAGTCGGCGGATGAAGAGCAACAAAAAACTGGGTTTTGTAAGCCTCAAAATGTAAACATTTCTTTCCTATGGCTCCATACAACAACTTACACATAACCTTCTTGACGGCGGAAAGAAGAAATAAATCATATAGTGTAATTTTTTGTGTTGATTTATTTTTGTGAAATTTCTTCGGTTTCCTTCCATTACTTCTCATGGTATACCATATATGATATATACGAACACATACATGGATGCGAAACATGACGCCACTGTTTAACATATAGGCTGCTTCATTGATTATCTATTGGTATACCTCGGGCAAGCAACTGCCAAGGTAAATACTGGAAGAATTAATGGACTAGTTTGAGGTGATGAATCCCGGAAGCACAAAAAGGAGTGAGAAGCAAACATCATGGAGCATATGGTCCTGTGTTCACCACTCAGTATCTTCGCAGCGGCGTATGCAACGCGTCTGAAACCTACGTTGCCTTTTACAATTTTTTCGAGTCCACTCCGCCTGAGAGAAGCGTACGATTTTCCTCTCCGCATAGAATGAGTATAGAATTAAGACGTGTAGCACATCATCCATTAAACCCGCTCTTGGTCTATTTTTTTTTCCTTTTCTCTTTTTTCTCTTCCTCCTCGAACGACAACCTCGCTCACTTCCGATGCCGTACAACGACGAACGGCTCCCTCCCTCGGGCTCGGCCGTCATTCGGTGGTTCAGCCTCGACAATTTTGAGCCTGAGCGTGCGGTAACATCTTACTGGGTGTCTTCCAAAGTATTTTTGGCAATTCGCATTCCTCTCGTCCTATACTCGACCGTCATAATGTGGACGAGTATTGCCACTTCCGCCATTGAGGGAAGCATGCGATCCTATTTTGTCTACTTCACGCATTTGACATACATTGGCCTGCATGCCTACCTGGTGGTAAATACTATAACAAATAAGCATGCATTGCAGAAACTAATGACGCCATCCACTCACATCAATGTGTATTTCTATCTTACCTTTGCCTTGGTGCGTGCAGACTGCCGTTTATCACCATGTCTGCTACTTGCTGCACAAGGATCTCCGCTCATTTTTTAAGCAACCCGCAGCACTCAATTACCTCTACGTTTACCTGTACCACACGGTTTTGGTGTTCAAGTAAGTCCGCCCAGTGGACCGAAAATTGGCCGACGACTGACATGCATGTGATATGTTTTTTAAAAGTATTATCACCCCCATTGTATACTGGTCCGCACTTTCTGCAGATGCTCTTAATGTCAGTAAGTATCCAAAATGGTCTATGAGGGACACTGGTCACTCATATCTGGTGCTTAGAGAATACCCCGACGCTTGAGTGGTGGCTGAACACATCGTTGCACGGTGTCTCATGGTTCTTGATGTTCACCGACTCGTGCTTCAACCGCATGAAGATGCGAGTGAATATTGTCGTTCTCATTGTGATTACCATCATCTTCTACATGTTCCTCACATTCATTGGCTGGGGCAGGTAAGTCAGAGATATGCCTACCCATACCCAATTTTCGTATTCATGTTCCCTACGTATTAGTCTTCACTGGTGGGTATACCCTTTCCTTGCCTGGAGCCAGGGAGCTGTAGCAGCGGGATGGTACATCGGCGTGGGTGTCTGCTTCGTCATTGTATACTTTTTGCAGTTTTTATTCCACTTCGTTCGCGATTGGATCGCGAAGAAAATGGGCCGAGAGCATGGCCGGCCGCAGGACCACTCTCCCCAGTCCAGTGCGGTGGATCCGGAAATGTCGCAAGTCTCTTCGTCTGCGCAGCAGCAATAATTATTTAAGCTTAGATGTTTTGAAGCATACCCTTCTGTACTCGTTAATTACTCTCTGTACTCTATCATACGTTATACATTCCTGTAGTAGTAAAGATAATACCCTCGTCATGGTATTTCAAACCCACCTCCTTTCTTGATGCCAAGAGGGAATGATGTTGTACACATATATAGCTATGTTCCCATTTATGTTACACATGAACATGGGGCCGCATGTCGCTGAAAGTTCCATTTGCACGCGTACGCGTACTCACGTAGGTAAAATGTGCTTAAAGTATGCGAAGAACGGTGTGAGTGGGATTATATTGACAAGAGGTGCCTAGATCAAGAGGAAGCGTGATGCTTTGATATAATACGTAATGTACAAGGAAAAGAAAAAGTATAGTATCATCAATGGTCGAAAAGCCAGCTTGGATGGTGGGGATCGTACATTGGCTCTTGTGCGGCAGCAGAATGACTCGAGGGCGGTGCCTGCTGCCGCTGTGGCTGTTGCTGGGAATGTGAATGCTTTTGCTGTTGTTGTTGTTGTTGTTGCGGTTGAGCAATATTTTGTTGATGGGACATGATCACGCCCGGCTGGGGCAACATCACGTCCTGGGGGTGTCGCAGCGATAAAGGCGTAGGAGGCTGTGTCATGATATCTAGGCTGCTGTCGACACCTGTGGCGGACGGCCCTGGCATCATAGAGGAAGCAACAGATGAGGTTGACGAGGATGACGCTCGTGGTTGAGACGTTGAAAAGCCTTCCATCAAGATAGAATTTTGCATGTTCGCCGTTCCATGAGATGTTTGTGGCGAATCTGGTCTATGGAATCCTGCGGCTGCAGCTACAGCTGTGTTCCAATCCTGGTGCCCGCCCATAGATAGAACGACAAAATCATGGTTGTTGCCTGATTTTTCCCGATCGTAGCCGCCGTGTCCCGAGTGTCGCGTGGGCTGCGGTGGAGGAGGCTGCTGCTGTTGCTGGTGCTGATCCATGTACATCTTCATGTTGTAGTTGTCCAATACATTGTTCGATGGATCCCCATAGTCTGGACGTTGCTGTTGCTGTTGCTGTTGCTGCTGTTGCTGTTGCTGTTGCGGAGGTAGCGGTGGATAAGGTTCCATGACATGATTTGCAGTACTACTGCTATCACCTACACCACTGCTTGCGTCCCGTGCCATACTACTCGGCCCCCCGCCTTCCATCGAAGAGCCGAGTTGCTGCAAGAACTTTGTGCTATTTGGAATGATAGCGTGCTGCCGCAATTTGTGGATGATCATGACTGATTTGTCAAACATGGCCCAAGACTGACGCGCGAGGTTTATGTCGGCATTGTACAGATTCTTCGCGTGGACTTTGATAGCCATGATGAGTGCGTGCATCACAAAATCAAATTTCAGGATGGCTGAGGGCCGTTCGAGGGCAAAGTGCGCGAGCTGCGTCACACATGTGGCGTACACGCGTCGTTGAAACTGATTGTAGGCATTATTGGGTGATCGGGCGAGAATATCCAGGATGCAGACGTTGTAGAGCAAGTGTAGATCGACCACCATGGGCCGCGGTTGCGGGAGTTGGAGAACTTCCTCCACCGAAAGCGATCCAGTTGGCGTGAATTGTAGGTAGGGCGGGAAGGCGCGCAGTAAGTTTTGGAAGCGGTTTTGCAGCGACTCTTGGTGTTCTTTGTAATCAGAGTCGTCGCCTGTCCATATCCGTCGCAAGTGCATCATACCCTCCGCACCCAGCGAAGCCAGCTCGACTTTGCACCGCAAACCGTCCAAAATTACCCTTTCTTCAGGATCTTCCTCGGTTAGACACTCGAGTTTGTCGATCTGACATAGCACGTCAGGCAGCATCCATGGACGTTCCCAGCCGCCGCTTTGGAATTTGTCAAGACAATAACAGGACCAAAATATCCGCCTGCGGAGAGCGATCTCGTCTGCAGAAAGATCCTTGCTGATGTTTTCTTGCGTAAACAGACCTAATTCAATACACATACGGAAGGCCATGCCGCTGTATATCCAAGAACGGCAGTGCTGGTTACCGGCACGATGGGTCGTCGGCGGGTGCTCGTAGAGGCTCATGTAAAGTAGCGCAACAACGGTGCTGGTGCGCGGGGCATCGAAAAAATCGTCCAAGAGTCTCTTGGCGCGGTGGAAAAAGACATCAGCCGTAGGTAGACCCGGTATATTGCAGAACCGGCTGGCGCGGGAGTATATAGCATTCAGGAGCAGGGGTGTGATGAATGGGCCTTTGCAGCGGAGCTGATCAAACATGTAGCGTCGTGGTATGATGGGAAACACTTCGTATTGGTCGGTGAAATATTGCTCAAGCATCTGCATCTGTGCGTCGCGCGGCGGCATCTCAATCGACCCGGTGTACCGACTGGGCAGCGGTGGTTCGGGAAGCCATTTGATAAAGCTCCCAAACGGCTCGCTGTCCTGAAATGCTTTGCTCTGACCCTGGCCGTCATAGAGAGTCAATTTACGCAGGCCATCGCCCAATGTGGCCAAGACATTGCTTGCACGCGACTCGAGAGGTGGACCTCGTCGTTTGCTGCGGGTATAGTTGGAGTCTTTGGTGTCTGAGAATAAGAGATCGCTCTCAGCGGGGTTGTCCACCACATTAAGAGGATCACCGCCTGATCCAGGTGGCGAAGAGGCTGTGCCGGACGTTTCCTCGAGCTGTTCCTGGGCAGGATCGAATGATCCATCTTTGTAGAACGTGCAAGGTCTGTTACGCGCTGAGAAGTCATGAGTGGCACTGGTATATGAAGCGGCTGATTTCAGTTTACCTTTACACTTCCCGAAAGAAGGGGGATCAGAACTGTCAAATTACATCTCATTTATACGGCTTTTTCTCGTCTTACCTGCATACATGGCCGTAACCCATCGCACTTAAAGAACAAAAGCAAGCGGTTCAGTTAGTAAAGCATGCACGTGATCAGTAACTTTTCTATGGTCCAAGTGCGGCTCGGGTTGCGTAAGGAGGTATTTCTGACTAATATAAGACAAGAAATGACGCAAACCTCTTCTAGATTCTTTATGTGTGGTTTAAAGCTAACACTGTCTGGCCTGCTCACAATGAGGCCATCTCAACACTGATCGCATAGCAACCGAGGATCGCGATAGACGAGAACGCAAAAACGAAAAAAATGAAATTGGGAAACACACCTTTATCTTTTTCGCCCTGCAAGTATAACAGGCACGGCCAACTTTGAGTCGCTTGTTCCGTGAGTCGGGCGACGAGTCCATTTGGCGGAACTAATACGGACAGAGGTTCAAATAGGTGCTTGCCTGCTATCAAGAATTGGAAGTAGGAAAAGGAAAGGAAACAGAGAAGGGAAAGAAAGAAGAGGAAAGACGGAAAACACGGGATAAAGGAAGAGAGGAGTATATGCGACAGCAGTTATCTGACAATAAAAGTTATGAGACAAGGGATAGTTCCCATCAGAAAAGTGAAAGCCGAATCTTATGTTTTTTTTTTTTTTTCGTTCGACCGCTGCTTCATTGGCAGACCATATCATTTGGGTGCTTTTTTTCTTGACGCTCGCGTTTTTTTCATTGAAGGCGGGGACGTGGCGGATTAAAGCCGAAACAGGAAGGCGGGACATTTCCATTCTCCATTGTTCATGATGCGTTTTAGTTCCTTTTTTTTTCCCGCACCAATGACGAACTTTTCCTTCCTTCTGTATTTATGTAAATGTTATATGATTTTTCTCTTTCACTTATCTTTTCTGGCCTTGATGCTGTTACATGCGAAGCAATGTCCGTCGGAATATTTCTGCAGAATAGATCATTTCCCCGAATCAACCAGTGAATTTGAGAATCCGATAGAAAAAGCTTGTTTTGCCCTACACTGTGTGTGTATTTCTTCTCGTTTCGTCCATCTGCACTTTGTATTGTATAGTGAGTCACTTATCTGATCGGTGGTGGAATTTTAAAAAACATGCGGTGCCGAGCCAAGAAGTCAAAAAAAAATTAGGCTGTGAAGCATAGGATGCTTCACGTACAAAGTATGCCCGCAAGAAGAAAAAAATAATTGAAACTTATTGCAGCCCGCCAGCACGTGCAGTGTTACACGACGCAGCTGTTGGTGTCTCGGACCACATGTCGCCTTTGTCATGTAAATTGTGTCGATTGGTCGAATCTATCTTTCAGCAAACTTTAAAACATGGCGACGATCTGGCCCGCCTCGTTGTCTTCATATTTACACCTTCATGACATCAATTGAGCAAAATAAAGTATGTATAGCTAACCGTCACTTGCTCCCATATTGTGTCACTTGACGGTGACTCAACTCGCTGTGTATAACGTTTTCAGTTTAAACCCTTTCTTTATACGCACCCAAGGGAGATGACGGGCATATAGAAACCTGATTCCTTCTGGCCCAGATTCTGGGAATGCCCACGCCACCCAATGGAAAGATACGTACGGATCCGGCAAAATACCTTCCGCCCCTGATATCATGAAAGCTGCGATTATTCACCCAATTAAAGCTTGCATTTTTTCAACATTCGAATATGTCCAGCTCCGCCCGCTCAGAGCCGAAGTGGCTTTCTTGCACTAGACCATATTACCTAAGCAACTGCGAGATAGAAGGATAAACGGGCTACATGCAGTAAACAAGTACGGTAGTAAGATGTGAGAACTCATATACTGTACATCTTTTACTAAAAGTTTCACATGCTGAGGCGGGACAACAGTTTGATCAAATAGTCTCTTTGGAATATGCCCACGCCAAGAGGGTGCAACAATAACACAATGGATGAACCTTGGTTTTCTTCCTGTCAAGCCATTTAGAACGGTATATCGTTTTGCATTCCCACGTCTAATCTTCACATATGGTATTTAACCCGTAGCCAACCTGAGTATTCACGGTATTACTCGGTATTTATTTTGTATTGACGACACATCCAAGGGAGTCATGTCAAAGTAGGATCACACAAAAACTATGCTCTTTCTGGATGTGTCTCTTTTCATATGTACTCTGTGTACCGGGTATGTAGAATTGTCACACAATAATAGCACATTACGAAGTGACCAATGCAAAAACGGTTCCATCTATGTCACACAGCTGCGGCGATTTTCGATGATGTTAATCGTCACACGATGGTCGGTGAACGCTGGAAAGGTCTTGAAAGAAGATCACGTATGACGTGATTCGCGAGCAGCATCTCTTGGCAACATGAGAAGAAAGCTTCCGAGTTCCAGTGGCTGCTCGGTTACTTTTTATGACGGCTTGATCATGAGAAGTACGAAAATTTCAGTTGACTCCTTCCATCAGTGCATCCTGTACTATATCAAAGAACCCACACCGGCTAATATGCTTGTGCACGAATATTGAGTTTTCACGCACAAAAGCTTTTTACAGATGAAAAAAAAAAATGAGAAGATAAAATGTTGCCTATGTATAAGTGTATATGCTGAAAAAAGGAAGGAAAAATGTGGGTGTATATGGTGTATGTATAGGTCTGCATGATTTAGCAAACAGGAACGTTGACGGCAAGACCACCCTGGCTGGTTTCCTTGTATTTGGACATCATGTCCAGACCTGTCTGACGCATGGTCTCGATCACCTGATCCAGCGACACACGGTGATCACCTTCGCCGTTGAGTGCGAGCTGGGCAGCCGCAATGGCTTTGACAGCCGCGAGAGCGTTGCGCTCAATGCAAGGCACTTGCACCAAACCAGCAATGGGGTCACACGTCAGACCGAGGTTGTGTTCCATGCCAATCTCCGCCGCATTTTCAACCTGATCGACCGAGCCTCCCATGACAGCTGTAAAACCAGCAGCGGCCATCGAGCAGGCCACACCGACCTCGCCCTGGCAGCCCACCTCGGCGGCAGAGATACTCGCGCCACGTTTATAAAGCATACCAATGGCAGACGTCGTCAACAAGAACTCCATCACGTCGCGCTCTGGGTTCTCCGAAATGAACTCGAGATAATACTTAAGTACGGAAGGGATGGTCCCCGCCGCGCCGTTGGTGGGTGCTGTCACCACGCGACCGCCGCAGGCGTTTTCTTCGTTGACAGCAATGGCGTATACCGACAGATAGTCAAGTGCTATTTGACAAGCATGCCATGTGAGTGGTCACTTGCCAGTATATATATGCATTTTCCTTACCTGGCAAAAAGAAACGCTTGCGCTGGCGCTTCGGGAGGACAGACAGCGAGAGAGGGAACGCTTCACTACCTGCTACGTCGCCGGATGCACCCGACTTGCTCGTCATAGGGATTTGCGAGTCAATGTAGGTCGATTTGGGCTGCACAGGGTTGTATAAGCCCTTGAGGAGCTTCTGATAGAGGGCAGGGGCGCGACGGCGGACCTTGAGAGCGCCGGGTAGACAATCTAATCGTTGCATAATGCGTTAAAACGATACTGAGTCCACTTCGTACCCATCTGTTTAATCCTTACCCTCACTGGAGGCCATGACACCGTTACGGATACTCTCGTCCATGGTGTTCCAGATACGCAGCAGCTTGTTTCGGACTTCATCGGGCGTACTCCACTTCAATTCGTTTTCAAAAACGACCTGGGCAATGGTCATGTTCTCCCGACGACAGACTTGAAGCAGCTCCTCGGCATTGCGGAAAGGCAAACTGACAACAGCGACATCCTGCTGACGACGCTCGGCCACAACATTGTCCTTCGTCTCCTTGGTTTCTTCTTTATAGTACACATTCTCACCGTGGTCGAGTTGGGTATTCTCGTTGACGACGAAGCCGCCACCAATGCTAAAGTACTCGTTTGTTGCGATGAGATTCGCATCTTTGTCGTAGACACAGAAGCGGAGACCGTTAGGATGCTGGGGTAACGTCTTGAAGTAGTTGAAAATAAGATGCTTTTCAGGGTCAAAGCGAATGCGATGAGTGCCATCGAGGTTGATGGACTTGTTGGTATGTATGTCCTTGACACGTGCAGGGATGGTGGAGGTCTCGACCTCATCCGGCGTTTCACCCTCGATACCCATAAGGATGGCATCGGGGGTACCGTGGCCGGCGCCTGTCAACGCCAATGATCCGAACATATCTGTTGCCCTTTTTTAGCAAATGATAAAAAAAGATAAGAAGACAAAACCCCTTACCGACGCGGAGGGTATGTACACGATCGAGCACCTTGTGCTCTTTGAGATCATTGATAAAGATTTTGGCTGCTCGCATGGGGCCAACGGTGTGCGAAGAGGAAGGGCCCACACCAATCGAGAACAAATCAAAGGTGGAGACCACGGCGTGATGCTCTTCTTGCTCTTCTGTGACGGCTTCCTTGTTTTGTCTCTGTGCATTATCATCCATGAGCCCTTCGGCCGCGGACGAATAGAGCCGCGTGGTGGCGGGAAGCGACCGGCGCACCGCCCCCATCGCAGCCGAAGGCATCAAAAACGTCCGAGGCTTAACGGCGAAGCGGCGAGCAGCGGGAGCAAAAGCAGCAGTCAATCTCGATCTGTACATGCCAGCAACTTGTTGAGAAGTGGTGAAAAAGAGAAGGGTTGAAGAAAGAGGAGGGGGAAAAAAGAAAGAGAGAGAGAGAGAAGGGATGTATGTGCTGTGTGGGTTCTTTTGATTTTGGATTTGGGGTATTCCGCTTCGTCTTGTGTTTTTTTTGAAGCGCAGAAAAACATTTCACACGCCATGCAGCCAATCAGTGCCCAGCTCTGCTACGTTCAAGCTGCCTGTTGCCCTGTTTGTCTGCCCTTGTCTCGTGAATTCATGATGATTCTTGTTGGGTTTCCCTCGCAAACTCTCTAGATTTTGTATGTAAGGCATTGCTGCTTTTTGCCCATATTTTGGCCGAGGTCGGATGCGTTACCAAAAGGAGTGCGCCCTATCTTTGCAGTTTATAGCAGGAACCGGGTGGGGCAGGGTGTCCAATAGGCACTGCAAAACGCCTTCTCTTCTGCTCTTTAAAGAATTTTTTTTGACACGGTTTTTTTTCTCCTCTTACACGGTTTTTTTTTCGCTTGACACGGTGGAATCAGTTTATGGAATGGCATCCACATGTTCCAGATGACGCACCATCCGTTGGAAAACAGCAGACAGTTCAAAGATCGAGTTTCTCATGTGATTCGTTGTTAATGTTGTCGCCTTCATTATGGACTTTTTTTTACAAATTTACAGGAACTCCAGAGGATTGCCTTTTTCAGTGTAAGCAGGGAAAGCGCACGAAGAATGTATTCTATGGATAGTTCTGTGCGACACGGCAAAGTTCCTTAGCTCATAAGGTCTTATTTATTTACGGATGGATATGATAGTATCTTATGTATATCCAGTGAATGAGTATCCAGTGGCTATATTCAAACGGTGATCGCAGTCCTCAAATTCAATGTCTGAGAGACACGCTTCTCACGACCCCATGATTTTGAGCATAAGTAGACCACTCCCCTTCCGAGTACTTGTCGTCAGCTCGAAACTCGGTCAGGATTTCGGTTGTCATATCTTTTCTAACGCGCATAGCCACACTCGGTCAAACATTTTTCTCCCGCTTGGTTAACCTGGGAAGACGACTAGGTCTGGTTTTTTTTTTCGACAAGAAACAATATAGGAGCCTGTTTTGTTAGCATATGCTGTGATTATATAGCATACATACTCGTATTGATATTTGGCGTTTGGACCTCTAGTCATCTCCTGAAACAAACAATACCACGCGGAACCAATGAGATGGCAGACGTCTGCATACTTTGTGCCAGCAACGCACATCACGTTGGGGTGATTATCAAAAGCCATGTAACCTAGACAGAGGTATGTGGCTGCTTTGGGACATAACTGCAAGCAGAGTGCATTGGAGTACAAGACAGTAGATGCTTTTGTAACCTTTTTCTTGATCAGGACAAAAGGCTTCCTGATGATACACACGCATACCCATTGATGAGAACAAGGAATTTATCAACCTATTGGCTAGATTTTCTCACTTGGTACCACATCCACAGATATCAGTCCAGCATTTATAGTATATGCGTATGCTCATAGAAGGGAGCAGCAACAGCAATGCAGGAATCTCTCAGACACCAGCTCCTCCATCTCATTTAATTTTTCTTTTATTCCACTGGCTCAACAGGTGCCCACAGCCAACTTCACACGTCCGGTTATACACCGTCCGTGTCTCAATCAAACGTCAAATACTGTAATTGTCCAGCAGAAATATCGTATCAGAGGTCGTCCGATCGCTTACTGCGGACGCGAAAATGCATCAATGGCTAAAGCCTTCTCGTTGATGTGAACGCTTCCTGATGCTTAGCTTGCTAGCAAGAGCTATCTCATATTGAGCGCAGACACATGTATATGCTATATGGCCAATTGAGACTGTGGATAACCAAGTCAATGATCCGCCACTTGGAGACCGTTCGCTAGGACTGACTCACGTCACTCTGCAAGTGTTATTTACTGGATTTTACTGTCTTGTCTCTTTGCAGCCTTCAAGCCTTTACCTTTCAGCTCTCAAGGCATCCATGCACTTGTAGGGGATGGTGTATCTGTTCTGTGCGTCTCTGTCTCGCGTTGTGAATGCAATGGGCCGCCCCGCTGCACCTGCACACGTTTATGCCAGTAAAATTTCGAGGGCGCTGAAGGAGCGACACGTCGCACTTCTTTCATCCCGAACCACGATGCACAATCTACAACAACGTGCCAACGTAAAGTGACTTGCTCATTGCTCAGCACCATGCACTCAAAGCCCGTGTCTATTTTACGCGTGTACAAATAGGTCCTTTTCTCTTTTGTCATGACCGCCCTGGGCGCGGTGCTGGCCGTTGTGGCAGGCTTAAGCTACATTCAAGGATACCCCTCCGTCGGTGGCAATCTCCACGTCGAAGAAGATGCTCTGCGTGTGTAAGCCAGCATAAAAGTACTGCAAGGGAAGGATAAGCTTACTAAAAGGAACAAAAGGGTGAGCCGTCGCTATGGACCCGACCATTATGACTATGGCACACCCAAGAGCCACTTTGCTCGTCTTGCTTTCGATATCGACGCTGATTTCACACCCGTCTTCAATTGGAATACCAAGCAAGTCTTCGTTACGGTTGTTGCCAGCTATGAAACCGCCTCTCATGTAAGGGTTGCCTGGGTAAATGTATTCGTATCAGTCGCTCACTCGAATGATAGGACCGCAATTCGATTGTCTTATGGGATAAGATTATCACTAACCGCGAGAACGCGCGCCTCAAATTGCGCAACGTGCCCAACAAATACGCCCTCATCGACGTCAGCCGAAAGTGGAGGTAGGCCATCGCTGGTATCATGCGTCGCATCGTTAAATCATCTCTATTTCTCCATGATATAGCCATCAGCAAGCCAACCTATCGATCCACTGGGACATTACTCCCCATGTGGGTGTCCTGCAAGGCGGTCACTCCCCTACCAACATGGCGAACGTCATTCTCGCCCCCGCCCCCGCATCCTACCCTGCTATTCTAGCCATAAAGGCAGCCAGTGCAAACATGCATTCCTATTCATACCACGATAAAAACGACAATTCTGTCTTACGTTACTCCTGCATGCTGATCAAATGAATCTGTATATTTTCGAGTTGCTGCTTTAGTCCTGCTTGGGAAGCGAGCTAGGCACCGCCATCACACCGCTGTCCTCAATGTTTCCGCTCTTGTACACAAACAACAAGATGCCTGAGGTCAGCACAATCAGGAAAACGCCAGACCAGAACAGAAGCTGGAAATCAGCTGTCGCGTCAATGACCTGGCACGCATCGCCTGTGAAGCTCGATGACTTGCACTGGCAAACAAAGCAGTCCTTGGATTTCACGCACGAGCCACGCTCACTGCAGTAGGACGTGCCGTTCTCGCATGACTCCTTTGATAAGTAGCAGCTGTCATGCTCAGGGAGGGCACGCTTGCTCATGGAGTGACGGTGGTCGTGGTGGTGATCATGGCCAGGGGCGAAGACCAAAGTGCCGGTGACACGCTTGTCGCTCGCCTTAAAGGATTCCAATTTGGGTATCAAGGACTAATTTTCTTCATCAGTATAACCCCATGTTGCTATGCGTCTGCTACCTGTTGAATAAAGAGGCTCAGGAGGCGCTCTGCTTCTTGATATTGGACGGACTCTGCTCCGTACTCGTGTTTCAAAGACTGTGTAAAAGACAAATGAGCCAGATGTCAATATGGCAGTGGACAGACATACTCGCAGGCCGTGGAGATGGAAAGCCGCCATCTGGGTCGTATCAGGATCAAGTGTTTCGATAGCATCCTGCACAGCGTGCAGCTCACGAAGGAACTTCTCGTCGGCCTAAAATTGGAATCAGTCGGGGATGAGCCTTGCTGGATGTTGCTGCCCTCGCTTACATGATTCTCCGTGTTGAATACATCGTTGAGGATATACTCCTCCAAGTCAATATGGGGCAATTCGGTCATGGCGTGTCCACCTTGGTGCTCGATAGAAGCGGCTGTGTCTGCCGCGACAGCCATATAATCTTTGGCGCGGTTGCTCGACACATAGTACGTTGGCTCATACGAAGGCAGGATATCTAACAGGCGAAACAGAGTTAGCAAAAACGTCACTATCATTCACTTTGTTGGATTGTTTCATTACCTTGAGGGTCAGACGCGCCCGAGACGACCATCAAGAGGTTCATGTCCGTTTGGCGGTCGAAGCAATCCTTGGCGCGATGGTTAGACCAAACGACGTGGGCGCTTTGGAAGGCTTCTTGTTTGTAGTTTGCCTCCCAATGCAGAGCAGGGTGGTCAGCCGTCGTGTCCGTCAACTGAGCATGACCCACTGAAAAGGCATCCAAGGACAATGTGGGTGGGTCAGCGACGGCGTCTGGCGGCGGCAGCACATACACGGTTGAGCGCGCTACGTGGTGGAATGTATGAGAAGGACGTGGGCATTCTAGCCAATGTTGCCTTACCATGTACAGAGGCGATGGAGAGGAGACCAGCCACAATCGCGTTCAGGGATAAATGAGCTCGCATCGGTGTAAAAGAAAAGAACGCACGTCAAGAGACGACGACGAAACAAAAAGTGTTGCTTAATCCCAGGAGGAAATGTTTCAAGTCGCCGACAGACACCATCGGCCGCCCAATCTGGGAAGGGCATAAGCGATTTTATCAATGGATACTCTTACATGTTGATACTGTATGTACGTGTGTATATAATATTACAAGAAATAGTCAAACACTTGATACACAACTAAGTACACCTGCACAGAGCAGCATAGTAGCTATGGAACTGAAATTAAAAGTAAAACTATGGACGATAGACAAAGTGCAAGTCTTCTTTGTCAGTTAAATCGAGTTCCTCTCGATTCGCCGGGGGCGGTGGGAGCTTGCCTTCGGTTCTCAGTGCCTCACGCCGCTTGTTTTCCTTGACATACGTCCAGCGCACGTAGAGGAACAAGAAGCCTGCTATCAGATCGGCCACCATATACCCCGTCAGGCCGCCGATGTAACGGGGTGCTTCTTGCGACGTCAGCATAAGAGGACCCACAAAATTGCCAATGCAGTACGCCACCAAATTGGCGCTCGTGTAGAAAATCTTTTTGGTGTATCCGGACACATTGCTTGATATCGATGTCTGTAGCAGGACATAGAGAGGCGAAGTCGCGCAGATGAATAGGCCGGAAAGCTTGCCACCACCGCTGGGGATGACCGCGAGCAACAGCGCGCCTAGGAAGGAAATGAATGCAGCGATGAACGCGTAGTATCCGATCTCATCATGCTTCTTGCTTAGATAGGTCAAAATAAGAATGATAATGACGGTGCAAGCACCGCTTGGAATGGCCATAACCAAACTCATGTCGGTCTGTAACAGCAAGAGGTCTTAATAGGCATGACATAATGTAAGGGTCCTTTTGATGAACTTACGCTAAAACCCATTTGAGAAATGATCTGGGAGCTAAAGAGCGTCGTACCTCCGTTGGCCAGGTTGAGCAGCAGGGAAATACAGAAATAGCAGTAAAGACGAGGTTCTTTCAGGGCTTCCTTGACATGGCTCATCTTGATATCCTTGTTCTGCACCACTGCATTATCAAGTGTGCGCGCCTCGACGATCTGCTCCTCAACTGGGGTCAAACGGAACCATCGCGATTTGGCACGGTCAGGCAAGAACACAAAGTAGACAAAGCCCAGACCAGCTGTAATGACGCCCCAAAGGATCATCGACCTAGATCCTATGTCAGGATACCACAAATATTTTATCTCTGCCGTGCCTTACCATTTCCAGGCGCTGAGACCATGCAGGCCATCCATTTGCTCGATGCCCAAAGCGATCGCACCGCCTACTACACTCGATATAGCGTTCATGATGAACATGATGCCAAAAAACGTCACTTGCTCGTGTCGCCGGTACAGCGTGCTCACAAGTAAAAAGATAGATGGGTAAGTCGTTCCTTCAAAGAAGCCCAGAAGATATCGTAGTGCGGCAAGTTGCGAAAAGTTCTGACCCAGCGCCGTGCAGGCCAAGCACGCGCCCCATACAACAAGTATAACACCAAGATATTTAGATATCGGGACACGCTGCAATAGATACTGGTTGGGAAGCTATCAAGGATACAAGCAGGATGCTTTAGAGAAAGATTTCGTTTGCAAAATTCCTGAGGTTACCTGGACGCTGAGGTATCCTACATAGAATAGGGAGCCCAGCCATGAGAATTGATTATGTGTGATATCGGTATCTTCATAAAGGCCCATAATGCCTGCGTTATTGATAGTTGACTTGTCCAGAAACTGGGTCATGTGTCAACAAAGAAGTGGGGACTAGCAGTTTTCTTTTACCTGAACAAAGAGAATCGCGCATAATAGAGGTACGAAAGCAATATTGATTTTGCGCACCAGCTTCTTTTCTTCTGGAGATACGATGCGAGCGACCTTCATATCGCCTTTTGCCACACCTGAATAGATGGACAGTTTCTCTTGTGAAAGCTCCAAGTCGATTTGTTTCTTCTCGTCGATAGGTGGACCCATGGTATTGTAGTAGGTGCAGGATATGTGTAGACGAAAGCTAATTGTATGTAACTATCGAGGTATTTATATGTCCTGTAGTGTACGTGGGTAAAAATGAATACAGTCTTGCTGTGGTCTCTATTATCGCATGAAGTTATCAATCACAATCCTTATCTTTGCACACACTATGAAGAGAAGTATGGTCCACGCTTGGACTGACAATTGAAATGCCACTCATGAGAAAGTGGACGAATACAACTTTAGAAGTATGCACCCGCATGCTGCAGTCATATCTTATCTTTTTGTACACGTTTCCATTTCCACTCTAGGATCGCTTTACTGTAGAGATAGGTTAAATACATCATGCGCTTCAGAAGGTCCTTCCTTCCTGACGATCTTTGTTCGCACCAAAGCGAGCCCATCCCCAGAATAAGCAAGATACTACCCGCGGTTGTCGTGGTCAAGACGATAAGTAACAACGACATTCTGGCTTATCTCCACCGTGTCAACCACTTTTTTCCCTTCTTACAAAGAGCGATTCTCAAGTTTCCGTTGTTCATTCTAACATCACCAACTCAACAACGAGCTCGTAGAATATAACATATACCACTCTCGAGGAATGTGCTTTTATACGCCTGACGACTGTCACATATATTCCTGCGTGCGGATGAACAAAGGGAAAGGTAATCAAAAAAGGAATGTGTGTCTTCGATCCCGGAGTTGAACGGGCAAGTGACACAGACCAACTTGAAGCCATGCTCGTTATCTTTTGATGCATCGCCATGATACCCACGACGGAAAAAAAAAAGTCTGATGCTGGCTAATCTAAGACCACTCCGTCCCTTATTTCGATTATGCGTTTTGTTCCCAGTATTCGGGTGGTATGCACCGGAAAAAACAAAGCAAACCCAACGACAAGACATCATGTCTTAGAAGGATGAAATCTTTGCTTTTCTTCGTTATTATACAAACTTAATATGTATATCCAGAACAAACAGCGACTGTGCGGGTGGCTGGCCGTCATACTAGCCACAACGATGATGAGCCTGACGGCTGGGCTGGAGCAAACGGACGGCTGGGAATATCCGGCTCCCATCGCATCGGATGCCCCGCCTCACATATCGGACGCCATGGTCGGGTCTGTTTTACTCAACGTAACAATGCTCAACGAGAACCGGGAGCACATGAGCGACTACGACCGCGGACTCCAGCACGCGCTCTGGGTTCTCAAGAAGAAAGCTGACCGGTTTGTCGAAGACGACGCGGTGTACTCTGTCGCAAACAAGAATGTGACAGGAGAGTATCAGCGGAACGACTATGTTTCGCTCGCACGTTACTTTTGGCCTAATAATTCAACGGCAAATGGATTACCTTATATTCGACGCGATGGTTTCATCAACCCCGACATCAAACAAGTGCCCGATTATGACCAGTTTCGCGACGCGGTGCAGCAGATTCAGTACCTCTCGCTTGCTTACCACTATTTTGATAATACGACCTATGCACAGAAGGCGGCGAAGCGTGTAGCCGACTGGTTTATCCACCCAAAAACACGGATGAACCCACATTTGCAATACGCGTCACTCGTCCGCGGCTACAACAGTGGGCGTGCCAAGGGCATCATCGATCTGCACGTCATTCCTGATCTCCTGGATGCGATCGCCATTTTGCAGCACAGCCCGGACTGGCCAAAAGGCTATAACGCTCAACTACGCTGGTGGGCTATGCAATACACTCAATGGCTGCGCGAGAGCCCCAACGGCCGTTTTGAACAGTCGGCACAAAATAACCATGGAACGTTTTACGACGTCCAGCTCGCAGCGCTGTACCTCTTTTTGGGTGACAAGCACAGCGCACGCGAAGTGGTGACCAACGCAACCGCACTCCGCATTGCGCCTCAGATTTCTACCACGGGTGAACAGTATCAGGAAACCGCGCGTCCTTTCAGCTGGTTTTATTCCATCTTCAACCTCCAAGGTCTTGTCCGACTCGCCGAGATCGGTCGCCAGGTCGGAGTTGACCTCTACAGCTACCAAACCGTGGACGGCAAAAGCCTTCGCCATGCCTTGGACTTTCTGCTGCCGTATGCTGTGAACGAGACGGCCTGGCCCTTTTCCAACGTGAATGGTTTCAACGCCTCGGCACGTCTCGTCGAGATTCTCGACTATGCCCGGATTGCGTACGGACCCAACGACACGTACGATATGACCCGCAGTGCCGTAGCAGACAAGTATGCCCATCTTTACAATATCACACGCCTGACCTTACCGTGGACCGTCCTCGGCGATCATTCGGACGGTGCACAGGAAGGCTTTGAGCTCAAGACCAACTTGGGGACCGTCCTTACACCGGCGACTTGCATTCTCTGGACATGCCTGATGATTTTGTTTTTGGCTTGAAAAAATGCGGCGTATGCATTGTATGTAGGTGTATTATGCGTTGAATAAAGGGCGGTATAGGGTGATATAATAGTATGTGTATAATTTCTATTACAACCAGCCGTTCGCATGAGCGACTTGTTTGGCGTCGTCTTCGTATGTATTCCATATATGCAATAAATGTCGGATAGCGGATTCCATCTCGCCACCCCGGGTATGAATTAAGCGGATACGTACTCTGCCTGGTCGCACCGCGTCCATGTGGCACACAAATTGTCGATCGTTTTCTATCGAACCCGACCACACAATCTCGCCCGTGGGGTACAGTCGTCCGCTGAGCTCTCCATTGAAATGCTGATAGGATGTTAGTTTCCATACTGAGGAAGTCGAGAAATGTCCTCTTACCTCTTCAAGGATTTGGTGAAGCTTGCCAGCCGCCTCACACTCGTGTTTAGCCGATCTGTCAAAGGTGAAGATCTATACGCATGGTGTAACGGTGTTAAATACAAAAAGGCAAAAAGAAAAACAAAATAGGAGTTTTGATAGTACCTTATTTGGCTTTTTCGTAGGGTTCACAATAGCGAAGCATCGATCCCAAAAGCGGGCGAGGCCGGTTACGACTCCATTCATAAAAGGGGACTCGGCGTCGTCACAAGCGTCGTCAGCAGGAGTAGGAGGAGCGGCATAAGCACAAGTAGCGTGCGCTGTTGCTGCTGAAGGAGCTTTTTGAGGAGTCCATATGCATGAGCTGGGTCTCCGTGTTTTGCTCGAATCGATCACACCGCTCGGGCTCAGCTTGCTTATCAGCGGCCGCGCTGGATTGCATGCGCTCATGGGCTGCGCTTTAGTAAACGAATGCCATGAGAAATCCAGCTCAAAAGTCGGGATGCTTTTGGGTGTTGCTGGTATGTCCGCCATAGTTCGAGCGCCGCAGCATGAGATGGTGTCGATGGTGGAGTCACACGGCGTCGGAGGGAGATTCAGGCTGCATTTAGACGAAGTGTCAATGTGATGCTTGTGGGGCGTCAGCGGCGGCGTCACTGGCTCATCAAACCATGGTGAGGGGGACCGCGTGCCTACGATAGCGTGATGCGTCAGAGAAACGTTCAACCCTGACGAGGGAAACTTACTGTCATGTCGTTTGGCTCGTTGCTGCAGTAGCCGGCATGTCAACTTGGGGACGTTGGGTCTATACAAACAGTAAAGTCAATAAAATATACAGTGCAGTGCATGCATAGTACCACGTACCGAATGTCCGTCAAGGCAGCGAGCAGCTCGTCCTGCGATAGGTCGCGCCATAACACCTTGAGGGTTTCCCAGATGCGTCCGTCCAGGTCGAGAAGGTCTGATATGACGGGGCCCTCGAGATCTTGATCATGCAGGAGGTCACGCGGCTTGGGATGGAGTGGTAAGGCATCCGGGAATCGAAGATCGGTCCCGGAGAACGTTTGGTTCGTCAGCCATGGATGAGCCAGCACTGCGTCCAACTGTACATATCGTCATCATCGTCAAAAAAAGGAGAAAATAAAAAAAGAAGGTATATCAGTATGCGCGCTTAATAGGAATCTCACTCCAGGGACCCGTAAACAAAACAGCACAGTCCGTTCTTCAAGTCGGTAATAATAGAACAAAAAAAAAAATAAGGCAGCAGCAGCACGCAGCCGTAGAGGCAGCATCCCAGCAGCCAGTGAAAAAAAGAAAAAAATTACGCCACATGCTTGCAGCTTGCATGGTGTACTTACAGTGATACGTTTGGCCGGATCGAGGGTGAGCATGCTCTTGATGAGATCTTTGGCTTCGTGAGATACGGAGGTCAAGGGGATGTATTTGCCTGTCTTGATTTTAGCGAGCAGACGGCCCACGTTATCGTCGTCAAAGGGCAGGTGACCGGTGAGCATCGCGTAGAGAATCACGCCGCAGGACCAGACATCGCTCGCTTGGCCGTCGTAGTGCTTACCCTAAAAAAGAAATTGTGTCAATGGTATAAACAAAGAGGTAGTGAGTTAGAAAAGTAACGGGCTTACCCTAACTATTTCTGGGCTTGCATAGTGTGGTGAGCTACGTACATATGCAAGGAAGAAAAGTAAGTGGGGCTTGGATTAGATACATCGAAGAGGGATGAGAGGTATGATCATGATGATGAAAACTTACCCGCAGCTCGTGTGGAGGACGGTATCAGGCGTCTGCATTGCGGCCATGCCAAAGTCGGCAATCTTCAAATGCTTTTGGTCCTTGTCCAGCAGGATGTTTTCGGGCTTAAGGTCGCGATGACTATCTTATGTTAAACTCTATTATTTTTTTGCCATGTATTTCATTATACCAGATATGACGTGCATGGCACCAGGCCAATGCGTTTGTCAGCTGTTGGAACAAGTGGCGAGCCTCGTCCTCGGGAAGCTTGCCTCGCTCGGACAGGACTTGAAAGAGCTCACCGCCTTCGAGGTACTCCATCACGAAATAGACGTTGGTTGAGTCTTGAAGGACTTGCCGCAGATCAACAAGGTGTGGATGGTGCAGGAGTTGTAATACGGCCAGCTCACGTTGCACGCACCGTGCCATGGTTGCAGATGTGGCCAGCTGACTTCGTGCAATGACTTTAATAGCGACGTGCTCGCCCGTGGCGCGATGGATACCGAGTTTGACTCGCCCTATAACAATAAAATGTACCAGATATAGTTAATTTCCCTAATCCATCATTATAAAAGGAGCATTTGTCTGTAGGGGATATGTTCAGGGGATATGAGGCAAAGCAAAATAGAGACATTGATTGACTTTCGCGTATCAGGAGAGTGACGTTCATGAAGAAAAGCGATAAATATAGTGTAGAAAAGGGGACCCGCAAACGCACACACACTCGCACATGCACACACAAATACTACATG
Source organism: Syncephalastrum monosporum B8922 (assembly GCA_000697355.1). Classification (NCBI taxonomy): domain Eukaryota; kingdom Fungi; phylum Mucoromycota; class Mucoromycetes; order Mucorales; family Syncephalastraceae; genus Syncephalastrum; species Syncephalastrum monosporum. The sequence goes on along the minus strand of JNEN01001207.1, from coordinate 119,191 downwards.
TAAAAAGAAAAACTTCTTTTTCTGTGCAGTACGTTCATATATATATGTACATATATATGTGTGTGTGCGTGCGAGTATGTAGATATTGCGATTGAGCAGGTGGTGTGTAGGCTATGGATGTGTAATAGGTGCGTGTTGCATTAAAGACATACCCGAAGCACCACGTCCGATGGTCTTTCCGATATAATAATCCCCAATCTCTCGTCGCTTTCGTGCGGGCGGTAGCGGAATAGGTGGAGGCGATCGTTTATGTGAGTGGTGGTGATGGTGATGGTGTTGCTGCTGTTGGAGGTAAGTCATGAATGGCATCGTGAAAGCGTGTCGACGAGTCGTCGTGGTTTAGGTGCGACGCAAAATTATTCAAGCAAGTAGGTAAAAAGAAGAGAGGGACAAAAAGTCTAAGAAAGGTATTTTTTAAATAATAAACGGAAAGGAAAAACCAAATAGGTTTTTTGGGGGGAACAAGGGGTTGAACAGCAGAGCGAAAAAAGTGTGCAGCATCCACATACACACAAAAAGTAACTTACTGTGTGTATAAAAGAGGATGTATGTGATGTATGTATGTATGTGGACGGGAGGGAAGGGGTAAGAAAAAGTTGGGGGGTACGCCACTTGCTTGTGGTTTAAAAAAAGAGAAATTATCACCAAAATGGTATGCAAAATGACCCAATCGCAAATCCTCTTCTCTTGCCGTCATGCACGCCCTTTTAGTTTTGTCAAGATTCGAATGGCTTCTGAACCGCGGCTGCGTTTATGTGTGTACCTAATATGTGGGTTGTTCGCGCGCTTGTCTCCGCTTACACACATACACTCACATTCATGACCCCCTGTCGTTGTTGTGAATTCTCTTTTATCATCTTTATTGTAACCTATTTTACATGACCAGGTATCACTTCTTTTTTTCTTCTTCTTTCATTCTTATATATGTGTAAATGAAAAGGAAAAAGAAAATATGGTAAAATAAGCAACTCCTGAGGGGAATACTGTAGAAGACGAGGAGGGTAGCAGGATGGAAAAGAAAACAGAAGGAAAAAATGTTGGATGCCGATCCTGGGCAGGAAATGGATAGAGGCAGTAGAGACGGACAAGAATAAGAGGAGTGCTGTATGTACGGAGGCGTGGGTGTATAATAATATGTGTATGTATGAAGGGTAAAAGCGCCTTTTTTGTCGCGATGGGTGATGAGTGTAAGAGTATATGAGCGTGCGATGTGCGAGCAGTGCGTGAGTGATTCGGGCTGCTGTCTGCATGTGCATGTACGTGCTGCATTGGGGTATCGTTAAAATTATACAGACTTGAGCAACGACGCTAGGCCAATCATGAAAATGCCGAAAAAGAAAAAGAATGCTACGTGGCGCGTGTCTGCTTTGATGGCCTGCGGCAGCATACTCTATATTATTATTACATTGTGTCAATAACATGGAAGCACGCATTGCATTTCTTTTTCATTTTAATTACCTGGACGGCTATCAGACACATCATGCCCGAGACGACACCAAAAACGATTCCAAACAGGCGGTTCTCATCCACCACGTTGAGCGCGACCAGGCCAACAGCCGCGCCCAGGGGCTGCGCCACTCCGCCCAACAAAGCAGCATAGCCGAAAGCAAGGGCTCTGGAACGGGTCGCAAAGTAGAGGGGCAGGGCGATCATGAAGCCTTCGATGACGTTGTGAATAGAGAGTGCTACGCAGACGGATAGGCCCAGTTGTCGGCTCGCTTGGCTCGAGATAAACATGATCAAGCCCTCTGGGATGAAACATAAACAAGGAATGAAGGGGTTAGCCTCTCTTGCCAAGACGAGCTATACTATTATTATTCGGAATTGACAAGACAGAAACCCACGCAAGATGTGTGCGTTTCTGTTTTGTTTTCCTTTGATGAGGCTTATTTAGAGTTATTATCGCTTCATCTTTACCTGGGAATTTGTGGATGCAAATAGCTATCGCGGTCTGAACGCCGATTCGAAAATAATCCTCTTTCTGATCTGGGTCGTCTGGGTGGCTCGTCGAGGCGATGGTACCATATGAGTTGGGTATCAACAACTTGGCTTGCTCTTCGTCACCATGGTGATGAGTGTGACTATGGGGTTTATGCGCATGGGCGTGGGTATGACTATGACTGTGGTGGTGATGATCAGTTGTGTGGACCTCGGCCGTTTCGTGAGAACCGCAGGTATGGATAGCAGCCGGGGCAAGAGTGTGGATTATGCGCGTGAGGGTAACAGTAATGAGAACGCCCGAGAAGAAGCAGACATAGACCATCCAATCGGATTGCATGCGTTTCTGCGAGGCAGGTAACAGCGTGAAGAGAGCTGAAAATATCAACACGCCAGCACCGAGCGACATGGACCCTGAAACCACGCTCGGCCTTTCAAGCCGTGATCCGTGAGGCGAAGGAAACCAAACGTCAATGAACACCACAGATGCTATAACATTCGGAGATCAGCAAAGTCTTCTCGCTGTTCTTGAATTACTCACCACCGACAATGCAGGCCAGAGAGGACAAGGCCACCAACAGCCAGCCTTGATAGTCAACTTCTGAGAAAGCGAGCATCAAGAGTAATTAAGAATGGTGGTGGGCCGGAAAGATAGAAAAAAAGAATAGAGGGGTTATAAGGGGGGCAAGAAAAATGGAAAGAGAGGGGTAAGGAACTTGTGAGGTACTCAAATTGTACAAATGATGTTTGCCGCTTGCAGCGGACTGGACAATTCAGTGTTATCGTGGTCGTACGAACGATGCGCATCCAAAGTACAAAATAAACACCTGCCGTCTAATTTACCGCAGGTCCCGAGATACCGTAAAATTTTTCACACAAATAGATTTTTTGATGTGATGACAGTGCACAGTCGCCCGAATGATACTGAGAAACAAATCCAAAGGGCACGTGCAGACACGGTGCGTCCCCATGAAATTTGATGGTTCTAAACAAGTCTCAGACCGAACAAGAACATCTCTGTTATATCACGACTCCGCCTATTAATACCATCCGCCATGCACGGCGCTTGAACAGAGAAAAAGAGACCAGCCTGAGTGTAGTGCGTCGAGCTTTCAAGTTATCTCATTACTTTGCGTGCCAGCGTATTAGGCTGGATATTCCGTTCACGCACTTTGTTTAGGGCTCCTTCGTTCATGATGATAGCAACTGACGTAAAACCAGGATCGCGCCCGGCTTGGAACACATGGCATTGTGCTCCGAGCATGACGTGAGATGGACGCCTACAAAATGCTTAGAATAGGCACTCAAGCAGCAACATATAACTTACAGGAAGGGCAACCCTCCTCACATGTGCATTTTTCAATCTGCTCTACGCATGAGAGGAGCAACTCGTCAAAGAAGCCGTATGCTTTGCGCGCGATACCACTAGGCTGGGTTTCGTACAAGGCGATTCGAGGAGGACGGGGTCGTGTCGCGTGTGGGTTCTTGCACTCAGTCCGTACATCGGATTGGGTTGAGGTTGTAAACCTGGGGAGCAGCGAAATCATGATATGTGCTACAATGAATAGAGATAAGTATATATCACAGTGCGTTCCATTGCGATCATATTTACCGCAGGCATGCACGGCCGCCATCCTGTCAATCTCGTGCGCATCAAGCTCGGCTAGGGTGCGACTCGGTAGATCCACCCACAGGCCTGTTGACTCGCGGAGGATCGGATCCATATACACCTCGATGGTATCCATGATTCGATTGCGCTTATCCATCTTGTAATACCCAAATACCACCGTCTCAACTACAAAGTGCGTCAGACACGATGCTGCCATGGATGAATTTCTTACTCTGAACGCGACCATAGCCCACAAAATGCGTAGTGCCCCGAATGCACTTGCTCATGGAGGTATTGATCACGTTGACGTTCGTGTAGTCACGCTGCTGTGTTGTCCAATCGACGCGAACAAGATGTACACACGCATAACGTTGATCTGTGTTACATTCATCGACGAGGTATGTCCGTCCCTGATGAATAAAAATAGCGCCTTTTTTTTTCATAAAAGTCAGTATGGGACAGAAAAATCACACGCCCTGCATACCTTCATAGATCTCAAAAGACGCTCGCGAGGACTCGATCTCTTCGAGCACAGCATTTCGGTTCCCAGTCGTGTCAATGACCAGATACGTATCCTGTGTGATGTTGCGCACGTTCACAAATTGGGCAGGATGCGGTCTAAACCGCATATGCGGTCGGTACAACTAGACACTTTAGCTCTGCTTTCGGAATCTGATCCACTCACCCCTCGCCGGGTATCAATGGGCATCAAATGCGCTTCGCATATTTCTTTTGTTTGGCTTCCAAAGTAGACGTGATCACGCTCGGTATCAACAGGCAGCTCCTCCGCCGCACACTGCAGATGGCTTTCCAGAACCATCCCGTTTTCCACGTCAAAGGTAATATCATCCGGTTCTCTTTCAAAGAGGACAGCCGGATGACGCTACAATGAAAAAGTCAGGAATACGTAAGCCACGGGATCATACAGAATACTTGCCGAATAATATTGGTCCAGGGGATTCCCGTCCGCAATGACCATGGAGAGCGAGTCTGCATTTCGTCGACCTGCGCGACCGGATTGCTGCCACTAATGATTCAAGTAACGCATTAATACCAGTCATGTGATGCTCGAAAACTTATTTCTACCATGGCAGAAATGGACCAGGGCATGCCGACCATGACTACAGCATCTATAATATACGTTAGTCATGTAAAATTGACACCTTGTGTGGTTTCAAGTATACCAAGCGATCCGATATCGACACCGAGCTCTAATGCATTGGTTGCGACTACACCGAGCAGCTCACCCCTGAACATTTTCTTTTCAATCTGGCGTCGGTCTTGGGGCATGTACCCCCCACGATACGATTGGACACGGTCCATCAGATGCCTCCGCTGGTTTTTTTCCAGATTTTCTCTTAGCTGCTTCATAAGAAGCTCGCATGTTTTGCGTATCTGTAGTACATAGGGTCAATACTGGGGTGGTACTCTTGACTAAGATTTACCTTGCAAAATGCGATGGTGCGCACATTACGTGTCAGCAGGTACTCAATAATCTCGGCTGCTTCCGATATCGCATTACGTCGTGGCGAGTGTGGGTCGGATGGATGCGTCAACGGTGGATTCCACAGAATAAAATTCTGCACAGAGGAATCCATATCATTGGTCTAGGAACATACCTTCTTCACAACTTTTGTTACCTTTTTACCCGAAGGCGCTCCGTCGCGCTGCACCACGGCAACGTCGTTCATGCCAAATAGGAGCTGCATATGCTAACAACAAGAAAATACGTGTCATTTTTTACATATTACTGACGTGGCGTCATCTGACAAGCTCACTTTTCTTGGATTTCGAATCGTCGCACTGCAGGATACAAACTGGATGCTGTTGTTACCAAAGTGATGGCAAAGCCGCCGCAGGCGCCGCATGATCAGCGCCACGTTACTCCCAAACAAGCCATTGTATACATGCAACTCTACTCAATATATATCAATGTCTATGGTTTATGAAGCTCGCATTACGTACCATCCACGACGACATAGGTCACCGAGCTCAAAAAGGAGCGCCATGCGTTCGCATTCGGCAGGATGGCGTGATGTAACATATCCGGGTTGGTAAATATAACACTTGCATTTGCTCGGATGGCCGCGCGTTGATCACTTGGGGTATCACCGTCAAAGGTGGAGATCTAAACTATGCTTAGTGCGCATCATTCAGCATCAGTCACTCATGCTCACCTGAGTGTCGCTCAGACTTGGGCATAATCGCATGAGTTCCTGCAGCGCTCTCATTTGATCCTGAGCGAGTGCCTTGGTGGGGAAGATATATATGGCACGGCTTGCCGGGTCTGTCATCAGTTTCTCCAGCACAGGGATCTGATAGATCAACGATTTTCCACTAAACAGACGCAGATCAATGTGGGATGCCCGTGGCTTGCTCGAGAGTTACCTCGCAGTTGCAGTAGTGACGATCACATGGTGATGTTCTCGCAGAGCCTGGATAGCATCCGCCTGATGGGCAAAGAGCGAGTCAATACCATGCTGCTCCAAGGCCTCTTTGATCTCGGGCAGCAGCGGTGGGTCCAATTCGCCTAAATGTGGCCATTAGAGATAAATGGACGTTCATAGAAAATAAACTTGCCATATGTCGCTTCGCGTGCTGGTATTTCGCGCCAACACGCCTTGTCATCCAACTGATGGTCGTAAAACGCCTGCGTACTCAATCCCTGAATGACATCTGGTATGGAAGGATGGTCTGGTATGGCAACTGCGGGAGCAGATGTGCTGCTGTTGTCAGTTTGAGGTTCTTGTACCACCACGGTCGGGATTTGTCGCAGGTTGTCTTCCACAGCCGCAGCATAATGAGTTTCTGGAGCGACGCCCTGGCACTGAGCATGAGCCAAAGCCCCGGAGGATACACACCGTTCTTACCTCTTTTTTGCACTTGTTCAAGTATACAGTTACAGCCTTGTGAAACTGCTTGTTACGTGACTGAATCGTCTTTTGAATTGCCTCGGGCTTGACAGGCCTGGGCTGCTTGAATTGCCAGTCGTCACCTCGGCTTGCCATAGCGGCCGAGTGCTTTTCACGCATGGTCTGCTTGCTCAATGGTTTACCAAACTGGACAACGGTAACCGCGTCTTCCTTGTAGTAATGGATGAAGTTAGGCAGTATCGCATTGATCCCAGCCAGATCGCGTAGTTTCATGTCATTGACGGAGGACAAGATCTTGTCGAGCGTGAGTGCGGTGGTGAGCCGGGCATCGCAAAAGGCACAGAACGTGTTGGCTCGCTCAAACACTGCTCCCAATCTGACTAGAAAGTCAGGAATGGGTTCCTGCTGGCGAGGCCTTTTCCTCGGCGATTCTGTCGACGGTGGTTTGGACATTCGAAGAAAAGTTAAAGATCCTGCTGTGTAACTTGAAATCTGACTTGGGATTTCCTTGGTCTTCTCATTCCTCAGTCCTGCTTGTCGACCGATACAGCGCTCAATCGATCGCCGGCTTTGCCTTCCTTTCGCCTTGATCTACTTGGCGTTGCATATGTAATGTATGCTATAGAGCTCATGTATTGTCACCAAGACATATGCGTTTCAGTGCGCTGGCAATATCTGCAGGAACAGAGTATCCTTCTTAGCCCACGTCACGTCATGCACTTCGAGCACCATGAACGTGGCGATATTAACCAAAACGGCTTGTATACAGCTAACCCCCAATCGATCCTGAAACTCTGCTGTATTGTTTACAGCCGCTGTACCTGTTATGCCTTTACAGAAGTTTGCTTCACAATTTTTGACGTGTATCATCCCCTTACTCTTTTTGCTATCCAAAAAGAGCAGCACCAAAGGAAGAGGTATACAAACTACACGCTCCATTTTCAAAAAGAAGAGAATAGTTTGGCTCGGAATCTAGAAGGCTAGCCATCGCCAGACAGGTACCGCCCTTCCACATGGCAGCATGGGAAGCATACAGCGTTTACTTCATTGTAGCCACACGCGCTACTTTTTTCTCCTTCTCATCTAATCATTTGCTTCTCCCTGTGTTTCTTCGTTTCTTTCACGCACACCATTCAACTGTGATATTGTGTTGCGGGTGTTGTAAAATGGATAAGATAGAAAGAGTTAGCATCATCCAGCATAGTACCTGGGTCATCTTAAACCATACCATTCGAGTCAAATGAATAAGTGCAACCACGACTGTCATGGGGTTTATTGAAAACACATTGTTATTTTGGGGGAGGCAAGGAAGAATGATTTCAAAGTGCACAGGGGTAAATGAGAAGAGAGTGACAGCACGCCGTCAGAGAGATAAGAGGAAGGATACAGGATCACCATGACCCTCAAGATTCGAAAACTGCATATTTGTCATAGTATACAGAGTCCATGATTGCGAACATATCAAATACCCCATTATTTTAGCAGCTTCAGAAGAACAATTGGAGATAGAGGCATACGATATCGAGTAAGTAGTATTTGTTTGGTGTCATTAAAAAAGTGGAGACCATCGTCGTTCTCCCACGGCGAGGAAGCCGCCCGTCATAAACAACCCTTTGGTCAAAACATCCATGGGCAGTTTGTGCAAATTCAATCACCAATGGAATGGTAGTCCTTGCACATTTTATAGTGTAGGAGCAACATGGGACGTTTGCGGTCAAGACATTAGCATTGCGGAAGTTGTGATTCACGGAAATAAAACAAGTGGTCAGTAGGTTTTCTTCTAATTCTGCTTTTGGACGACAAGGCAAAGGAACCCAAACATGTGCCCGTATATAAACGATGCAGATGTCGGTAACAGTGTTCGTTCATCTCCAGTCCACCCCAGAGGAATGGCCTTCACAGATTACTAGACTCAGTGCTCCGCGAAATCCAACGTCCAAAAGCCAGCGTGTATGTGTTTACTTGCCTGGAAAAGGACACCACTTGCAAGCGAAATGAAAGAACTCTCCCATTTTTATGGGTCCGATCAGACTTTATAAAATGACGGTCAACTTCTATATTTTTTGCTCTTCCCCGTGGCGTGAAGCTGCCTCTTTTCGATGGTGTCGGATGGAAAGAAAGGACGAAGCAGAATATATGTATAAAGACATAAACGGAGGGAGGGCATATAGACGAACTAGCAGCAGAGCGAGAGCTTTGTTTGACTTTAAACAAACTCTCTTCCATACAATGCGAAGGATTTGATGGCGAAGTGCGTGACGCTCTACAATATCACCTCCAAATCAACGACCCGTCACCGCGAGCATACCTTCAGTTTTTCATTCTTTTTTTTTCTTGCTTTTTCTCTTTTCCTTCCCTTGATTCGTTGTTTGCAACCGCATGGAAAGTCATCAGGCACGTCTTGTCTGGTCCAACACCTTCATTTAGTGATACCAAAGAGAGCCATCGCATCAATATCTTATTTTCTGGCCTTTCCAGCCCCATTCTTGCGCAAAGGGCTCAGAAGCGAGTGCTTGCATGTGTCGTTGACAAAGACCGGACAAGGCAGGACAAGACAAAGAGGGAAGGATTACAGGACTAAGACGGGGTGTTAGGCACTACTCTACGCCTCCAGACAAGATACATACCGAACTGAGGGTTACATAACAAAGATCGAGACAATGCAAGCGATATATGCCACGTTAGATAAAAACTATTCTACAAGAGATTATATATCAAAATCCTTCATCTTCACAATGGTCCAGGGACATACGAGGCAACCAGAAACAAGAAGCAGTAAGCAAGTAGGGCCCATGAGATGGGGCTCTACTACTGGAAGGAGGTAGACGGATACAAGGATACAGACAGAGATTCAGGACTTGGCTTGCACGAGGATCCTTAGGGGACTTGACAGAGAGACAAGGCAAGAGACAGAGACAAGAGGGAATAGGGTAGAATATGGCAAGATAATCTGATGATATTGATATATTTGATACAAAATAGAAGAACGTTTATACAGGTGAAGGACTGGAAGGTGGACGGAAAAGGTGCTTGTTGTGATATGGAAAAGTTGTGATATGGAAAAGTTGTGATATGGAAAAGTGAATGTTATGATCAGATATGTAAACGGGAAATGGTAAACGAAAACAACAATGCAAAGGAAAGGAAGTATGCGTCAGAACGGGAAGGTAGTACGACCATAGCTTGTGATCGTGTTTTAGTCGTGACAGCATGGTACCAACAGAGGAGTTGTACACTACACAACGTTGGATTCCTTCTTTGGATTGAGAGGATAGTGAGAGAAATAGAAGAGAGCAAGAAGGGCCCAGAAGCGAATGCTTGCATGGTACCAACAGAGGAGTTGTACACTACACAGTGTTTTAAACCTTCTGTTCGATCGAAAGAATAGTGAATGTAGCTATGAGAGTAATAAGGAAGAGAAGAAGGGCCAGCCAGAGAACAATGAGAGGCTGCCATCGGCTTTTAAAAGTCAGTCATTGGGAACAAAGGTGGACGAAGGTGGCAAGACATTCGTTGTTCTCTCTGCCAGCTATGAATCGAAATGTGTCTGTTTCAGATTACCCGTAAGCAGGTTCTTCTTTTTGTGTTGATCTTTGTGCTAAACTCAATCCGACTATAGTTGTGGAGGCTCACGTAAGAGCCGAGGTAGACTCAGCTTGATCTAGTCATGTTCTGCGCACGAGAATGATGTCAATGCCTACAACCGCCATTTCGAAAGCGTGAGGCTACCGAGAAGATTTTACGACTCAAAATGAAACTTGCTTTTGCGAACGTGCGATGCAAAAAGAAAAGAGGGCCAGGGCTCGCTGTTGACCTGGGACCACTGTACGCGGAAGCGAAAGCCGCGTCAGCTACAACAGTAGCTGGCTAGGACGCACTCGCTGTCTCTGACTTTATGTTGACAAGCGGTGCGACTCGCTTCGCTTCGTCCCAGAGTGACACCTCGATTGCGCTTCGGGTGTGAGTGAACCTCTTTGACGCGTCGTCATAACCTCGATTGATCTGAGGCCACTCTGGCATGCTCCCGCCGCTTGATGGGGCCAGCGCTCATACCCCCATTTACGCTTCGCGTGTGCGGGAAGCTGGTGCAATATTATCAGCATCCTTCTTTCGGTGGCATTGCGCGTAAGGCTTTGTGACGCGTTAGGTTTCCGTGCGTTATCCTAGTGCTGACAATCATTTCTTTGTTCTCTTTCAGGATTTCAAGCCGACGAGTGATATAAGAAGTACACAACATGGTACAAAGAAAGATCGATTGCTCTGTCGGTTTTGTGAAAGTAAAATCAAAAACGGGCGATTCCATGAAGCGCCATCAAGATATGGTGCGATTGGTAGCCTTCTGCCAGGACGCGCTAGAAATGCGAAGCACAAAAGCGATGGTTGCGGTACAGATAATCGGTAAGAGTTGCAGACTACCGGGAAGGATTAGGGCAATTTTAACCCTTGTTACAACTCCACTATGCCTCTTTTGCTTTCCATAATGTAGGTTTCTATATTTCATTCTATCTCTTTGTTCCAATGGACGGTTTATAGCTTATGGCTGGAGATTTATTCCTTTGAGACCGCCAAATATCTCAGTGAGCTTCCACACCTGCTCAGTACGTTCCACAGTCTAAAGCAGGTCATGATTTGCAGCCGGGACAATTGCGTGCCAATCCACGCAGGTGGGACAAGAAAAGGAGAATGCAGTCTGGCCAAGTTGGGGCTCTATAGAGTACTCGCGAACCTCATAATTTGTATCTCTCTCCGTAATTGCCCATACTTGCTTATATGAGAAGCACACTATAAACACTCGCCTTGGAAAATCCACATTATGGGTGATGCCATCCTCGAAGCTGAAAGTCAATTAATACATAAAGTCTGGGTGCTTCTCGTGTTGCTACATGCACTAACATCTGCTTATCCGTGCGCTTCTCGAATGCCTACGCCCCAATGTTAAATTGCGGTCACCAGCGGGGATGTCTAATTATAATCGTATCAAAGCATAAGCGTGGCACATAGGATATTCCTTACCTTCAATCCTCAGAGGTTCATAAACAAAGACTTGTACAGATGCAGCCGAAGTCAGCCGTATAGCATAGCGGTCGTTCACTGTGTTGAGTCTATCTTCTTCCAAATGGAAGTTTACTTTGTGTGGCAAGATAGATCAGCCATATAAGAGACTGACAAACACATGGATGTAGCTTTTGGAGCGTAAGCACTGAGAGCGTCCTGCTTTTTAATACTGTATATGTGATAATTAACACCGAAACTTGGCTGAACCATTCAATTACACACACGGAATAGTAGAACAAGGTGCTACGCCACATTGTGGAGTCCATATACTTGCTCTATTTTTTGACTACAGTATTTGAATGATAGGCAGTAGCGCCACTGTGGATATTCTAGTCGCATATTGCATGGAGTTTTCTTGATTATTGACGAGGCAAGATAAAATCATCTTGACTGATCGCTGAAACATTCCTGCTATACCTACAACTTATATAAAGTATACTTCGCTCGAAGTTATGAGTGATTGTTGTATGCAAAACCACAACCCACACAAAGGGCGACGTTCGATATATGTTTTCTACAGGAAACAATATAATTCAATCTTATGCAAGAAAATAAGTAAGTTTGTCTAGTATGCAGTAGAAGAGAGCTTCTGTGGGTTTGTCTTTGTAGCCTTACTAACGCATACAATAGAAGCACAGACAAGGCCTGCTTCATGTATATGCATACAATGGGTATGTAATTTGTACCCCATCCGCAGCAGACCTGCTGCCCCTTTCCCGTGATAGCCCAAAAGGGAAAAGTGACGAGCATGAATTCCTCGATCTCTCTTGGTTGACGACACTTTCTCTCTCTTTATTTTCTCTCCCGCTTTTGTTGTCTCTGCTTTTTTCTTCTTCCATTGCACCACGATTAACACTTGTGAACTCTAACTTTTTTGCTTTTACCGTATGACGAGACACGCCATGCGACCGTGCGAATGCCCCATCAGTCAGACTTTGCAGCGGGTCGGCTCAAACGCATTCGGCATTGTCAGCACGGAGAAAAAGCAGCCTACCTCCGACAGCTCTGGCTTTGTCGTCTATCTTGTCCGCTTCGAGGCAAGCATATTCTGCGGTCACATCATTGGGGGGCTAAATTAGCTCCTTATATAGGATAAAACTGCAGAAAGACGATACAGTGACTTTGACTCGTTCCGCCATGCCTTGACACGACTCTATCCTGATGTGCTTGTGCCACCCATCCCCGAAAAGCACTCGCTCAGTAATATCACTTGTTTGCTAAACAGGGTTTATATACTGACGTAACCGATTTACGCAGCTGATTATTATGCGCAAGGACCCACTAAACGCATGTCAAACGTCAAAAATGATGAGGATGAGATGGTCGAGAAACGGAAACGCATGCTCCACCGTTTCCTCGTTCGCATAGCCTCGCATCCTCGCTTATGCCATGAACATGTTTTCCATCGCTTTCTTGATGAAAGTGTACCCTGGGTAAGTACTATAGTAATGGGATAGTGACAAAAAAAAAAAAAAGAGGAAAGGATTAGGAGAAGATCAGAAATAGACTCACCGGTTTGACCCGATGACAGAACGAAGTCCTGAACTCACCGCCACTCTCTACTCTTCCCCGTGATTTGCTCAACGAGACAAGCGCTTTGCCCCAGTTTGGCTCCAGCTCCGTTGTACCTATTCCTTCCTTATCTTACGCGCTCAAAGCACCCGACGCCCGTTTCACTGCGCGCGAAGCAGACGTAGAAAAGCACGTCGCCATCAGCACAAGTCTCGATCGTGTGCAGCGGCGCTACCTACGAAGACTATCAGGTACAACTGAATAATAGAAAAGTATCTGCTGCAAGTAATTGACACAGAGGATCCCTTTTGAAGAGCTGTCTAGTGATTATGCCGAGTTGGGCACAGTGTATACCACCATTGGTCTCAATGAGACACAACACGTTGCTGCGAGTATCGAAAAGCTAGGCACAGTGACGGATGCCGCAAGCCTCAAGATACGACAACTGGTAATTCGAAACGATGACTTGGACCAAGCATGTTTCAACTGACCTATGACCAGGCACACTCCATCCAAACGGACTTTTCGGAGCATATGCAAGAATATGCACAGTATACAGGCATTGTAAAGCAAGTGCTGCGGTATCGCCGGCTCAAGCAAGCGCAACTGGAGATGATTCACGATACATTACAAGACAAGCGTGCTGCATTGGATGCGCTCCTGAAGACAGAGGACAAGGCGTCCCAGCTGAAGGCCACCCTGATGCAACCAGAGGAGGGTGCTTCGGCAGCCGACAGTGATTCATTAGAGACGCGCTCCATCGAGGATGGATTTGCCGCGATTACCGATATACCTACTGACGTGCCGCCCGAGGAGGCCACCAATGGCCACGAGAGCAACGAATACCCCGCTAATGCCAGTGCATCGGCCTTGCGTGCGTCACGCGATCGATCCAAGAAATGGTCATCCCCACGCAAGTTTCTCAATGCCGTCAGCTATACCATCCAAGGCATGATCGATATCGACCCTGAAACGACGCGAAAGAATCAAATAGCAAAGTTGAAGGACACCGTCACTCAGGTATGCATGCAGGTCTGGAAATGTGTTCGTATCGCACTCACCCAAGTCATTTATAGCTTGAAGACGCAGCAACGAAAACAGAAAGCGAGCTTAAAGAAGTGTCGGAGAGCATTCAACACGAATTCAGCATGTACGAAAAGCAGCGCACACGTGAACTCCGATCCATGATGATCGCGTACGCAAAGATTCACATTGCGTTTTGCGAGCAGGTGAGCTATTTACAATGAAAGTCATCTAAGATTACGCATTCTGACGCGGTTCTTTTTCGTGGCTACAGAACGCCATGTCTTGGAAAGAAGCACGCGAGCAGGTGGATCTACTGGCGCCGCAACCGCACCCATGATGCTAGGCATCGCGTTCCTATTGTATATAGTTTCACGTTTACCACAAGAGAATGGGATAGTTGCAAAGAAAGCAATACTCCCTTTGCAGTGTTGGACACGTAATAGGATCTATTCTATGGCATGTATATTGCAGAGAAGCAAGGGGCTTTTAAAAAGACACGCATCCGAAAGCTTTGAAAGCATTGGGTCAAGGTATTTACATTATATGCATTCTGCAACATTTGATGCCCATCCTTCGTCGAAACGACGGCACAACGGCAGAAAATGGGGAGTGTGAACTGGGTGCGTTTGGTTGGCAGAATTAGTCCAACCGCATACGCTTGTGGTCGTGTGCATTGTCTGTTCGACTGGCGCTGCGCAGGAGAAACTCGCCTGTATGACGTTGAAGTCGTTTCCAGATCCATCGCACGAGTAACGGGACGCTGTAGCCGGCCTGAATAACGCGTGTCAGCGTGCCTTCGTCCATGAGATCGGGGTGCCAGGTCGCGTCTGGCACAGGCGGATGGAGCGAGACGGTAGGCCGTGTTGGGTTCTCCAAGGGTATACGGATCGAGAAGGCGAGGAGAGGGCAGCCTGTGAGTTGCAGCGGAAGATTAAGTGCAACATCGAGCACACGCGGTGCGTCGAATGATGCCATGCTCAGATGGACGCGTTCCGGTGTCGTTTGTTCGTTCGCTTCCATGATTTCGTCGAGCGACATGGTATGTGCCAGCTGCTGCTTCTGCTGCTGTTCGCGGTCTGGCTGTTTGGATGCGTTACGCGTGATACTGGTAAACAGTGTATTGAACATCTGCTGTTGCCGGAGACACTACAAAAGGAGCACGCACGCGTCATTCGTAATCATTTGAAAACACAGTGCCTTGTGCTTACCCGGATGATACCATACAGCTGCACAGGATGAGTAAACGGGATGCGAGTCACTGTTTTGCCCATGGTTTCTTGCGTACCGGCCCATTTGTAGATCTGATCAGGGGTGTCCTCAAACTCCTAATCACAGCCTGTGAGAATACAATGCCAGATAGAGCCTTCGCAAGATTACCATAGTCCAAGTAGCATCCTTGACGGGTCCTTCCGCCAGCATTTTCTCTAATGATACAGACATCGCCGGTTCGGTGACAGGCACCTCGGCAGGGGTAGGAAGACCTGCAGCTACCATCAGATAACGCAGCGCCTGGTGCGATGCTGCCATGGGTGGATCGAGCTTGGCCACAAAGCGGACCGGCACCGCATCGGAGGCGCTTGGTAATGCCTGTGCAAATCGTAGCGGGCTGCAAGGTAGAGGCCAAACCGTTTCACGGGCGACTTTGGTGTGTTTTCTTTTCTTGATGCATTAACGACACCCACATATAGAGATAATATATCATCGATGCTGCCTTACCCATCTTCTTCGCATTCTTCGTCGGTCTCCTCCACAGGCAAGAGAAACTGCTTCCGTCCAGGGGGTAAGAAGGATTGAGGTGTCTCTGCCTCTTCAAAGGAGATCAAGAGACGCGCTGCGCCCAGCAACGCTGTTTGATCGGCTGATAAGCTCTGAAGCGCGGTCCAGTCCGTTCCGAGTAGGGAAGGTTTGTCAATAAAGTAGGCGATGGAGAGGCCGGGATAGTCGAGATGCCGACAGGGTATGCCGTGGCCTTCCATCAATATGTCGGATACCTCGTTGTTGAAGAAAAGCCTATCCGTGTGTTAGCAGGCCGCTATGTCTGGTTTTTGGATCATGACATTACAGTTCCTGATCGAAAATGGCCTCAAAGTCGGTGAGCAAGCCGCGTATGACCAAAAAGAAGTCGGTGGACGGGTGTTTCACGCTGAGCTTGTCAGGCAGAGCGAGCGCATGCAAATTACGCTCGAAACGGTCGATGCCATGCATCTGCAAGTTCTTGGCTAGCAAATGATCGACGCGGTCATCGTGGTCGCTTTGCAACACTTCAGAGACGTACGACGCTTTTGTGCGTAACACATTGCCATGGTTATCAATGTCAATCTGAAGTTTTGTTCAGTAGCGCGACAAAGAGGGGGGGGAGGGGAGTTGAAGACCGTCCAAATGCTTACATCAATCACAATGACTGTCCCGCCGAGCGTGATGGTGGTGGTATCCGGGTGCGATTCGTGATCCACAAAGGCGACGAGACCCGCCTGCTGAGCGAGCTTCTCGAGGAGATGGGTCTGCCGCTTGGCAGGGCTCGGCTCGCGTTCGTTGAGCATCTGCTCGAGCTGTTCTTTGGTTTTGGTGAGCGTGCTCGTGACGCGTCGGACGGTGCTTTCATGGGCAGCTTGTTCTTTGAGGTGCGTAAAGTGCTTCCGAAACGCGGGATCGGCCCCTGCACCCATCTTGATGACATCGTTGAGTACTTGCGTTTCGAACTGTGAGCAGATGGATCGGATCGTGTCAATCTCGTGGGCGAACTGGCGTCGACATTCGCTTAAATTCACAGGGCCCAGACCGTGCAAGTCAGCTTCATTGCCTTGGCCGTCTTTCTGAATAATGGCCAGCTGCTCTTTGAATCGTGTCGTTTGCTGCTGCAGAGCATGCACAGATTCAGCAATGGAATTCTTTGTCGTAGTCGCAGGAGGAGACGACGCCATTAAAAAGGAAAAGAACAAAAGGATTAAAAAGTAAAAGTAAGGAACTTTGTTACTGAGAGTGAATTTTTGGAAAAGGTATCAGAATTTGGGGGATGTTCAAATAGAGAGAAAGAGAGAGAGAGAGAGAAAAAAAAACCAGTAGAAGTGTTGAGATGACGGAGAAAAAGTAACATGAGAAATAGAGAAACAGATAGAGAGTGAGAGATAGAAGAGAATCGAGGGAGGTATTAGGTGCACATGTTACAGGTGACAAGGGAACAGAGGCTATGCCAGAAACCGCCTTTGCGGACCGACTCAGCATCTTGTGCGGCCGAGTGATGAAGTGCACCTGTGTCGACGTTTTGGTAAGTGACAGGTGGTTGCGCCACCATGCCTTGAGACGAACGATACGCATTCGAATGGCGTTGATGCTGCTTCGAATGGCGGCGTTGCTGCTGTCCGCCTCGACTGCCGGCTGCTGCATTATTGAGGGCAGCGACCGCACCATGATGGCGGTGGGACTGATTGCGGTGCAACCGTTGGTGCTCCCAGCCTTTGCCATTGTTGAGCAGCATCCAGTCGTATACGCCGTCGTCTGTCTCGCCGATCGACAGTAGTACCTTGTTGAAGAGCTCGCGCATAAAGTCATAGTCAGGCGTCTCCTCAAATCCCAGTTTGCGGGCGTACTGCAAGTAGATCCCAAACTGCTCTGATCACGGTAAAGGGAAAGGCAATGCAAAAGGAGAAATTCAGTGCTCTGCTCCCGACAGTAAAAGTGAGTTCCGTCTTACCAGGGAAACTTTCGCAGAGATCCTTAACGGCAGTCGTCTGCTTGCGCTCTCCTATTTTCTCGTACTTTTGCTTATTCGTTGCAGCTTTGAGACCTTGCCAAGGTAAGGCACCCCGCAGAAAGTACATAAAGACATGGCCAAGTGATTCCAGGTCATCGCGTCGTGATTGCTCTAGTATATTTCAACATGTGAACTTTGATAGAGCAGTCGGATGCAAGCAACGTACCTCGACCCAAGTGGGTATTAACGCTCATGTAGCGTGCTGTACCAGATAAGCTCTTTCGCTCGCGGTAGGGTATGTGCTGTTTGGTCTTTGGATCACGATATTGTTTGGCCTACTCATGAAGGATAAGACAGAATAAAGAAAAAAAAAGAGGCAAAGAGGAAGAGTGAGTATCTTCGCAATGCATTGAACCGTGTTATCCTATACCATGCCGAAATCAATCATGTAGATAGTGTTGGCGTGTTTAGTGCCAGGCCGTCCAATCAAAAAGTTATCTGGCTTGATATCGCGATAGATGAGATTCCTTTCATGGATACTCTGGACACGGGAGATCTACAACATACAAAGATGGGCGCAAAAGTGTCAAAAGTGGAACGCACATGTCAAGTAGTTGCCAGTGTTACCATTTGCTTGGCCAGCATAGCGACGGTCTTGACACTAAATCTGCGGTTGCACATGTCGAATAAATCCTCCAGGCTTGGCCCGAGCATATCGATCACGAGAATATTGTGCAGTCCTTCCTGACCAAAGTAGTATGCAGTAGGTATGCCAGCTATACGAGGAGAAAAAAAAGAGACGGAAACAGTCGGTGTCAATAACGCAGTATCGCATACTGCCATATTCAGAGGAGGCGGAAAAACTCCTCGATTGTTACATACTGAGACCGGCAAGTATTTTATAGGTTCTGTATTCATCACGCAATTGAGGAGCGTCTGATTTCCGAGGCTCAAATTTGATGGCAACCTGTTGATTGTTGAGAAGGTTGGTACCTAGCCAATGTCAGAGTTAACAAATGGGTCCATGGTACAGTACACGACAACAGAGTAAAGTAGAGGAGCGGACAGCAGAGCAAAAGAGGATCCTGCCGTGGTCGTTTAACGAGTTGCATACCTTCGTAAATAATACCAAAGCTGCCCTCGCCAATCTTCCTGCCCACGCGGTAGTGAACACCCACAACATTGGAGGATGACTGAGGAGATGTTGAACCGGAACGACCTTGGCGGAATTGGTGCGCGGTCATCTTGCACGGCGCGATCGGTTCCGTCGGTTGCGGGTAAAAAAGAGTTGTGCAAGGAAGAAAAATAAGAGGCCCCGACACATCCTTGTTCCCACTCTCTTCCCCTTTGTTATTCCCCCCCCCCCCCCCTCCCTCGCTCTCCAAATTTACGCCTCCAGTAGACGCAAAAAAATAATAGCCATATGCGTAGACTCCCCCATCTACATATGGGTTCACTCACTGATCTATCTATCTATGCATGATAACAGCGCACATTCTTTTCTCTTTAATATCAATGCATAGATGTCAATCTTGTATAGCAAAAGTCCGGCTTCATCCATTTCTGATCTGGATGGACCCTTTCTCTTCCCGCACCCTAGGATGGAAAATGCATGCCAAGACCGGCATGTTATGTACACGACATACATTGATTATGTCTCTGAAAGTCTACTGGTGGCCAGTCGAGCCAAAGCCGTTCTCGCCACGCGCGGTGGCTTCCAGGTCCTCGACCTCAACCACGTCGGGGGTATAGATCCGCTCCAGCACAAGCTGAGCAACACGGTCGCCTTGGTTCACTACGGGGCGGGGGAGGGGTGTCAGCCGAGAGCAGTGCGAGTGCGACTGAGATGGATGCGACAGAGACATACCTTGGTAGTCCACCTGCGAAAAGTTAAACAGGACCACGCCCACAGGGCCTCGGTAGTCCGCGTCAATCACGCCGGCGCCCGTGTCGAGGTGATGCTTCGCTGCCAAGCCCGATCGCGGAGCAACACGACCATAGCAACCATCGGGAACGGCAATCGAGAGATCGGTCGGCACAATGGCTTTGCCCTGAGCAGGAATCACGATCGACGCTGCACTGTTTCAGGTTGAGGACGGTCTTTCTTCGTTTGACGGTGCTCTTTGTGTACCTGTAGAGGTCATAGCCGGCAGCATGCGCCGAGCCACGGGTAGGGATCTTTGCGTTCTCTGAGAGGCACTTGACGAGCAGACGGGGTGACACCATTCTAATGTCTTAAATAGATATCTACAAGGAAGAGGAAGAAAAAAAGGAGAAAAGAAATGAAGCGCGACAAAAAAAATATCGTGTTTTTCGTAGCCTGTCGCGCGTTTCACTTTTTTTTTTTTTATTTACGTCAAAACTCCACCTGCGCGTCCATTTTTAGAGACCTTTATTCACATCCATGTCATCCAGCAAAGAGCACGTCATTCTTTCTCTGTCGGCTAACGCATTCTTCCTCGGGATTGGCAGCTGCTTATTTTGGATGATATGAAGCTGTCAAATCCATCCTCGTGTGCAGTGTATTGTTGATCTTGCCATCCTATCGCGGCGCAACGCATAAAAAGATTCTTGTACATACGATACACCTTTAGTTGAAAGCGTACACCACAGCATGTCTATTGTGGCCTTTAAGGGCATTGAAAGGGGCCATCATATTTAAAAGAGTTCATGACCTGGCTAGATGTATGCCCTGCATGGTACAAACACTTTTAATTTACAACGCGCTGTCAATTTTTAATGCTAAATCCTGACCCTCTTTTTTTTAAACATTGACCGCTGGGCCTGGGGACACATCAATGCGCAGACTTTCTACTCCGTCCTTTTTATGAGAGTCTCTGAACTGTGTCAATGGCACAATAAAGAAAAAAAAAGAGAGGAATAAGCTACATGCTGACACGATCGTTTCATGAGAAGCGATAGATAATCGCATCCTTTGTCTGTATGCAGAATGTATCGAAAGTTCACGATAAGAATAGAGAAGAATAAAGAACAGACACCAAAAAATGGTTATCGTAAGTCTGATTGACGACCCACGGGCCTGGAGATGACAACATTTGCTGAGGTCAACACTTCCTAGAAAGAGAAATAAAAAAAGTACTGATTTTTCTCACCCATAAGCGGCTCACTTTTTTCTTTTCTTTCCACTTTTACGCGTCTACTTCATGCCTGGTGAAAAGACGGAGTCACTGACGGACCAGATTCTAGCTTTTCCGCTGGAGATTCTAGTACGTATATACAAAGACGTGTCGGGCTCACGTCGTCAGACCTAAAGATTGCTCGGCACTTTGGAAGGCCGTGTTGTACTGAACTATTCGTGTTGTCTTCTCCTACGTCAGTCGCGTTTGTTCAGGTTCCTCCTCCCGCTTGACCTCTTCCAACTCGAGAGATGTTGCAGGAAATTGACCCAGCTACTGTCTATCACTGGCAAGGAGGGGCTTCATGCATGGGGTCAGCAAACTCAGCAACTGGTGCTCCCGCGTCATCCAGAGTATTCGGAAAAGCGCGTCGTTTCCCTGTACTCTCACTACGACTGCGAGCTCTGCGGAAGGATGAAACGCACCCGTGTCTTTTGGCCCCAGGCTGTGCGCTTCTGCTACCATTGCTTCTTCACCATAGCCCACGGACCCCTCCACAGAGAGCCAAAGCACTTTTGGGGAACGACGCAGGTGTCGGGCCGGTGGTATCTTTGGCTACCCGCAAACTACAAGATGAAGCCTGAGCCAACCTTGGAGGAGCGCGCCCGGTTCAAAGTGTTTCTGGAGGACGTGGCCCGCTACGAAGCAGACAGTTATAAGGCTTACCTGCCCGAGAACGGAACACGCCTTCAGCTGTACCTCAAGGAGCACAACCTCGTCACCATCATGGACAGAGACCTGATGATCAGGGTACTCGACATCAAGCGTCAATACCACTTGCTGGACACGCAGTCCTCCGCATCCTTTGCCAAGAAGCTGATCAAATGGAAGCTGGCCCAGTCAGAGAGCGACGAGCACTGCACCACGCTTCTCAATCCGAACGAACGCGACCGGCTCCTTGTCGAGAACATGCGGCGCGTCCAAGCCCATATCCAGAGCAGCCGCTTGCCGCCTATTCAAGACTATGCGCTCGCCACGCTTTTGACCGTCAAAGGAAAGAGCAGAGTAGCCATGACGGACCGGTCGGTGAAGATCTTCGTCACGCGCCTGACAAAGGACGAGGTTCTCTCTGACAATGTCAAGCGCGTGCAAGGCTGCCTCAAAAACATGGCCGTGCCTGCTGTGGATGATGGTGCACTTTTGGACTGGCTGACTGCCCGATCCAAGTACAAGCCCATGACGGATCGCTCTGCCCGCATCTGGGCTCGCAAGGTGAAAGACAACATGGACCAACTCGTCGCCCACGAACGCACTTTCAAGGCGGGCCTGCACAGACCTCGCGAGGCCCCTGTTGTGGCGGCATTGTGAAACGCTTTCTTGTGTCACCCGCGCCGCTCTCCCTGTTTAGCTCACTTCATTATGAATGATGATGCACATCATGTTCAGTGATAGGTTCTCTTTCTTACCCCATCTCCGTCTCAAGAGTTAATCTACGTACTTTGCGACCCCTCCACCATGCTGCCATCGTGCAGTACTTAATCAGATGGTACCCGTTAATGGAAAAATCAATAAAAAGAAAGTGGGAAATGAGACACTTTATTTTATTCGCATGTGTGTTTAGTCTTCTTCCATGGCATCGTCATTGTTTCGGTTCTGCTCCCGGCGTCTTGCCTGCTCTTCAATGGCGTTTAAGAAGGCTTCGACATCTATCATTTCGGTAAGTATCCCCATGTGACCATCACATCACTGTCTTACTCTGACCGGCCGAAGCGGGGAGACCGAGCTGTGTCAGCAGCGGGCCGAGCTCGCCGCTTTGCAGGGCGAAGCTCAGGGTATCCAAGGATTGCTGGAATTGGGGGCTCTGGACCACCTGACGGACCTCCTCTGGGGTGCGCTCGCTGTTTTCAGGCAGATGAGGGAACAAGGCGGCGCAAATCTCGGGATCGTTCAGCAGGGGAGACAGAGCTTGCGGCGTCAAGACCTGGCTCAGAGACATGTTTGCGCTGTGGCCCTCTGTATCAACATAGCAGGTTGACTTAGTACTAGCATGCGAATCACTGGTAGACCTGAACCGTACCTGGCACCTGGACGTTGGCCAATGCGTTTCGCAGTTGCTGCAGCTGCTCCGAGTTCACGGTGGAAGAAGCGTCTTGCGGCTGGTGTCCTTGCTCCTGCTGTTGCGAGGCGGACGAGCGTCGCTGCTCCTGCGAATCGCCCATGTCGGTGTCCTGGTCAACAGGGCCATCCCCTCCCGCAGGAATCGAGTTCGGGACAGTGCCGCTGCAGGACAGAGAAGGAAGTCATAAGAACGTGTGCCCTCGATGTGCCTTGGCCCTCCTATAAACTTACCCGAAACCACCGGCCTGTTGCAAGAACTGCAGGATATTGTCACGTGAGACGCGCTCTAGCGTGATGCAACTCGGGTAAGCATGCGACGTGTGCCTCCATCCCATGAGAGCTTACCGGACGAGCCGCCGAGGAGTTGCATGACGTCGGCGGGAGTACCGTCGCCGTAGTCCATGTCGAGGCCAGAAACACGAGACGAGCCACCGCCGCTCAAGAGATCACGGACCGCGGTCTCAGGGTCGTTGATGAGGCGGTTGACGGTCGTGACGTTTTCCTCGTCCTTCTCGTCGTTCTTGTTCTGCATCCAAAAGAAGAGCTTGCGCTCAGACGACTTGAACTTGAGGAGATAGACACGGCCGGTCGTGCACTCGGGGATTCGGACGAGTTCAGCTTCATCAGGGAAGATTATAAGATCCTAGCAGCCCAAACCAAAGATGAGTCTTCCCGTACAGCCATCGTCCTCCTTTTCTACCTCCTCGGGCTCGGTTGCTCTGCGCTCCTTCCAGTAAAAGTGCATCAGCTGGTCATCGCTCTTTAGGGGTTAAGTAAGGTGAGTAGAGTGTTCGTGTATTTGTATCCTTGCGGTGGGATCGTGTACCTGATCCATGTAAATCACGCTAGAAAAGACGGTTAGTTGAGCTGGGACGGTGCTGACGCGTCTATAAAAGACGCATAGAGTAGGACATACCCTTTGCGCAGGTCAGGGCGGAGCATGTGATCCTCATAGATGCATTTGCCAGCGTTGAATTCAACGAGATGTCGTGGTTGCTGTGCGGCAGGGAAAAGACTCATTATTGCAAAGTGACTACAAACAGAGAGAAAAGGCGAAACGACGCACACATACACACAGAGTGCATCATTGGAATTGACGTGAAATTTAAAAGACCGAAAGTATATCGATATATCGACAGAAATGCACCACAGTATGACGTTTTATCGTTCATTTATGCTTTATTTTCCAGGGACTGGAGGAGCGCGGTTGACATGACGCTGTATATCTTGGATCCTCCATCAATGCATTGCTCAATCGCCTATTCGTATTTTTGTTTGTGTGTGTGAGTTAGTTGTGCTTGCTTTATGTATGCAACAGAGGACTTGCCTGTGTTGTAATAGCCGGGTCAGAGCTTCCGGACTGTAAGATGTGGGTGACTTCGTTTAGAGAAGGCATGTAAGATACCATCAATGCACCCTTTTTCTGCTGCTCTTCTGCTTCGGTGCCATCCATCAGAATGCCCTGATCCACAAATACCTATAGCATCCATGAATTCACTTTGAACATGGATAGACATAGACAGTATCTTGTCGAGAATACTGAATACTGAATACTGCACTTACTGCTGAGGAAGCTGTGACTTGGTCGAGCATTTCAATACCGGCATCGGCGAGGGCGGTACTGGCAGCAATGATGGCAGCAGCTACACACGAGTTGGTGCCGTCGTTCTCGAGGATATTGACGTAGATATCGATGGACGATTTGGGTAACAGTTCCAGCCGGACCGCAGGCGCCAAGGCCTGCACCAGCGTTTGTGCGAATCCGCGTTCTTGTGCGTCCTATAGTGCCCACTGTCAGCTATAGAGCATAAAACATAGAAAGTACCATGGACCAGTTCATCACACCCCCAAACTTACCCGGATGTGGCCGCGTCGTTTGGCGCAAGAGAAGGTGGCAAACTTGAACTCACAGTTCAATGTGCCTTTGCTGGAGAACCCTGACCGCTTCAGCTGGCGAGGACCGTATCTAAGAGTGGCGACGAAGAGCACCTTCAGTCCACGATCATCCTCTCATGTAAGCGGTGAATCAGGTGGAGGACTTACACGGCACAGACCGCCTTTGTGTTTCCGACTTCGATGTACGCAGATCCATTTGCTTGTGTGACCAGACCAGTCTTCAAGACTGCACAGGACAGACAGGGTAAGAAGAGGGTGATCATTCAACGGAAAGAAAAGGGAAGGGAAGGGAATGCCATACATATGGGACGCAGATCCGCCGGCGTACGCTGATCGAGTCGCTTTCCGGCCTCGTCAAAGAGCTTGGGTGACTTCTCGGCGTCAATCAGGACAGGAACCACGCTGGATTCGGGTCCAAACACGCGTTTACGATCCACAGCTGCCATCCTGGAAAATAAAAAAATAAAATACGAAAAAAGCGAAGCGGGCGTTCAAGCAAAGGAATTGCACTGCTTTCAAATCTCGAGACTTTGTACTACGCTTTTTTTTTTGTCTCCACTTCAGACTTTAGACTTTAGACTTTGAACTCGTCTTGCCTCTCATGGCCAACTCCTCCTCAAACGCGTTTCTAAACGACGGGGACAATTACTCTGGTATTTTGTATTTCCCAATGACGTGTCGAGTGCTAAAGCCGTCTCGTTTGCTAGACCATGACACGTTCCTCGCCGACAACTTTGACCCAAACGCCTACGCTGACACCATCGTGAGTCAAGCGGGTGGACAAGATGCAGCCCATGTCCAGGCCGCGCTTGCCAAAATGTCTTCCAGCATCGATACCCTTAATAGGCAGATCCAGACAGAGGTACTCCACTCTAAAGTGATTCCGTCCTGTTATGCATCCCTGTTCATGGCTGTCCTCTAGGTTGTCGGGAACTACGAGGCTTTATTGAACCAGGTCCGCGGTACGCGTGAACTGGAAGTTGTCCTCTCCACCGTACAAAACAACATCACCGAACTGAGTATATCCCTCAAAAGGTAAGAAGAAAAAACGAGCCTATCTCTCTCTCTCTTTCTCTTCTCTGCTCTATGGGCTCAACTCCTTGCCTATTGATGAAGTCTGGGTGCCAAGATCCGTGACCCATACAACCAGTTACAGACGTATACCACACAACTCGAAAACATGCAGGAAACAGCGGATCTTTTGCGGCGTCTTCACCGATTCGTCGTGCTCACCCGCCGACTCGACTCGCAGCTGCCCAACCGAGACGCACAGAACTCATCCGATCGTGATATCGTTTCCGCTGCATTGACCCTTCACGAGCTGGAAACCATCCTCAGCCAGGAGCCCATCTTTGGCGAGATCGATCTGGTCACGGCCGAGCTGCCCGCCATCGAAAAAGCGCGCGCCGTCGTCGACGCCGAGGCAGAACGCCTGCTCAACGAGGGCATCCACGGGCCCAACCAAGCCAAGATTGCAGCCGGTCTGCAGATCTATTACAATGTCAAGACCATGGGCACCCGTGTCGAGAAGCTCATGAACGCCCTCCTCGATGAGATCACACAGGATATCAAGCACGTCGTCGACATGCAGTCCTTACAAAAGCAAGTGCGGGGCACCACCGCGAGCACAGGCCCGGCTGTACGGCGGGCGAACCACGAGCCGACCCTCGGCAATCAGAGCGCATGGACGCAGGCCATCTGGTCTCGTATGGAGAGCCTCGGGACCAAGATGAGCCAGACCTGTATCAAGGTAAAGTATCCTATTCTTTTCTCCATTTCATATGCCAGTGGAGAGTGAAGGTTACGTTACTTAAGCCTCGCCGTAGGTTTACGAGCTGGAAAAGGTGCTGGAAGTCAAAAAGGATCCTTTGACCCAAGTGTCATTTCTGGAGGAAGTACTCAAGGTAAATCAAAAGGTTTCGAGATCCATCTACCACCGGTATTCATCCTCTCTCGTTCCTGCATAGACGCTGGACGCCACGAGTCTCGTGAGCCGATTTTGGCGTCTCCTCGCTGTCAATTTTGAAAAGGAACTCAAGGAAGCCACACGAGGTAAGACACGCAGACAGATGGCAAAAAAAGTCCAAAATGAAAACAGTATCAACTCAACATACATACGCACACGTGTTTAGCATCAAGTTTTCTGCGGAATACCTTTGTGGGCGAATTCCCCAAATTGCAGCGCTTTTTGCAAGACTCTCTAAGCCGAGTAGCAATACACAATGGCGTATCTCCCCAAGAGTTCTCGCAGAGGTAAAGTCACGACGGACGCATAAGAATCGACCAAGTTGCTCACATCCCCCCCCCCCTCATCGTGTTTATTAGTCCAGAGTACGTCATCATGCAACGCAGTATCAGTGCATTCGAGCACAGTTACCGCAACAAACGCGTACAACACTCATAGAAAAGAATAATAAAGCGAATACGTGTTCTAACAGGATCTAATGTGGAAAGGAAACAAGGACAAGAAGAAAAACTTTGTGCGTGTACGACTATCTACAGATGCGCGATTACTACTATGGGGGGTGGATGGGAAGGGGGTAGAGAAAGAAGGGGGGGGTATCGGTCGAAACAAAATGAATGAAAAGAAGAAAAATGGATGACTAACTGAATAGATAGTGCAGGGAAATCATGAACACAAAAGATAAGAAAAAGTAGAATATAAAGAAAAAAGAAAGAGAGAGAGAGAGAGAGAAGCAAGGGGTCTGGGAGAGAACGGAGGAGAAAAACGAAACGAAAAAAGAAGGGTATGATCGACCGAGGTGTAGAATGAATGCTTTCGCTACCACGGGTTATTGCCGTTCAGCATGCCGTTCGGCTGGCCCGCAGAGTAAGTATGGGGAGAGTCCAAGACCATGTCGTCCGGGTTGCCGTTGAGGATACTCTCGATAAAGGCGTTTTGCGCGTACGCATCTCCGTTGGCGCCGGAAGGGATCTCCATAGGCTCCATCTGGGATAGCAACTGGTCAAAGGGGTCCTGGTCCTCCTCGCGATCTGGGGTGGCGAGCGCGGATGACATGAACGGCGCATACTTGTGCGGCCGTCGGTCAGCGGCAGCGCCCATGTTCGTATTGGCAGACGGGTACATGAAGCCGGTAGGCACGGAAGACGAAATTTGAGCGGCCGTCATGCGCGGCGACCCGGGTTGAGGAGGCCCGTACGGGGTGTATCGGCGGATATGTTGCGCAGGCGGCGAGCCGATATGCATTTCCGCAATGGACCGGTACAACGAACTCGAGGAGGATGCGCCCGGAGAAGGCGGTGCCGGCGGTGGGTAAGAGGACTGCGGTTGCTGTTGCTGTTGCTGCTGTTGCTGCTGTTGGTGGTGATGCGCTGCCATGATGGCCTGCTGCTGCGCCTGCGCTGCTGCGGTGGAAGCGTTGGGAATGGAGGAAGGGTGCTGCCCGCTCCGGATGGCCTTGATAAAGTCTTGCTCGTCCTGGAGACGCTGCAAGAGCACGGCCTTTTTACCCGTGGCGGATTTACCGCGCTGGCGCAAAAGCTCCTTGAGCTCGGTCACGGTGATGTCGTCAAAATTGACCTTGACCAGCTGGTCGTCGAGTTTGCGCTGGCGCTCCTCGGCATCGAAAGGCAGGTTGGCATTCTGCCGGTGAACGCGCTGGATCTGAATAGGCATGGTGCGCGACGGAAACATGGGGGTATTGCTGGCGGCGTTGCGAGGGGCAGCGACCGTCTTGCCCTGCCCCATCACGACCGAGTTGCTCCGTCCCCCTGCCCGTCTGAGGTCGGCCAATCCCGAGATGGACCGCCGTCGCTCGACATCATGCGGCTCAGGCACAGACGAAAACGAGCTCGGCATCGACGACCCATACACGTGCTCTGCCATGGTCGGCTGCTGCTTGGCGCCTGGGCCGGTCGGTTTCGGCGGCGTCTTGCGTGCATATTGCACCCGGAAGCGGGCCTGGAGCTCGTTGAAGCGTCGCTGATGGTCGACTTCGCTTGGCATGGACGAGGCCCGGTTACCACCGGCCCCGCTGCTGCTGCTGCTGCTGCTGTTTGTGCTTGTGTTACTGTGCGACGAGGCAGAACCGGCAATGGGGATGGCTTTGCTCTTGCTCCCGGAACGCTTCACCTGGAACTTGCCCGTGCTGGGTGTTGCACCAGACTGAGAAGGGACCCGTTGCGGAGGAGGAGCTGACTGTGGTTGTTGATAGCGCGGCTGTTGCTGCTGCTGCTGCTGCTGCTGCTGCTCTTGTTGGTGATCAAACATGGCGGACAAATTCGAACGAGTCGGCGTGTCATATTCCTTATTTTGTGCTTCGTCGGATTCGGCTTCTTGCTGAATACGCATTTGCATGGCCTCTTGCTGGTCTTGCAACAGCTGCTGCTGCCGCAAAAAGTTGGGGTCAGAAAACAGAATGTCTTGTTCCAGCGGTAGGCCTAGAGCCCCTCCGTCAGTTGCCATGGCCATGCCGTTTTGTTGCTGTTGCTGTTGCTGTTGTTGTTGTTGTTGCTCTTGATTGGACCGCGTGTCGAGATGGTCAAAGTTGGAGAGATTGTCCTGCTCCCATTCGGGAATGTTGAACAGGGTATCGTTGAGAAAAGACGAGTCGAGGGACTGGGCGTGGAAGCTGTGGGCGAGATCGTTCCATGAGGCAGGATCGCCTTCGAAATTGTGTCGCCAGTCGCTGTTGGGCAAGTGGAAAGAAGAATCGAGCGAGTGGCCAAACAAGGCCGAGTGGTCGGGGTCATGATCGCGTGCACTTGGATTGTGCATTGTGGTGTAGCCTGGGTTTTCCTTTGCGCGACACAAAGCAAGAAGAGGAAAAGGAAGGACAAGGGTTGTGGGTGTAGTAAAAAAAAAAAAAAAAGAAGAGACAAAAAATAACGGCCTTGGAAGGGCCGAATTGGGTAACTCTACCTGCGCGCTGTGTCACTCTCCCCGCAACACCTGCCACGTGTGCATGTGCTAGCATAATCCTTACTAAAGGCTCTTTTTTATTTCACTTTCAGAAGAATATAATTAAACATATAAACATAGAGATATCACATTCACGCATCTTGTCCGCCTCGTCGCCATCTACGATAACGCATGCAAGCCGGCGCATTCCATCTGCCTTGTGTCTCACTGCTCCTGGCCGGAAAAAATCCATTTTCCATCGAGGGCCTCAGAAAATATATAAAAAATAAATCAAAATGATCCCAGCATTGTCATCCCAAGTTCGAGCTTTCATCAGCATCACATGAACCACCCTGGCGCCGGGGGTTGATGGGATGCAGCTGGCGCGCAACATGATAATGATGCACACATCTTGCAACAACGCATCATTTTGTCAGCGCCATACACAAGACGATCGCTCGCGATCTTTTACAGTACTATCCATACTGTGTGACATAACGATAGAATGACACTGACACTCACACTGCGCACGTCGACCGGCAGAGGAATTAAAAGTACCGTTCTTTGTTCTTTTCTTTAAACCATGAGGGCTTGACTTGTGTGTCCTCACGTTAAGGTTCGCAAAAATAAAGGGCAACCTGTCGTTTCATGACAGGTTTCAAAACTTTATCCAAAATAAGCAAAAGGCTTCAAATAATTCATGGCAAAACAGAGACAGGTCACGTTCTACATTGGATTTCGTCAACTGTTTTGTGAGTATAGATGCTGTCATCATGATGTGGCTACGTATCGAATTTCCCAGCATATATCCTTTTCTGTCATGCAAATGAGAATTGTCGAATTGTATTGGTGATGAAAAAAGATGCGAATAATTGAAGGATGCAAAGAGGGAAAAAGGGATAAGCCTAGTCGTCTTGCTCGTCCTTGTCTGCTGGAAGCTGTATACCCAGCTGGCCTAGGATGTTCCCGACAGGACCAGGCAGGCCTTCTTGGCTCTTGTAACTCTCCAGCACATTCTTGAGCAGGTTAAGTTGAACATCCACAGGTTCTGTCTCCTCTGCTTCCTCTGCTTCCTCTGCTTCTTCTTGTTCTTCTTCTGCGGCTTCTGCTCCATTCCGTTTTGTGTTTTTGCTCTCTGCTTTCTGTTCAGTATGTACATCGGCTGCCGTAGCAAACGATCCTCGGATTTTGTCGTGCCCATAGACTTCTTGGTCCATCTGCTGCAAAATGTCCTCATAAGGCTCTTGGACCGATGCCGATTCTGGCGCTGCGTTACACAAACATGAGTCAATGTTGGACGCACAGGGTGGAGTCTATAACTTACTCAGCGTGGCGTTCAGCAGTTTCATGAATCGCTCCGTATCAAACAAAACGGCTTCATCTTCGTCGTCCTCATCCTCGTCGTCGTCCTCACTCTCCGTCTGCTCCTCGTTCGGGTCTCTTTGCCTACAAAACATGCAAGTAAGGAACACACGCCGTAAAACAAAAGAAAAAAGAATGAAAGCTTACCCTGGTATTTCAACGCCTTCAATGCCACTCTTGGATCCTTCCACGAACTTCTCAAACTGGGCCAGCATGCTTTCCAAATCCACACCGGGCGCAGCACTGCCATCTTCGTCTTCTTCCACAAAGTCGCGCTCCATTTCGGACGTGACTTGTTCGCCCATGCGTTGTGTCATAAGTGCCTCCAATTCGTGTGGGTCGACGTTCATCCACGCGTCACTGTTCGGTCGCTCCTTTTCGTTCTCCTCAAGTAGTAGACGCAGCGCTTCATCCGAATAGTCTTCCAAAAGCGCATCGATGCGTGCACGAGGGCCGGCCTCGCCAAAGAGGAGTCTTCCCGAGAAGGGCCCCGGATCATCCACGTCAAGATCTTCCGAGACGATATTGTCCGAGCGCTGTGAAGACTGAAAGGCTTGGAATGCCTTGGCCTTGAGCTCATTGTACAGCTGCGAGCCTTCACGCTCGCCCCGGAAATAGTTGAAGCGCGTCAGTTTGGACAAGTACTCTTTCCAGCGTCTGTTGTCGACGTGCGTCGCCGGATGGGCTTGCGGATGGGCGTTGGCATAGAGCATCTCGAGACCGCAGGCCACCTTGATACCGAGCTCGGCGTCCTGGCCCTTGGGGAAGTATTGAAAGGGCTTGGGGGGGTAGAAGCGCTGACTGACGGCTTGGGCGTAGGCGGTCCTCGTCAGCTTCAGGGTGGGATGGACATGCGATGTAGCGGGAAAGCGGTCCATCTTAGCACACGCTTTCAGGGCAATGGGGTCGCGTAGATAAAACGTCTCCACCGCAAGCGTCGCCAATTGCGGGTCGCGCAAAAAGACGTAGGCAGCCTTGGACGGAAGCACGCAGCGCGCACGGTGCTCGTTGTCACGTGCTGCTTGCGGATAGCCGCCAATGCGTGCATGAATGGCTGCTTGGACGGCATCGCTTGCTTGAGTCGATACCTCGCGCGAACGCACGACGCTCACAGCTTCTTGGCGCGAGAGCTTGCCCTCGGCATTGCCCACCGGGAGCTGCATAAAATCAGCAGGCGACGTAGGGAGCGGAATAATGTGGAGCGCGTTCTGATGAATATAGACGCGGTTCAGACTGTTGGACGGATCCAGCCAGGCCGGAAGAGCCATGGCCGCTTCGATCAGCAAAAGATCGCCGTCATTGTCAAAGACAGAGATCACGGCTTCGGGTATCCGCTTGGAAATGGTGTATAGCAGGTGGACAACAAACCACTCGTCATCAATGCAGTCGCCAAAGCGCGTAATGCCATGGAGAAACCTGTATGAAGGGTCTGCAGAGTATGAATAAGAGAGAGGATCGAAAGGATCGAAAGAGGATCGAGGGTATGCGTGCCTACCGTTTGATTCATGGTGGGCAATGGACAGACTGAAGCGATCCTTCTGCCAGAGATAGGCTTCGAGTTCCGGCTCGAGGAAGGACGAGATCAAGGCAGCCGAGGTCTGGAGTGCTTCGGTTGCGTCGCTGTGATCGTCTGGGAGAGGCAGATAGACTGAATACTGCACACAGTTAACCTCTCTTGAAGCGCCATGGTGTAGGACGTTCTCAAAGGTCGTTTCCATGGGAGACGAAGCGGCGACTGGAACTCTCTCTTTTTCCCTCTCTGTGCTGTGAAAAAAAAAGACCCCACATTTTTTTTTTTTTTTGGTATTAGTTGGCCGTGCTCCCGAAAAAAATAAGCATCCGTGTAAAAACAAGAGCGATATAAAGTGGTAGAAAATGACGGTGGTTCATGGAACCAGATTCTCGTTGATAAAAGAACGAATAGTCTATTTTCAAAGTATGATATGAGTAACGAAACAGTGTGCGTGAGTGTCCGTGAGTGTGTGTGATTGTCTGTGTGTGTGTGTGCGTGGTGTGGAGAGACGGCTAATCAATTGTAGTCGCCTTGTGAAACTGAGGAAGGCCCTCTTGTCTCTTTCGTCTTTTCGCACAATGTCGCAAGCGCCTGGCACAACAGAAGCCAACGGCACACCGACCCCAGACGCGAACCACTATGACAGCAACAACCTTAGTAGCAACGGCAGCAGCGACACTCCCCAAAGAGAACCGCGTCTTTCATTCTCACGACATCGCCCGGTCCCGGTCGCATCCTTCTCCACCACACTCGACCCCCATTCCCCTTCTTCTCCTGGTGAACAACAAATAGACCATGACCATGACGCTTACAATTTCAACGCTGAGGTTAGCCGTTGTCTCCTTTTGCATCTCACTGTATACTTATGTCTTTCCAGTTTGCGAGTCATCGTCAAGCGATCAAGGAAGGCAACACGGACAAGGCTATCCAGAGCTTTATTATGCTGTATGTCCACCTCGTAATTCTCTTTTTCCTTCCTCTATCTTACGCATCTTTTAGCCAAACCAACAGCGCCCAACACAAGACTTTCCAGACCTATCTTATTGAACTCGCGGATCATATTGACCCCACCACAGACTCGGACATGAGCCGTACGTTGCTGTCCTTTTACATTTCTGTTATCATTAATCTTGTCTCCTTAGGTTTCTTTGGATCATTGCCTGCCCTGATTCAATCATCCATCGTCGAAAGTGCAGCTGGTAAGCACCTTCCGCGCCTGCTTTTTCAACTGTCTCATCCGTCATCACCTTATGTAAGCCTATCTCGAGGAGATCGACAGTTTACGCGCCTTCCAAGTTCTCTTTGACTATATCCAAGGTTATCCACGCCATGCATACAAATACTTGGTAAGATCACGCTTCAGCTATTCCATTCTATCCAATTCTACTCCACTCTGCATCTGACTCATACGATCTGTCGTTCAAGATTCGGGCCATCGATCTTTTGATCCTGTGTGCCAAGTCCATGGAAACCGGCGAGCCTCGCCACAAGGAAAAGTGCCTCACCGTGCTGGGTAGGTCTTGACATGCATTCTAGGGCAACTGTTCTCACTCCTGAGTTAGTCACCGAGCTATTACAACGTCTGTGGAAGCAGCGGATACTCCTCACACGGCATGACCGCACGCCCACCGTCAAATCCACCGACAGCAAACAT
This sequence comes from Syncephalastrum monosporum B8922, assembly GCA_000697355.1. NCBI lineage: Eukaryota > Fungi > Mucoromycota > Mucoromycetes > Mucorales > Syncephalastraceae > Syncephalastrum > Syncephalastrum monosporum. Next base: position 85,006 of record JNEN01001207.1, on the reverse strand, counting down.
TATATTGTTATCCCATACAAGCTCTTTGAGCAGTACATGATGATCGGACAGCAGTACTACATCGAGCGCCACAACTGGGTCGAGCTCACGCGATTCACATGCGCCTTACTGGATTGTTGCGGGTACGGTGGTCTGGCCCGCCTCGATTTCCTGTCCCATGCAAATCGCTTCCAGTACATGCGCGAACAGCGACAAAATGTACGACTCGACCCAGACGAGCAGCGCGACGCAGAGCCGGTCGTTGCCACAAGCAGCAGCAACAACAGCAGTACCCATAATAATGGCGCAGATCTGGACAGTCCCCACGATCTGCAGGTCATGGTCGCTTTCATGTGTGAGTTTATGGCCGCGTCCGCACAATTGGTCCAGTTTGGCTACGAGTACTACCGAGCAGTGTGCGCCCTCGACGACGTCCGCGAAGAAAAGTCGTGCCTGATCCCCATCTGCGCCATCCAACCGAGCTTTCAACGCAGCAAGTCCATCCAACACAACAAAGAGCCCGGGTCCTCCCCTTCACCAGCGGGTGATGCCACCCGAAAGCGCACAGCTTCCGAGAGTGAAGGCGCTTCGGATCCGCGGGCGTCGCCCTTGTCGCAAGGACGGGGCAGCAAGAAGCCCCGGCTGGAGAGTCACGTGCCTGACCGGGGCGAGGGTCTAAATGCGTACTGCATGCGGGGCGTCGACGAGGCCCTGCAGATTCTGAGCAAGGCAGCTGACTGCATGCGCCATATCGTCGATCTCTGGCAGTGGGGCCTCTCCACTGCACCCACCACCAACTGGGGTAGCATCTACGGAAGCTGGGAGCAAGGTATGGAAACGGAACAGGATGGACTGCAATGGAGCTAACTTGCTTGCAGAGCTGTGCCGGATCATCGACTCTTACAAGCTCCCATTCGATATTTGTAATGCTGTGTTACTGGTGCGGAGTGACTTAGCACTCTCTTCGGTAAGTGAAAAGGAAGCGGCTCGGATTGACTGTCTGACATGTGCGCCATAGCCATCCGTGCCTGGCAATCTGTCCAAGGCATTAAAGCTGTCCCAAAGCATCTGCGACCGGATCGAGATACAGCGGCGACAGGAGAAGACGGACGCTGACAGAGCAGAAGAGTATGATATCCCTTTCATGTTTGCCTTTCGGGTGCTCTACAACATTAGCGTCATTTATCTGCTCGTGGGGAGCATACAGGTAAGATATCCAGTCGATAACAGCTTAAATCATCATTGACCCTCCGAATGTGTTTGATATAGCAATCCACATTGGAGGTCGCTATCATCCTTTCCGTATTCCCTATCCCCGAAAACCTGAACGAAAAGGACTTTATCGCAGATGAAGAAGATTGTCGAACGGCCGCGAACGTATTTCACGGGCACGAGTTTGGCATGATGCGCGTGACGCAGGAAGGCCTGGTCGTGCGGTGCATCAAACACCTGATTGTCAGTCTCGACAGCGAATCAGAGCAACGTGGCGGCATGGCGTCGATCGACTCGGCCATGCGTTGGGACGAAAAGGCGGGCAACATGATTGTGCTGATGCAGTATGGCTGGCCCTACTGGGCGGTACGCACCAACTTTTGGCAGAAAATCCTGCGGCGCATGCAAGAAAAACGCGTGTTTAAGAACCGCGACTTTTTGGAGTTTGTCTACGTATCCGATATCCTCCAAACCATTCAACAACTGCACGAGTCCGATACGGTGACGCTGGATATTATACCGCCCGAGTTTGCCATGCGCAGCTCGTACCGCCACATCGCCAACGCCGCTCCCTCCGCCCCTTCCTCACCCGCCTCCACGTCCGCTGCGAGCGAGTCCAATCGACGGCGCCTCTCCTCTGTCGATGAAGGCAGGCGCCTGCCGTCGCTGGATGCCACCCTCGGACCCGATACCAGTAGTACCAGTAGCAGCAGTCGTTTAGCTGTACCGCCTCCGCCTCCGCCCATATACCAACCCTCGTTCACCAACACCATCTTACCCAGCATGTCCATGTCGCCAACGTGGTACTCCGCCTCGTCCCAAAAGAACGCGCACGCCAACTGGATGTCGCCCTCGTTCTACTATAGTCGCCCAGCTACGTCCGTGATGCTCCCGAAGCGACATGAAACCGACGACGGTGCCAGTAACAGCAGCAGCGCAGGTGGCGGCAGTGTAGCGGATACGGAACAGATGCAGCGCTCATTTGTGCCCAAGGACATTATCACACGTTGTCTCGAGTACCGCATACGACGGTACTCGCCCAAGATCACGCCACAGCGCATGCGTCTCGTCCTGCAAAAGTTCCTAAAGAACATGGTGCTCAAGGCAAACGAGGAAGTATAACGGGCTCGGAATTCATAAGAAACAATCAACACGGTATAGGAGTCGCCCTAGTAAAAGAAACAGCAGTAGCATGAGAAGGAAGAAGGAAGACATGCCGCTTTTTCTCTTTTCCTTCCTTTTTTCTTTGGCAATGATGCGATTTGTACATTTATGAACTTCTTTATCTCTTTCTTCCTCTTTTTAAGTTGCGCTCCATGTATTAATAATATAATTTACTCTGCAAAAGTGACAAGGTTTTTGTTTTCATCCACCAGGTCACCGACCGCATACAGGACCTGATCGATGGTACCTGCCATAGGGGCCTTGATCACGTGTTCCATCTTCATCGCCTCCAGGACGATCAAGGTGGTATCCTTTTCGACTTGCTGACCTGGTTTCACGAGCACCTGAGAGATCTTACACGGCATAGGTGTCTTCACCGAGCCCGTGGTGGCAGCACCTGCTGCACTTGCGAGAATGTATCCGGGCGTGGGCAGCGTCAAGTCGGTGCGGCCGGTCTATTGGAGGATCGCAGGGTTAGGAGGCATAGAGAACTTGCTTTCATTCAAACGTACCTCGTCAAAGACAGTAATCTTTTCGCCCTTGGCCACCACATTGCTCTTGACCTTCTTGTCATCAATGCTGGAGACGACCTGGCCGTCGTCGTCCCAGTGACTTGACACGTTGGTGTACGTCTTGGTGGCCTGATCCTCGCCGAGGGTGACGGCGATATCGACACTGCCAGCCTTCTCTGCCGGTGTGACGGCTACCTTGTGCTCACCGTGTGAGGAGATGAAAGTAAACTCACGCGGATCTTTGCCGTTCAGGCGGAAGTTGTTGTGCAGCGTAGACCAGGGGCTGAAGGGATCTATTTACACACACTGAATGAGATACTGCATGTAGAGCAAAGGACTCTTTCATACCTTTTTGACTGACTTGCGCGCGGGCATACTCCTGCAGTAGCAGACCGTTGGCAGCCGTGGCCAGGGTTAAGGGCGAAGGCGTCTCAGCTGGCTTCAACAGATCCTTCTCGTATTGCTATAAAAGAATCAAAAAAAAAAAGTCAGAGATAGGCGATTGTTTTGGTTTGCCCACTTGCCTGAATGAAACCGGTTTCGACCTCGCCCTTGATAAACTCGGGATGCTCAGCAACGCGTTTCACGAAATCAATGTTGGTGTTGAGGCCCACGATCTACAATAATGAGTATCCCAACCTTTTTCAAGCGTGTGTGTACCCTTTACCTGATATTGCTCAAGCGCACGGCGGAAACGACGCAATGCTTCGTTGCGATCTTCACCGCGAACGACAAGCTTGGCGATCATGGGGTCATAGTGAACGCTGATCTGGTCGCCCTGGTTGAAGCCCGTCTCGACGCGCACATCCTCCGAGGGTTCGGGTGTGCGCACGCTGAAAAGAGTGCCAGTGTCGGGCAAAAAGTGGCTAAGGATGGAATGTCAGTATGTAATAAGCGGGTCCTTTAAGCTATGCGCTTACTTGGAAGGATTCTCGGCATAGATACGGGCCTCAAAGGCGTGGCCCATCAGGCGCAGCTCTTCCTGTGTCATCGGCAGTCTGTTGCCAGACGCAACCTATCAGGTGGTATAAGAACCTAGACATATCTCCCCACCCCCCCCCCCCTCCAGAATTCCTTTTGAACTTGCCTCAAATTGCCAGTGCACAAGGTCCGTGTTGGTCACCATCTCGGTCACGGGATGCTCAACCTGTCAAATCGCCTAAGCTTAATACTTCCGTACCCAAAATCCGATTGGATAGCTTTGCTTTACCTGCAGACGTGTGTTCATTTCCATGAAATAAAACTGCTTGTCGACATTGTCCATAATGAACTCGACCGTACCCGCATTTTCGTAACCGACGGCACGCGCGGCCGCCACAGCTTTGGCACCGAGCTGAGCACGGATTTCCTCTGTCAGACCCGGACCGGGTGCTTCCTCAATCACCTTCTGGTGGCGACGCTGGACAGAACAGTCGCGCTCAAAGAGATGGACGACGTTGTCGTGTTTGTCGGCAAAGACTTGCACCTCGACGTGCCGCGGTCGCTCCAGGTATTTTTCAACGAGGACCTTGTCGTCGCCAAACGACTTGATGGACTCGTTCTTGGACGACTCGAGCATTTCCTCAAACTCGCTGGGCGAGCGGACGATACGCATGCCCTTACCGCCACCGCCCTTGACGGCTTTGATCAGCACCGGGTACCCAATCTTGTCCGCCTGTTCTTTGAGGAATTTGACGTCCTGGTTCTCACCATGATAGCCTGGCACAACAGGTACGCCTGCGTCTTCCATGATGTATTTGGACTCGCTGGATTGGGAAACATGTGTCAGTCTACGAGTCATGGTGTACATTTCCCTGCTTACCTTTTTGAGCCCATGGAGCGCATTGCGTCGCCGGACGGACCGATAAAAGCGAGTTTTTCGGCCGTTACGCGATCGGCAAACTCGGCGTTTTCGGATAAGAAGCCGTAACCTGGATGAATAGCCTTTTCAAAGAAAAACCAGTCTTAACGATGCCTTGCCTTTTGGACCCTATCCTCACATCCTCATACCTGAGAGCCTGTCATGCGCGCGACATTCAGAATTTTGTCGATGCTCAAATAGCTTTGAGCTGAGGGAGGGGGGCCAATTAAGAAGGCCTCGTCTGCCATTTTCACGTGTTGCGCGTTGGCGTCTGCCTCACTGTAGACCGCGACGGTCTTGATACCCAGCTTCTTGGCAGTGCGCATGACACGACAAGCGATTTCTCCTCTGGTCGTCAACATAGGAATGAGATGTCAAGTCAGAGACGGCTGGACCTAGATAGTACCTGTTGGCAATCAAGATCTTTTCAAAGAGGGTATTCCGTGCTTTCAAAGGTAAAAAGACGCGTATGTGAGACAACGAAGGCGAAGCAAAGGAAAACGTGGTACCTTGAGTGGAGTAGGCGTGCCGGGTGGAGAGTGAGAAGCGCCATGGTTTGGCGTTGTACTGCGTACAAAGACGAAACATGGAAACGAGGAAACAGGAAAAGAGCACAAAAAAGAACAAGAAAAGGAAGACGGGGTGTGGGGGAGGAAAAGAAGCCCAATGCTCGTGGGAAAGCGCACATTTCAGTCGCTTCGATTTTTTCCTAATTCGCACTGATTCAGATACCGATCCCTCTGCCAAAGACCATGGGGATTGGGTTGCAGTGCCGTCGTTTAAATTTGACACATTCTTGCATTTTGCTCACTTACTCTCACATCTTCTTGCCACTTCTTTACTCGTTAACGCCTCGCTTGTAGGCAACTCATCACATTATTTCGACTCTTAATATGCCACTGACTTCTATATATGAATATACCTCCCGTTATAACTAAGCAAGGCACATAGTACCGCACAGGCAATAAAGAATTACAAGTTACCATCGGGAGCGGCTAAGATTAAATAACACAGGAGATCTGTAGTTGTCGATTATGTTAGGCCTTTCCTCCTGCCCGAAGTGTGCGGCATTATGGTAGCGCGATATCGACGCCAGCGGAAACACTCGCCTCGAACGCGAGGAAGAGGCTCTGGCCCTTGGTGGATCTGAACTCCAGTCATACCATCACTGCAACATACCTTCTGCCAAAAGCAGTGCATAAACGGCTACTAGCAACAACCTACCCACAACATCAAATCTCACAGCAACTAATTGGTTGCAGAAAGTTTACAAACAGTGGAGTAAATAGGCTCTGTCTCCACGTTCATGGATCGAAATAGAGAACCATACCGTAATACAGCAGTAATGATTTTATTATTGGGAGATGATAATTTAAAGGTGCTCCTTGATGCCGTTCTCAACGTTGACAATGTTGGCACCAACAACCTCATGCACCTTGTTGCCGTTCTTGAAGAACATGAAGGTGGGCATAGCGCGGACACCGACCTCACCAGCGATATCCTACACATAAAAAAAACCACCCAAGGTTATTAGACACGTCTTTTCCTTGAAGCACACAAGGTGTATTTCGACTTACGGGGGCGTCATCGACATCGACCTTGGCAAAGATGGCGTCAGTGTATTGGTCGGCGAGCTTCTCCAGCTTGGGAGCGATCAGCTTGCAAGGGCCGCACCAGGTGGCGTAGAAGTCAACGACGACCTATTCAGTCTCATCTCAGCCAATGCATCTTCAGAAGGTGGGTTGAATTCAACACTTACGAGCTTATCGGAGCTGATGAGCTCCTTGAACTCGGCAAGGTTCTTGGGGTGCTTGTCGATAGGCATGCTGAATAATAATAAAGAGAAAACAAAAGACACACCCGACGCGTACTGGCTATAAAAACTTTGTTGCTCTGAGTCTGAGTTTGCTTTTATAGCGAATCAGATGCCCTGTCTGGGGTCACCGCGTCATATCTGGCAGTCCTGACCATATCAAGATATACCTGTGATTGTTTTTCTTCCCAAATTCAACCTTCTTACCGATGGAGCGTATCACTCGTCAGGATGGGCTTGCTTTTGAGGCGCTTGTGAACACTCATTTTGATACCTTAGGAACGCACCATTCAGAGAACCTTCATTGATTTGCATAATGCTGGTAAAAAAGCGAAAAGATATAAATATCTGTAGGAAAAAATCAGACGCAAAAGTGAATGCATACTGTTCAGCATAAGAACCCGATTTCCAACCTGGAGACTAAAAGTGTATGAGGCGCATCAGCTGCTTCGCTGCAGCTGAGTATCCACTTCCAAATTCAGACTTGGGGTTGATGGTAGACAGTTTCGGTGGGCGAATGTAATCTTTCGTCAAAGAAATCTGACTTGCCATAGCATTACAAATGGGTTTGTAGACTGGGAAATGCAGGCATGACTGGAATGCGCGAGAGTTCGCTCCAAGAAATTATTTGCACTGTTTGCGATGGGCTAGTAGTTTTGTTTTTCACTCCAGTAGCCTACAGTTAAATCGAGGCGGTCAAATACTTGCTTATGCATATGCACTTTTCGATTCGTGTGTGCGTTTTCGTATTGGAGGACTTCTCCGAGGGTGTTCCCAAAAGTGCATCCATGACCGTGCGCAGCACTTGATATTATTCTACAAAACGGGAGCTGGGGTGAAGACAAACAATAGGGTTGGTAGCTGTCACAGATCAAGTCTGCTAATATATCAAAGGATATAAGCATGCTCTTTCACATATGTATAGTTGTTTCTTTTTCCTGTATTTAGTGCGCTTCTTCTATCGAGAGATGTATAAATCCATATGTACAAGTCCATATCATTTGACAGAGTATATACCTAAGAAATCCGGTATTGACATCGATCTACTTTCCTGCCTCGTCCCCGAATGGGCGGCTATCGCCGTGTGCAAACTCATGCGAGCGATGTCCGGAACCGATGCGCAGAATAAATGCATACTTTCACTCTCACATCCGTTGCCGACTTATCTGTCCATTGTTTGCAACAGAACAAGAGTATTTTATTGAATTGCTGCAGTAAAGAATACTTTGATGTTAATGAGATCGGATCGATCCTGTACGACTAGGTAGATATACAACCGCGATCATCCAAGCTATATTTTCTCGGCGCCAGTTGCCGTTTGTTTCATTGAGCGTACTTTAAGGCTCTCATCTTGCCTCTAGTAGATGACTCACTTTTAACCCAGACATAGCCATATATATACTTCTGCGTTGTACTGATATTACTAGATTTTGTGTTATATTGCGATGGTTGTATGGATGGATATACACATGTGGTGCTAAGTGAAATACACAGTGATGGAGTATCATATAATGAAGAGACAAATGATAAAAATAATGAATTAGGACGCCAAACGAGCTCATTGTAAAAGAATTGGCCCTGAGGTCCATTCTTCCCAATGGTCAACTTTGGCAGGATCGCCAAATATCTTGAGAGCGCGTACACGCAGACGATACGTCCCGCGCTGAACTTGTTTTGGATCGTCCGCAGTGGTATAATCAGCCACGACTTTACCGTCCCACGTCACGGTCCGATAGTAATCGTCATCCGAAAGGTGGTTTCGCTCCCAGTAAGTAAAGGGACCCCCTGTAACTTGACCGAGAGAGGCACCGCCTGTATCCATGACCTCAATGACAGCTTGCGCGGTTGGGCTGAGAAGACGCAGTACAAGTTGAGGCTGCTCATTTGTCTGGGTGGTGTTGAAAGTAAACACATCGTTGGGCTCATACTTGATGGTGTCGTTTTTAGATGAGGCGAGATAGGGGAACCCGGTATCAAACAAGGGCAGCTTGATCATTTCACCGAGCACGCCAAAATACGGCACGCGAGCCGGGTGCCCAGCCTCCCGAGTGAGTTCAATGTAGCCGCCATACATCTGATAATGGAAACGGACGGTGGGGACATCTATGACCGTAACGTGCACGTCAGAGGACTGTCCCGGGTGGAGCGTCAGTCTGCGAGGGTTAAACATGAGTTTGACCTGGAGGTCATCGCGGCCGGCTGGCTCGGAGGGTGTAAAAGTCGAGTCGTTGGCAAATGTTGTGATCGCCTTGGAGGGGAGGTGGCCAAATTCAAAGCTGGCTGGCTCCTGGCCGTTGTTATGGATGCGGAGGACCCGGCTGCCCAAAGATTTACTTGTGTCATTAAAGCTAAGATAGCCGGGCGATACATGGATGTCTCCATTCATGATAGCATCATAAGCTGTTCAATTTTTTTTTTTTTGAGTGAGATGGATCAGATATATATTCACGAAGAAGACTTACGTTGAACGAGACCGGCACCTTGCTTGAGTGGGTGATCAGCATATTCCTCGTATAGCGCAAGTCGACCGTAATTCTGCAATTGTTCGGTAAGATACAGTGTATCGACTGTTCTATTGTGACGTCTATGCCACTCCTTCATGAGCGCTATGACACCGGCCACGTGCGGCGAGGCCATGGAGGTGCCCGATAGCGTGCCCCACCCGTTGCTGATATGGCGCGGCAAAGTGGAGTAGACTTGGCCACCGATCCCGGCCAGGCTCGGCTTTAGATCCAACTCGTACGTGGGACCGACACTCGAGAAGCTCGAAACCTGGCCGGCACTTTTGATGTCTTCTGCCATTTCTTCGTTTGGAAAGAGGACATGCACGGACGCGTTCATGGCCATCAAGGTCTGTGCTGTGCTTAAGGTGATACCGGCACATGGGATCGGAATACCGTCGGACGTCTGTGCCGATATCGGCTCCTCGTGCATGGCGTCCTGCTGCGGGGCAGCGTCATAGAATAAGACCGCGATGGCACCTGCTTCAGCCGCTGCTTTGGCTTTTTCATCGTACGTGCAGCCACCGCGCCGCACGAGGAGCACTTTATTGTTTACGCCTTGAACGGTATTGTTCTTACAGGCCTGTGTCACTTGATCCGAGCTATCGTTCACGATGGCTAGCGTGCCGTTCACCATCTTGGAGGTCGACGTTGAAAGCTGGAAGGCTGCATATATGCAGGAGGAGGAGCAAACCATAAAATTAATATATCAATAACACCCTGTGAACTTCCATAAGCTTACGAAAGGTTTTGTCCGGGAGCTCTTGGACAAGCATCACTTTAGTAAAGTGGAAAGTGTTGTCGACCGAGGCTACGGATACAACATGGCTTCCTGACGCTGGACTGTTTTGCATAAACACACCCTCGGTGCCCTGATTGCCCGCCACAGACACCACTGTCGTCTCGTTAAAATGAGCGCATAAAATTAATTTTTGTGTCTGACATACCTGTCACTCCCTTTTGCGATAGTCGATCGGCCACAACAGCCATGGGGTCTTCAGGCCACGCGTTTTGGACGCCAAGGCTCAGATTAATTACGTCGCAGCCTTTGGGTGCACATGAGCTGACTATGTTTTAAATCCTCTTTTGATGTAAACATACCTGCGTTGTAAGCCATTTCCATGGCCTTAATCACCGTGTCTTCACCTGCACCGCCAGTGCACCCAAAAATACGCCACATGCCCAATGTGGCATTAGGCGCCACACCGACAAAGTTCTACACCATATATGTGAGACTCGGATACAGTTTTTCCGAGTGAAACGGATATTTGGCGAACCTTTTCAGGGTATATACCGCCAATGATACCAGCGACATGAGTACCGTGTCCTGTAGTTATATATCTGCGTAAAAATCACATCCATGGCTGGATTGCTTGCTTGGCCATGTGGCCTAGCGCATAATTAACTTTTTACTTACCACCCTCATTGCTCGTGCATATATCATACGGGTCGCTCTCTGGTCGATGCGAGCCAGCATCCTTATCGTCATCAGCAGGGCTTACAAGGTTATGGCCCAGCTGAACTTTGTATCCAGAACCAAAGCCACCACCCAAAGCCGGATGATCGTAGTCGACACCTTTGTAATATTAGAAAAACGGGAACAAAAAAAAATCAATAAGGATGAGACATGCACATATTTTACGCAGGGCACATGCGTCTGCAATAATAAAAACAATAATATAATATTAAGAGCAACATGTACCTGAATCCAGGATGCCAACAGTCATCCCTGTCCCTGTCAAACCAAGCTCCCGGTGCACGCGATCGATTTGACTGAGCGAGTCTTCAAAAGGCAGACGGCGTCCTCGGTCGCCTTCTTTGAACCATTGCGGGCGGGCGACTTCATAAACAGGGTAGATTCTGCGAACGGCCGGGTTGGCGAGGAAGTGGTGCAGCGCAGGATGGACGAGCTGGAGCAATCCTTTGTTTTTCGTCGCCATACCACCTTGGTCAATGGGCGTATTTAGGTGCAGCGAAACACCGCGGAAGAGGGGCGATGAGTAGGTCTGACGAATGTGATATAGGTCTTGGGCGAGCGTGGATAGTAGGTTTTTGTGGCCTTGGGTATAGTCACTGGCGTATTCGATCATGTAGACACCTGGGATGACAGGCACAGCGTACGCAAGATGGAATACGGTCCATAATGCTGATAATATTAAAAGAGGGAACATACGTTGTATGGATAAAAGACGAAGGCATTATGCAAATGTCGAGTGTATTTATATCCAGGTCATTTCATCAAAAGGAGGGCAGGAAAAAGGGGTCATACTTTAGCTGCACCGGAGGGGTAAGTAACTATTTTAGATGGAAGGTTGACCTCACATTTTAGGTTCTCCTAAACGTAATAGGTTGTGTGTGTGTGTGTGCGTGTATGTATATTTGTATGTGAACGTTGTTGTTGCGTTGCCTCGAGCCACATGAAGCCAGGGATCTCATCAAATACCGCCAATACACACAGCCGACTTTTGAATGGTGACAACATTTGTCTCGATAAGAAAACCAACTTTCTTTTATTTATATCAATCAGTCTTATAATTTTTTTTTTTCTGATGTATCGAGGAGAGAATGCTCGTCTAATGAACCATGTGTTGGTGGAGGAGGTGTGCACATATGAATGCGGGCGAATCAGAACGCAAAAATTATTCTAGGCTTCTTTGTTTATTTTACATGGCTTTCAGACTTGCGATCCGTTCATTGTCTGGCCTGACGCGCCCCCGAGTGCAGCCAAACACCCTTCGCAGTAAGGATCGGGGCTCTCTGGTTATGTACTTCTCACCTTGTTGCTTTTTTCCCTCTTGTTAATAGCTCCTGCTGGCAGCCAATTGCGATCCATCCATGCGTTTCGACCCACCCTCACGCGTAAGTCATTCCAACCGGCATTGCATGTCTTCTCATTCTTCAGGCAGTGCTGAAAGCCAAGAAGAAGGTCGGCCAGGTGGAGCTGCTGGACGAGGACGATCCGGAACTGCTTGAGGCCGAACTGCTCAAGGAAGGCGAACGGGGCCTTGCGCAGGACATTACCGAGAACCGCGGCACGCCCGCCGAAGACGCCGAGTTTGTCGAGCTTTACAACGTGTTGGTGGCCGAGACCGCCGACGCCAGAGACTTGCTCAAGATGCCCAAGCACTCGCGTTTGAACAACTTGCTGCACCACGTCAAGACAGGCGACCATGCCGAGAAACTGCCTCTTTTGGTGGAACAGTGGCGCAACAAGCGTCTGCCTATCACGCCTTACACGTCTACCACCCTGATCGACGCCTGCTGCCGTACCAACCGGGCCGATGTCGCCTTCACGCTCCTCGCAGATCGCCAGCGCTACGGTCTCTTGGCTACCGAGGCCGAGTTTACCAACGTCATCACCGCCCTGGCTCCTACTCACCTTGACGACGCATTCGTGACCCTTGGTCTGGTGGCGCGCTACCAGCGAAAGGCGACGGGTGCCATGTACGCCGCTCTTCTCGAGGGCTGTGCCGCGTCTGGAGACGAGGAGGCGCTGCGCAAGGCTGCGTTGACCGCACAAGAGCTGGCGTCAAAACAAGAGATCAAGTCCGATGTCCAAGTCAAGGCGGCACTGCAGAAGCTCGCCGCTCTGGAAGGCGACGCGGAACATCTCAAGACCATCCAGGAAGTGGCAGCTTCCTTGTAAATTACCAATCCAAAAAGTTCTAGACCACCAACCACCCATTCCAATATAATGCATCTTTTTTTTTCTCTATGTATGTTACAGGTACTGTTTCCTTGGTACAGGGGAGACGATGAGCTTTACGACGAGATGCCGGCTGTCCTTGTAAAACTTTGCTGTGGTTTGTGGGTGTTGAATATCGACCGTGGCCGGTAATGCGATTTTTGTCGGTGTTGAGTTGACAGCCAAGATCACTTGCGTTGGCTCGATGTCGAGCATCCAGGAACTCGGGTTCTAGCATGAATGTATGAGGAAATTGGGAGTCATGCTTTAACACAGAGCGACTTACGGTAGATGGCATATTAGGCACAACGACAGTCACCGAGTTTCCTTTGTGCGTGATCTCAGGCTTGCACTGCCATCCCTTGTTAGTTTTCTTTTGCTTAATGGCAGATATCAATGCGGGTTTGGGTAACCGGAGTGTGCGAGGCGGTATGGTGCCCTTGGAGCGGATACTTGGCATGCTAAACTCGCGACTCAGCTCGAGCTCCTCTTTCTCCTCGACCCATTCGATGGAGAGCTCGATAATGTAGAGGCGATAGTCGAGATCACGTTCGGTGCGCAGGTAGGCCTGGGTATTGATACACGCGTCGGCGATCATGATTGTGTTGCCGTCTGATGCAATGAATAAACGGCCAGGCGATGTGGAGAGCACACTTACTTTCGTCTTGTTCATAACGGGGTGGGGTAAGGCTTAGTGGCACGCGGTAGGTGGCATCGGGTTCGGCGTTCATGGCCTTCTGAATCTGCGACTCGGGCATGACGGGTGGCGGAGGTATGTCGGCCGCGTGACACACGTTCACATACACGCGCGTCTTGGGCTTTGACTTTTTGGCTTGCACGATATGCGTCTTTATCACAAATCCCGCTTCTGGCTGAATCGTGGCCGTTCGGAAATCGTCGGTGCGTGTCTCCTTGAGAAAGGCAGACGCAAGGCGTTCCATGGCACTAGGATCGGCTGCAAACTCGGCTGCCACATGATCCAAGAGCGCACCTTGCTCTTCTTTCGACAATGCATAAAAGTCGTTCGTCGCTGGCTTTTGCTGCTTGTTGACCAAAAACGGAGACTGATTTTCTTCGTTGTCCGAGAGTAATTCTAGAGTCGGCATGAGACAGTACGGGAAAAAGAAGAGGGTGAAGAGGGAAAGAAAATGATGTCCTAGAAAGGCAACTTTTTAATGCGCCGTTTTGGTAGCGACTCGTGCTTTTCACCTTTCCTTTCTCTCTCTCTCTCGTTTGTCCCTGGACATGGTGTCTTGCTCATGACCGACACTTCAGCCACTTCAACAGCAACAGGACAAGCATCCCTTGAATCGACGTCTCTTGTGGGTCGAGTCTCTCGTCTCGTGCAGGTATATTGATATCTTTTTTCCCCTTTGTTCACCTTTACCATCGCGCGTACTGATGTCATCATCAGGATCCTCAGTTTTACTGGTGGTGTGGTCATGTGTGCCTCTTCAGCAACGCCCTGCTCCACTTCACCTCGGTCCTTTCCCTTCATGACTACGCCTTTTATTACAAGCGCGCGTATGCAGGTGCACTGGTGTCATACGCCATCGTGATCTGGAAGACGATCGGGGTAGGTTCACATTCTGTAGAAACCTGTTCCTTAAGAGTAGAACACTTACTCCTCATTTTGACAGTTTCCTCGTCGTTTCGACATGGAATTCGTACGAGACGAAAATGTCCAATATTTTGCGCTTGCATTCTACTGGTATTCGTACCAGCCTGTCACAGGTATGCAGTACGTTATAGCTCATTGCTTGGGGATCTCATCATTATGATACTACTAGTTACCTTGATACCATTCTTCATCTTCTCCTTATTTCATGCACTTGCTTACCTCTCGTCCACCCTCATACCCACCTTTGCACCCACCAACCCGACCACCCAGCAGATGCTCAAATCCATCAAGCAGTACACAGATCAACACCACGAGAAGGCCATGCAAGCCGCTGCTTATGCAGAGGTCGTCGCTATCCTGAGCAGACTCTTGGCCGGTGTTATTACGTGCGTAGCATATTCGGTTCATTCCAAAGGCTGACTCTCTTTCCATAGATTTCAAACCTCTGTCCTTGCTCTCATCGTGTTTGCCCATTTTTTGCGCCTTCGCTACTATCTTTCGTCCTACACGCGTGAAGCGATCCATACCACGACGGCCAGGGTCGACGAGTGGCTCTTACCGGGCAAGCATGCGTCCATCCCACCCTTTGTGGCACGCCTCTACCTGAATCTCAAGGGCATTGTGATACGCTATGGCAGTGCAAGCACGCCCGCGAGCACGCCCAGGAATAGCACCACATTGAAACGATCAGAATCGTCTCATAGCCAGCATCGGCGGTAGATTTGCACTCCATTTTCCTGGATTTTGTCGATACAGTAAACTTTTTTTAATTTTTTTTTTTTTTTTTTTTTTGTTTTTGACATGACCGAAACCAACGCGAATAACAATAGCAGTTTTGCCACACGGAAAGAGGCAGTGGTCTCTTCGCTTGTGGAAGCGTTGGATGCCGAACGACGGGACAAATCACCCAAGGGGTTCATCGATGCCCCGATCCTGAACCTCATGCACATAATCAACCGACATCCCGAGTACTATACGACTAGTAGCTGTTCTGGACGGATCGCCGTCTATTGCGAAGGTCTCGAGAGCGAGACGGAAAAGTCGACCAAAGGCGGCGAATGGCTCTATGTGAGCCATGATCCAGTATCCATCCCAGAAAAAGTGGACGACGCCTGGGTACTCGGGTTATTGTTTGGTAACCGACCTGTCCAACGTGAGCATGCACCGCTCCTCAACGTCCTCAGCCATCGGTTGATCTATTTCAAATTTGAGCCTCTGGTAACCCTTCCATGTGTACCCTGTATCGATACATGTTATTCATGCCGATGGTAGATTCTGCATGTCGAAGCTGCCACCGCAGAGGCATGCATGCGCCTCAACAACCTCGCGTTCCAAGCCGGATACCAAAACAGTGGCATCACTCCCTCACGACGCCACATGCTCGCCATTCGAAGCACGCATAAAATTGACACACCCATTGCCTATCTCGATCACGACGGCTCGATCCGGAGTCTCGTCGACCCTACTTACTTGTACACCCTCGTTTTAATGTCAAACGACAAATTCACATCCAACCAGAACCGCATGAATGCCTTTGAGCAGATCATGGAAAAGGAAGTCCAGCAGCGTACCATCGAAGTGAGTACAGAAACAAAGGAACAGCGTCGCGAGCGAAAACGGCGCGAAGGCATGGCACGTCAGCAATCCAAGCAACCCAAAGAATCTCCTTCTATAGAAGACCCCAATGTAGATCTCACCCAACTCACGTTATAAATATGTATAGCTCATATATTGTATACACATCATCATACCTACAACCATCTTTGTGTATTAACACATGTCTCGATAATTCTTTTGCGCTGCGAGGGGCGCACCGACCACATTTTCCACGAGGCGAAAGTGAATGTCAAAAAAAAAAAAAAGAAGGAAGAAAAACAAGAAAGGAGCTCACGATCATTGGTGTCTTGGGATAGGTGCAAGGGCCAACCCGTCCTGCATATGTAAGGCGAGAAGCGGAACGACTTTTGCTAGGATCGTGTAAACCAGCATCCGTGCCATGACGATTTATTACCAATACCTTTTTCTCGGGGTGTCGTGAGAATTTATGTTGCTAGAAAACGAAAAAGAAGGTTGCAAACTGGATTGATCGGTTGTGTGCATGCACATGAATGGGAACAAGGAGCTGTCAACTTGACAGATCGTTGTGATACGCTAATGCGTCGTTACTCGAGCAACGTGCTGCACGATACAACCACAAAAGCTGTTCCCGTGTATACCCTCCCATGGAAGGCAGGAGAGTGTCCTTTCACATCGCTTTAAAAAATAAAGTCTACGTACGATGCAGCCGCGCCTTCCTCTTTTTTTTTTTCCCTTCTGCATAGAAGCAAAAGTTTCCTCCTCCTATATATGTATGCGTCAGAACCAGAGATTATGTTAATCTCGAAATACTAAGTTAGCACGTTTATGCCATCTAAAATGATGCATACGCCGACATATATGTAGGTGATGCTCTTGACTTGAACATTTGCCGGATAGATATGGTACTGGGGAAGGGGGATGAAGCGCTATAAATCAGGGTGCCTCGCTCTTTCTTTTCCCGATATGCACCAGAAAAACCTTTTTTTATCTCTTTGAAGGAGATGTCAGCTCAAATGCAGTCCAGTGAAATCCCTGCAGCCAAACGTGCGCCCACACATGCAGATACACTTCGCAAGTCTTGTTAAAACATGTCCCATGTGGAAGCAGGTCAAACAACCTGAAGCATGCAGCGAAATTGAAACATAGTCTAGATTTTACCGTAGACTCACCGTCAAAGAAAGGCTGAAATGTGAGTACCAATAAACCAAATATTTATGCGGACAAAAAAAAGTCCATCGAAAGGACTCTTCTCCGCAAAAATGGGGAGACGCTTTCCGGCTTGCCAGACAGGCGTGCTGCAAAATTGAGCAAAAGGAGTGTCGACAGGACGGAACCGCGCTCTATAAGCGACAATCCCTAGATAGCGTCTGACTTTCTTTTCGGCATTGTGCTCCTTTCGCTTAACTTCATTTCACTTGCGCAGAAGCAGTTCTGTCATATAAAAGATTCACCCTTTGGCATCCTTGGCGCCCTTTTTCCTCTTTCTGTTCCGCTCACCTACTTTACTGCTTTCTTGGTTTTTCAAACGTATTCTGTTTAACTTATGGCAACTCTCATGAAAAGCAAAGAAGGCCGTTCAGGGCAAAAGTTTTGGCATCTGAAAAAGTTGGCGCTCGGCAAAAGTAGCCAACCCACAGACGAATCCCGTCATCGACCGCCTAGTCCAGCAGGTACGGTGCATATGGCCGATCTCGACCACATACTTGCTCTTTTGGAGTAAAGTTGGACTTACGATCACTTAATCACTTTTCATGTCACTATCGATCTAGAGTCCGCCTACTCGATCGACACCATGAGCCTTTGTGATACAGCGACTGGCAAGCCGAGAAGCAAGCGACTCAGGTACATAAAAGTACACCCCTCACGCAAATCAACCCCGTCCCCCTTGCATGCAAGAAGAGCCCACACGAAAAGCAGACAAAATAAATACGTCTTGAGTGCATACACAGACGCAGACCAGGTGGTGCTAATACATTTATAAATACAGCGCTCTTTTATCCAACCGCAGGCAGTCGAATGGGACCAAGGTTGCACCCACTCTTCCTAGCGCCATGAGTGTACAGAACCTATCAACCTACCAAAAGATGCCACCCTCTCCACCTGGGGCCACACCCATGGATTGCCGCCGCACAGGTAGTGTTCGCATTCGCACCGTCTCACAGAACACGGGGACACCAAGGAAGGACGATGACAACAGGAAACGGCGCTCTCTGCAACAGCAGCAGCAGCAACAACAACAACATCGGTTACGAAACGCTGCGTCGTGTGTGAACTTCGCGGCATCTCCCCGAGGGCATCCGGTGGCACCTCAATCACCGCCCACCTCGCCTCGCCTCCTGCGCCGTTCAAGCACAACCGCGGCCCTGCCTCCGCAAAAGAAAGAGACAGGCTTCTCTTCGGCCGAGGAAGACAGCGATGGATCGGCCACGGTCATCATGGAAGACGAGAGTTCGTCTTGGCGTAATGAGCTTGAAAAAGAGCGCGCCGTCGTCAAGGCACTGCAGCGCCAGAAAGAAGGTAAGCAAAAGCAGAACAGATCAGGCCCATCCATTGACTTTTTTTTTAATTCTTTTTTTTTCCCAAGCTTGCAACAAGGATATCGCTTTCTTGAGCCAATCCGTGGATGAATTGGCCGCAGAGCGTCTGGAGTGGAAAGCCAAGTACGAAGCCCAGGTGGCAATGCAAGAGCAGCTCAAGCGGGACCTCGAAGCCGCTCATACACAGCTCGCCCAGGCCCACGAGCAAATCCATCAATTCAAGACAGACAAAGAAATATACCTGGAACAAAAGAATGACGATGGACGCCAACTCCAACACGCGCAAAACCAGGTGCGCGTCCTCAAGGCTACGATGGAGCAGTTTCTGCGTATGGGTATTTTCAGCGAAGACCCAACTGTCTACCAGAACTTGGCAGCACAGTACAAAACGGAAACTCAAGCCAGGTATGGATCCGGTTATGCACCGTATAGGAATCCGAGGGTCTGATTCGTATCCTTTTTATATATATGTATATATATGTGAAGCCCACTAGAGACCGTTGCCGACCAAATGATGTCTGCTCCGCCTTCTCCCTTAGCCAGGGCAGCCTCTCCTGTGGAGAAAGAATCTGTGCGTATCATTAAAAATTCATGATAAATGATCTTGGACTCATCCTCTTGGTACATAGCATGACCATCAACATAATCAACATAACAGGTCTCCACGCCGCCGAAAAGAAGACGATACCCGACACCAGGAGGTCAAGCCCAAGACACGCCGCACCCGAAAAGTAATTCACGAGAAATAATACGCAGATATAATTAGATAATGATTATCATTTTTTTCGAGCTTTTTGTCTCCATTAATGCCATTCTGCTATATGTAAAAGAACACAACAACAACAACAGAACAAAAACAGAAAAAGAAAGAAAAAAAGCGCACATGTGATTTAATCAGAGAAAAACAGAGAAGACTGATTTTGATGGTGTGCGGCGTAAGTGCCCATGGGACCAAAGTATGAATAAGAGCCGTCTGCACCAGCGCTGGCACCTACAAGTTCGGTCGTGCGACCAGCCCACCGCTGGAACCAATGCATAAACTCGTTTTTATCATCCATAGCATCGGATGTGCTTGTGGTCGTGCTGCTGCTTGTGATGCTTTCGCTGATACCGGGGTTGAGGTCATCGTCATCGCTCTGCCACGAGGCATCGTCTTCCACCATGGGCGGCGTCGCCATAGGCCGTGCCTTGGATAGAGGTAAGCGAATGATGGCAGCCTGCTTGTTCAGGCATATGCGCTGGGGTTTCTTGGGGGATGCTTGGGATAGCAAAGCGAGGGCAGGTGCAATTGGCTTTTTTCGTGGCACGAGAGCCTTGAGGCGTTCCATCTCGAGCTCGTTCACAATGGGTTCAGTCGCATCGAAGGAGGGCGATGAATGGACCTTTTTCTTGGTCAGGCGAGAATCGCTCCAAGGGGACGGATGTGTACCCGGCTGAGCCTTCATGTCGACGAGCGTCGGAAACTCGTCTTCAAACGTGGTGGGTGCGGCATGGAGAGGAGATGCCGCGGAATGGGATTTCCTTTTTGTGGGTTGCGAGACAGGGTAAGGCGAGGACGTGGAGGAGCGTGGTGAGGGCCGTTGCGGATGGCGTGGATGGTTGATATTAGGATGGCGTGCTAGGAAAACAAGCATGAGAAGGAAGAACAAGTGCGAAAAACGAAACGTAGAGGACACGTAAGGGCAGAAGGGAGGAAGGGGGAATAACGGGGGAATAAGTGCACTGCGCATATTTTGGTTTTTCGGTTTTGGTTTCCTTTTTTCACGCCCACCCGTCATTTTCATTTTCATGGCTAGTTGTATATTTACCTGGCGCATTGTCAGCAAGTCGTGAAGAGGTAGCTGCTATATTGTGTGTGCCCTTTGTTCCTGGGGCTGTAGACAGTGTGTGTGCATCAGTCACTATGCGATATCACAAAATATCAGCGTCGGTAACAACAGATTCTATATTTCGCCATGTTGTTGTATATCCTATCCCTAGAACCCCGTTGAATGTGTGCATACCTGCACGAGTGCTCTTGTTCCGAAAGGATGAGAACGCGAGCGAGGACGGTTTTGGGTGACGTTTTCCTTCGTTTAACCAGCTAGGCGCAAACACAAATCCAGACGGACTCGCAAAACTCATGCTCCTCGACGACGACGACGGCGACGACAATTTAGCTCGCACTTGCGCGGCATCCGCCATTTAAATATAGGCGCAGAAACGTGTTTGGATAACGAAAAATAGATGTAATGAAAAAAGAAAAAAGAAGAAAAATCAGGAAAGGGGATGGAAGTAAGAAGGAGACAAGGAAAGAAGGAAAGGAAGGAAGGAAGGCTGTCTCTCTCTCTCTCTCTCTTTTTTTTTCTGCTTTTCTTTTTTCTTTCAGGCACAATGGCGGCGGCCAAGCTGCCACGCAATCAAGGTCAATGGTGGATAGAGGAATGAGCAATGACGAGCAGCCCAAGGTGGCAACCACGTCGGAACATGCAACAGCTAAAAGTAAGAGTAAAGCAAGAAGAAATGAATAATTAGAGTAAAAGTAGTCGGGAAGAGCAAGTGAAGAGAAAAAGCAAAGGAAAAAAAGGGATACTAATGCGGTGGGTGGTGGCAAGAAAGCGAATCAAAAGAGCCGTGCTGCTGTTTAGGAGTTGAATGATAGTTTGCTGGGTTTCAATCATACTAAAATGATGATGCCGATGGTGACAACCAGACTTGCATGTCTTGCCCTGGTTTACTTTCCACGTGATTTTCGAATGATATGGCTCTTTCTTGTGCGTTTCACCTGATGCGCACTTGTTCTATAACTGCATATTATGAGAGAGCAGATTTTCTACGTGTAAGCGAGAAGCATAGAGTGCGCTTTGTGCTATTTGCTCATGGGACCAAATCTCTTACATACACGTGTGCATATATGCTTTTACTGGTGCTATCTACACGCAAGCATAAAGCCATTCTCCTCTGCGTAAAGCGCCAGCCTAAATCAACCATCCGATAGGATCAAAGAATATGCTCGTACATACGATATTCCCTAAAATATCTGAACTCGTCTACTTTTAGGTAATCGACTATCATTTATTCTTACATATATTGCATTTGTAAGCCGCACTGACCCGTGTCGAGTGAGTTCAACACGCCTTACATATTGAAAATAATAGCCATTACGAAGATGTTTATACTGCGGCGAACTACACATCTCCACAAGCAAATACTATTTCATGCCATGAACGCCTCGGTTCAGGATAACAGCAAGCGGAAAATCCTCTCGTTATTTTGGCATGGGAGGTCGATACGTTTGCCTTTCATGCTATTACTTGTTTGTCCAGCGGCAGTTTCCATTGAACTGATATCTCTCATATTAAGCCGGGAATTGGGCAAGGTAGAGTCCCGTTCGCGGATGCAAATTGTGCATACACGTATATATATAACGAAATATATACCTATACATATTTTCATGACTGAATACTTCCCCATCCATTGCCCAATTTCAATTCCAACTACCATATCAAACCTGATCCTTCAGCTGCGAAGACAGCACGATACACAACATATAATATCGTATATACACAAGCGTTAATATGGTAAAAAAAAGCCTTTTTACTGGTGTGGATTTTTTTTTGGTTGTGAAAGGATGTTGGTAAAATTTACATCGTCAGCTCCATGATGGCGTTGACGATATCGGAGTTGTTGTTCTTGAGGGCCTTGATAGCCTTGTTGCGGGAAACGTTGGCCTGGCTCACGACGAGCTCGATATCCTTCTCCTCGACGCCAGTGGCATCGACCTCCTCGTCGTCATCCTCCTCGGCAGCGGCAGAGGACTCGGCAGCGACGGTCGAGGGGGCGTTGGCCTCGGTCTCGGACTCCTTCTGGGCAGCCTCGGCAGCAAGCTGCTGGGCGGCGGCCTGCTGAGCACGGGCGCGCATGTCCTCAACCTGGACCTCACCGAAGACGATGTAGGTGTCCGAGTTGGTGCTCTTGTACACCTCGGGTCTGCCAATGGCGAAGACAATCTAGATTGGAGGAAAGAGAGTCAAGTCATGACGACGGCATTAGCTCATGAAGTGGGACACCCATTTCAAGCACGTACACCACGGGCACGCGTGAAAGTGACGCGGTTGATGCCATGGACAGCCTTCAGGCCAAGACCGAGAATGGCCTTGCGGGCCTTCTTCTCACCACGCGACTGGGGGGTCTCGACGGCCTCAGGGACCTCCTCGGGAACCTGCTCAGTCGTCGTCTCCTCGGCGACCTCCTCAACAGTGGGCTTCTGCTCAACGGGCTTCTCGTCGACTTGGGCAGACATTCTATGCATCGAAATGACAAATGTCAGGTCAAGGGCTATCACAAGGGAGATGGATCCCCGTCCATCCACATCCGGTGTCAATCGAGTGCTGTATATCGGGAGGTGGGTCCGGCATAGGTCGGAGGGGATGGATTGATAGACGGATGGATGGATGGACGGGATGGGGTGTGGATGGCCATGGTGTATGTACGGTCACTTACATTCAAATAGAGAGAAAGAGTATCTGGTGTGTGGGGCGATCCAACTCAATTGGCCCGCCCGCCCAGCATCTCCCAATAATAATACTCTTAGACCAGCCAGCCCAGGGGACAACATTTACTACAGCCAGGCTGAGTTCGTTTGAGACGTCATTTTCACGGCCATTGGATTGGGCCGCGCGTCTATGCGCTCCGCTTGCCTTGCTCGCAATCTTGCTCCCCTCTTTTATTACGCGTCTCTATCTTTCTTCTCTTCTTCTACCCTGAACTATGGAGTGTCTCTTTGGCATCACCGGCAAGGACTTTACGCTCCTTGCTGCTGACACTACATCTGCTCGTAGCATCGTCGTAATGAAGGGCAATGAAAACAAGTCCCGCATCCTCAACGAACACACCGTCATGCTCTTCACGGGTGAGCCAGGCGACACCGTCAACTTTGCCGAATACATTCAGCGCAACATTCAACTCTACAAAATACGCAATGGCATGGATCTGTCCCCCAAAGCTGCCGCCAACTTCACTCGCCGCGAACTGGCCGATTCTCTTCGAAGCAGGGTATGCCTTCCTCTCGTGGGGTCAACCCAGTGAATGAACGTGTCGATTGAAGTCTGTGTTTCTTTATTGTAGCACCCTTATGCGGTCAACATGCTTCTCGGCGGCTTTGACGTAAAAACGAACACACCTCAGCTCTTCTGGGTTGATTACCTCGGTGCGATGGCTTCCTTACCGTACGGTGCCCAGGGCTATGGTGCCTATTTCTGCACATCCCTGATGGACCGTTATCACTATGCCGACATGGACCTCGAGGAAGCCAAGGAACTGATGCGCCGGTGCATCCAGGAACTCAAGACCCGTTTCATCGTCAATCTTCCGAAATTTATGGTCAAGGTCGTCGACAAGGACGGTATTAAGGATATTGAACTGTAATCAAAGAATATACAATATATACCGGGCAAAAAAAAAAACAAAGAACAACGAAGCACCATGGTTTGAATCAGGGTGGATACACTGTATGTACTGTGCATACAGTAGAGTATATAGTATTAGCTATTATGCTGTCTTTGCCTCCTCAGACGGCTTCTCTTCGTCGCGCAACAGCTTCTCAAAACCACTTGCGATATCTTGACGGGCCAATTCGCTGGCAGGCTGGGCGGGGTTGAGGTAACCCATCACAAAGTTCTTGGCTAACCACTTGTTCTTGACTGTGCCCATTTCCTTGCCTTCGAACTCCATCTTGAGCATCCCGTCACGGGTCTTTGTGAACACAAACTCGGTGTCTTTCTTGACCTTGGCAGACGGAAAGTAGCTCTTGAAGACTTGGATGGCCTGCATGATTTCTCGTTCCTCGTCTTCTGTCATATCAGCCGACTGGTCGCGCATGCGCTGCAGCAAGGAACGCGTAAAACCGTCGCGCAAATGCTGTGAGCTCGTAACGCGGACAGGGACTGACCACACAAAAATGAGCCTTTCGTCTTTTTCTATTACATAATGGGCCAAGATCTTACCAATGCGGATGCTGACGTCGACAGGCTGGTCCAAAAGAGTCATGGCCATATCTTCCTTGGAGAGGAATTCACTTTTGTCAAAGTTCTAGATGAATCGCACGAGTCAGCCACCCCCGATGCTGATAGCTAATAAGTTTTGTTACGCATATACCTCCCACTGCTTGAATGACTTGAGGGATTCAATGTCCTTTGCAGGCATGTAGAGTCCGAGGACGTAGACGTTGATGTTGAGGAAGCTTACTTGGCGCACGCCGAGGCCAACCAGTCGTTTCCAGGAGGCATCCGTGTTGAGGTAAATAGGAAAATTGAGCTTCGTGTTGGGTTCTACGATACCGTTTAGCTTATAATATGAGACGCGTAAATTCTATCCACTACCTGATACCGTGCCAACATATGACGCCTCTGCAAATACGGGCGAGGTATAGGTTTCGTAACCCAGGTAGCCGAGAGCAGCGGCAGCCGAGATCCACCCCAGAGGGCTACGTTTATGCACGACGGGCTAAACACAGGTGAAATGGAGGATGCAATTGAGTTCATTGGGCTTATGGTTTAAGCAGTAGCACTGCTCACCTGCGAACGAAGAGCCAGAGTACCTCTGAGAGGCACAGCAGATCGAGGCAACTGGTGCAGCAGTCGGAAGGCGCGATGCATGACAAAATGGGATGGAGCGGATAATGAGTTTGCCCGGGGGGAATTGAAGCTGCTTATTTTTTCCCAATACCTAAATTCAGCTGAGCCAAGGGTTCCGCTGTCAAGTTGCCGCCATGCTACGATCCTTGACGAGACAACGCCTGCCCCGTTCTACGCTCTCCACGCGTCTGGCCTTGACACGCCAAATGGCACACAAGACACACGTGGTTGAGCGTGAGTTACCAAAGGCGCCATCGACGAAATCAAGGACGCCCTACTACATTGGAGGCGCCATTCTTGGCTGCGCTCTCTGGGGTGTGGGTCTCGGCACTGCCCTCAACTACCAACGCCTGTCAAGCAGTGTCGTCAAGGGCACCATGTTCATGGTGCGCTACGATCCTCGTGTCATTGCGCTTTTGGGTGACAAGATCGATTATGCAGACTCCTGGCCCTGGATCACCGGTACCGTCAACCACTTGAAGGGCGACGTCGCTATTGCCTTTGACGTTGCGGGTGCCACAGGTAAACCTTTTATTCACGGTATACGCATCATGCTTACTTGTATGGGCCTAGGTGAACGCGGACGAGTACGCTTCTCCTCCTTAAGACGAGGGTCAGAATGGGTCACGGTCGAGTTCAACGTCACGCGTGAAAGCGACGGTGCCACTGTTGAGTTGGGTCAGCTAGAATTGACAGATACCGGTGCGCCTGCTACCAGTCAGTAACAATGTATAATAAACAATGCATATCTACATGGTCCATTACATTTTCCATTTTACGATGCTTTCATTGATGCACTGCTGTCTTCAACCCGGACGGGACAGTCTAGATTGCCTTTTCATCCATATTAACGTCTCATAGTTGGCACCTCTAGTTGCATTTCATTCCACAGGGCGTCTGGTAAAAATTACGCCAGGACTGCTATTACAAGCAGTAGAGCCGGGTTCCTACAGTATATAATGTGCTATCAGCGTGTGCTATCGGCGTAGACTATCAGCAAAGTGTTTCTTTGCGGCGGTTGTTTGGTCAGATGATTTGGCAAGCACAACCACGGCATCGTATATAATGACACCTTGCTCACCATCTCCAGGGTATAGGCACTTTTACTAAGAGACATATTACACCATGCTATTACGCCATACCAAGCCGTTTTTTCTACCCTTTAGCTGAATGGGTGGATGGGGTGTACTTCTGTACCATGGTTATATAAATCCTCAGCCGAGTCGCTCTACACGTGTCTGCTGCTCCAGCTAGGGTCGTTTTCTTTTATTATACAATAACCATACGCATGGAGCCAAAGATGATACCTGCTTCAGTAGTGATTAACGCAGCCAAGAGTTCAAAGCCTGATAATACCACGCTGGCAGTCATGGAAGCAGAAACAATCTTAAAGGCAAGTCTCTAATAGTTTTAACCATGGCAGATATACTGTATTTGGGTGATTCCAGCCAGCAGAGCGATACAATACCCAGCTCACAAAGTTTTCAATAACAGTACTCTGCAGAAAGTCGGCAGAGTATACTGAAAGAAACAGCCAATAATGCATTGGCAGTACCGTCGTCTGTACCTGCGTCTACATTTGGAATGTCACTTTATTTATCTAGGCCGTCTTTCTTATATCTACACAGCATTTTTAAACTGCTCCATAATACACATGCGGATCATTCCACTGCGACCGCATTCTATTCAGAGGACGAAATCTGAGTGGCATACTTTGTCAGTACGGCGTCTTGTTTCAGGCTGTCAGCAGCTTCTTTTTCAATCGTCAGCAGTACAGAGACTTCGCCAGAATCATGGTTCTGTGTCATAATGCTATATCCTGGTGGGAAGGTGTCTCCTGCCCCAGAAGTTGTGTAGAACGGTTTACCCCATCCAATATCTATGAATAGTGTGAGGCAAATTACAGCGGCACAATGGATGAGCATTCTTTGATATATACCATATTCAGGGCCTTCGAGATCAAAGCGACACCAGTTGGTCAATATGATATCCGCGTTAAATGCGATCAGCTTGGGACTGACGGTTTCATAGAATTGAATGCGATTGGCTATCGCTTGCGGCGAGAGCTGCTCTGATATGCCCTCCCGTATAGCGAGTGCTACAGTCGACCGACACGCGTGTGTCGTAGACAAAAGATCGGTACGGGAGAAGGTGACGCTGGGCAGGTTGTTGAAGTTTCCAAAGTAGCGGCCCATCATGTTGCCCTCGGGGGCGCGGCTTCGACCGTCGGCTGCCATGGCCAATACCTCAACACCGGAGTCTTCAGTCGAGCGGCCTCCCACCCTTTCAATGCCAGCTACATCCCGCGCGCGTGTCACAGTGCCGCAGAGAAGAGCGGCCAGCGCATCACCTGAAGAAATCCATTTGCCTAATAGAATCCTTGTTAGCCATTCTTCAGGCAGGGGCATCGTCTTGCTTTTACCGCTATCACCTGCAGATGGCGAGAAGTCGCTCTTTAGTTTATCCAGGTTGTCCTTTGAAATCTTCCATCGCGTAACCACAGAAGGGACGAGGAGGTAAGGGGCGGGACCAGCCGCTGGCTCAGACAGAACGTGGAAAGGAGGTGGAGCGGCAGGGGAGCGGGAAGATGGCTCAGGAAAAAAGCGGCCGGGCGTACGCGTCCAGTCGTCCTGAATACGGCTGAAATCGACCGGCTCATCTCGCATGAGCTTACTCCAAAGCTCTAGGATATCGAGGAAGCCTCTCAGGTCCGTCACTTGATGGTGGATCGATGTGGCTACGGCTAATGTACCACATGAAAACTGAACGTCGCATGAAAACCTGCTGGCCCTGGCTCGTTTATGACTTACCACCGTGACTTTAACAGCCAGTATAGGAGAATCGGGTGGCAACAAGAGGCCTGGTCGCGGCGAAAGCTCCTCTGAATCACCGGCATAAGGTGTGTCCTTCTTCTCCACCAGGAACGGTGTCCCTTCTTGCTTATCCAAGGCAACAAATAAATCTTCTTCGCTTGCAACGACTTTCCCTGTGACAGGCGGATAGAGTTCGAGGACTTCGGCAAGGGTCGACCTGAGCTTCGCAATGACAGCGCCCACAGAGGAAGGTGGAATGCGGTAGAATCGGTGATTCAGTATCTGAATGGGGCTGCCAAAGCCGTCAAGTCCATGCAAGTCAATCTTGGACGGAGGCGCCGGACGGTTATATCTCTGTGTAGGGTAGACGGTAAAAGCCTCAGTTGACATATTTGATTATACGAAGCCCTAAAAGCAGGACGCGCATTTATAAATGTAAAGCATCGTTCACCCCGCAAACAGAGTACACGAAATTGTTACTGCGGCAATGCGGCGCAGCAATAATCACAATACAAGAGTAATAACTGCCAGAAACACTATAAGGTTTTTCTCACATCAGTCATACAGTCTATTAAAGCGACATGACTCTATGAATGCAGGCCATTTTTTTAGGCAGCACGGACTTTTGGGAGTACATATGTTGCGGCTTACTTATTTCCTTCGTACAGATGCATAACACGAAATAAGAAAGGTCAATACACACAGTAAAGGTGATGCGAGTATGAGAACATATTGGTATCTATTAGGAATCATCTATGCAGTACAGAGTATTGCTCCTCTGGGCGAAACACATATCAACACTTCCCTATGGTCGACTATCTCATACGTACGTGTGACTCTTTCTTACTCTCGTCTCTGCATTTTATACTTGCATAAGTTGGGTATACAATACATCCTCGCCAGCACTGGAAAGCTTCCAATGACTAAGTGAGTGGTAGTCGCTAGTGCCATACCATTCACAAACTATCGCCGCCAAAAGATCATAAATGAATGACTTCAAAGGTGAAATGCGGTTACTAAAAAGGCTGCTTTTTTGGGGGATTGGGTAGCACTTGAATGTACTCACGCCTTACCATTGTCCGAATCTTATTTTTTCACCCAATCTTATCGGTTGACAAATGATCGCTAACAACTTAGTGCTATACAGCTTCTATCTTTAAGCATTTTTATGAGCCAGAAAACAAAAAGATCGCCGATGTCATACATGAATACGGCTTTAGATTGGATAGGTTTCAGACGTTTTCGCGATATATTCAGTTGAGTGTCCTGTTCCCTCATCGTCCCATTTGGCCTTACCAAATAGAGCACAATATTAAATTTTCTATTTTCTTGTGGAGCTTTTCATTGCCCCAACGCGCTAAAATGGGCCTGACGCAATGGTGCACCAATCCAGAGTGGCGTGTGTGATATAAGCTGTTGGTCCCTGTCCTTCAAATCTCTCCTTTTCCTTGTATGCGTGTTACTAAGAGGAAAAAGGGACGATGGTAATACCCGAGAAATGTCATCGCTGGCTAGTTTAACTTTTCACACATGGCACTCAGCTGCAAGAATGTCTATACCAAATGGAGTAAACTTTGTTTTCGGGTCGGAAACGATAAAGAGAAGAAGATTGTGCGACATCAGGGTAAAATTAGCCAAGAAAATTGACACAGAAGAAGTGCAGTAAAAGAGAACAGACAACAAAGTCAGCAAAGGCGCTAAGCAAAAAAAAGAAGACAAATTCAAAAGAGAATGGGGACTGGATCAGCAAATGCGCAAATGTACGCGTACATGCATGTGTTGTACTGAATGTGTTTGTTTATGCTTACCGTTCAGGTGATATCGTGGTGAACAGGTCTTTGTTTTGCGCGTTAGTTTGGATTCTCAGGTTGACTAGTTTCAAAACAAGAGTTAGTAATAGTATATTTTTATATATTTTTATATTTATTTCTTGTATGTATATATACCCACCTGCAAGAACAAAACTTCCCACTGTAGAAATGAAGCCAGACAGAAAGGCGTTGTAAGGAAATGAGCCGGCGATGAGCAAGTAAATAAACTGGAAGATGCCGGACAGCATTATGTAGACGAGATAAAAGTCAATGAGCTTGAGGCTAGCGGAGGTGTCCTGCTTGTAGGCGACAATGAACTTTTGAGCTGCTGAGGTGAACTCCATGACGCGCGAGATTGCAAGGGAAGGGGGAGGCTGGAAGGGATGGCTATGTATAATACAGTAATATGTTATAATACAGTACTGTATGTATGGTGCAGCACAGCGTACAGTATAGTTCAGGACAAGGCAAGGACAGGTACGGCAATAATTGCACTCGGCTGTTTGAACACCGTCAGTTCCCAAGTGCTCCAAACCTTTAATGGGAAAGCCAGCAAAACGAAAAAAAAAAAAAAAAATTAAAAAAGAGCACTTTTTGTGTGTGTGTGTGCGTGTGTGTGTGTCCCTCTTTGCCCTCTCTTCTATTTTTTATTTTCTTTTATTTTTCGCTTCTGCTTCTGCTTTTGCTATTTTCCTCCCTTTCTCTTTACTTCGCGCTTTTCCCCAGCCTTGTCCTCGACATTCAAACCTTCTGTCGGCTCTACTCTGCACTGCCGACCCAAGCGTTGACATGGACAACATCATTCCAAACCACGACTTCATGATACCCTCTAAGCGACAGAGCAACGGAAACCCTGTCCGGAAAGCTGCTACTCCGAATAAGCCGACCACCTCCACAACAGCCATGTCGAGCACCTCCTCTTCTTCCAGGGCAAACGAACCTGCCGCGGGTTCCGTGCCCGAGTTCATTCAAAAACTCTTTCGGTAATTCCACAGCCCTGATTGCTCTTGTTCGATTCCTGTTTCTCAACCTTCTTGCCAGAATGCTCGAAAATAAGTCTTTCCGGCATACTTTTTGCTGGGGCCCTGACGGCACAACCTTTGTCGTCAAGGATACCAACGAATTCTCTAAATCTATTTTACCCAAACACTTCAAGCACTGTAACTTTGCAAGCTTCGTCCGCCAGCTGAACAAATACGATTTCCATAAAGTAAGGAACGCAGACGATGGCCCAAAGCCTTATGGTGAACAGGTAAGAGAAAAAATTACATTATTTGTATAATATTTAAATGATCAGGAGGGGCTTACCAATGGAATATACAACAGGCCTGGGAGTTCGTACATCCAAAGTTCAGACGGGATCGGAAAGACCTGCTTGAAGAGATTCGGAGAAAGACTCCCGGAAAACAAAAGAAGGAGGACAGCGCCAGCAAAGACTCGAATGCGTCTTCATCTTCGTCTTTGGCTGCTGCTAATGCCGCAACCGCTTCTGCCGCCGCCAATGCTTCTTCTACCTCTATTAATATGAACTCGAAAGACACGGCCATCAAACTCGAATCTGATCAGAATGACTCCATATCCGAATTTCGACAGTTGACGGAGTCTCTGCAAGCACGCATCGACCAACTGCAGCGCTCCCAGCTCGAGATGGAGGAGAAAATGACGAGACTCACCCGGAACGACGAGTTGGTCATGACCGAGCTCCAGAACTTTAGCAAGAGCATGCTTGCCAAGGACGAATTGCTTCGTGAAGTGCTCGATCTGGTCGTCAAGCGGGACAAAGGTAATCAAAACTTTTTTTGTGACTTTTGCAAGGAGCTCTGACGGCTTGAGAATAGATTCCACGGTCGATGGCCTGCCGTCACCCGCAACACAGAAGCTCGTCAACACGTACACACAAGTGTCGCAAAACAGTCAGGACCAACTGGGCGCCGTCAAGAAACAAATGGGGTGGGATGGCCAGAACAGCAGTAGCAGTAGCAACAGCGAGTCAGTACCAGCACCCGTTGCTGTGTCCGAACCTGTGCAACCTGTGATACCCTCACAACCGATATCCAATCCGATGCCAGCGCCGTATCCGCCCGATCCGTCTTCAGCGACGCCCTCAGCAGCAGCAGCAGCTGCCGCTGCCAGCATGAATGCAGGAAGTATCATTGGTTCCCCTCTCAAGACGGCCGATGGCGTGACTTTTGTCACTCTCGGCCGTCTTGCCCCCCAGATGGCAACCCACAACGATAAGCCGACCCTGGAAATCCAGCCTCACACACAACCGGCGATGCCGCCAAAATCGGCGACGCCTGGTACGAGCTCGTCCCAGCAGCCATCTGTCGCCGACCCTACATTTACCCCACAACCGACACATACCCTCAGCGTCCGGCGGAAGCCCAACGGTAATGGTGGGTGGACCGTGCCGCCACGCATTCTGCTCGTGGATGACGATTCGGTGTACCGCGATCTGAGTGGCAAGTTGCTGCAGGTGATTGGTTGCACAATTGATCTTGCCAAAGATGGTGTAGAAGCCATCAAGAAAATGGGTTTGGAGAAATACGATCTGATTTTGATGGTAAGTGATTGCCTATACAACGTCATGATTTTTTTTTCGGACGGCTGGCCTCATACAAACGAAATAGGACATCGTGATGCCCAATCTGGACGGTATCTCAGCCACGCGGAATATCCGACAATATGACTTGTTGACACCCATCATCTCCATGACCTCCAATTTTACCGACAACGATATCATGCAATATGTTGGAAGTGGCATGACGGATATCTTACCCAAGCCGTTCTCGAAGCGGACGCTGTACAGCATGCTCGAGAAATACTGTGCCCATCTCAAGGTCATTCAGCAATTTCAAGAGCCTAATGTGGTCCACCGGGGGCTGGGTACCATCATGCCCTCCGATGGGTTCATCGAGGAAATCACATCAAGTAACGAAGTGGCCTCAAGCTCTGCACCCACGTCTGCGGCTGTCATGCCTGTGATTGCATCGTCATCTTCTGCTGGAGCATCATCCTCTTCTTCCGCCTCCTCCTCTTCCTTGTCCTATCCGTCGACTTCCTATCCCACGACTGTATCTCCGGTGCCGACAACGACGCCTTTCCTTTCTCAATGGCCCCAACAACAACAGCAGCCGCAGCAGCAGCCGCAAGCTATCAGTATTATGCCGTCCGATGATGGCAACAAGTTCATGTGGGCCGTGCCCTCGCAGGCCGAGCAAGATGGAAACAATGGCAAAAAGCGGAGGATTGAATAAGTGAATAATAAACGGGAGCAGACATTTTGTAAATATCCAAGCACTTTTCATTAAATCGCATGACCGCAGAGAAATTAAAAATTTTGACCGTCTTGATCCGAGACAGTCCGTGCGCATCCGCGAGTTTCCACATGGCAGTAGCAACTCAGACGTCGTTGCATGACGTGAACCGCAGTCATGTCTTACATCAGAAGCGTTCGCATTTTCACCTCTTCACCAAAGACAGAGCGCAACGAAGAAGGACTTGAAAACACACGCAATTTTATACCCTACTCGTCGCAGTTTAACTGTGCACGGCACTTTCCGGTCTTTCCAATATATTGATGGTTTCTGCGCATACGTCATTTCTAATAGGCCATCGCTACGTTGAATTTTCTCATATTAAATATGTCACGTAGCTATACAAATGTCTTGTCGGACAGAAATGACCATACGGCGCAAGAGGCGCATTTCGCCCGTGTAGTTTTGTTCAGTTGCTCTTTCTACAAATTTACTGCTAATCAGGTAGAAGTTAAAACATTGTATCAGGTCAAACTCCTTTTATGAAAGCAATGAGCCGGTCATCACAAAAGTAAGAGGTATCAGCTGCTCAACATGTTCGTGGAAGACAGGACTTATGCAACGTACGTACCTGCTCATTCCGCCGAACTGAAGGAGAGTCAGGTACACACATAATGAAGGCCGGATCAACGACAGGTACCTCGACAGGTACGCAACGTCACGGTGCTGATGATGATGTTTTCTTCTCAAATATTTGAACGCGTGTCTTAGTGTACAGCCCTCTCGCATTTTTGCGAGTTCGAACATCTACAGTCTCATAAGATACGTACGTATTTCTGGCTTTCATGTGGCGTTCTTTTATAAAAGGTTGAAAGGAAAAAATAGGACGAGTGACATTCTAATTTAGCGAAAATGAAGACAGAGGTAGTTTACAACTTGGCCTTTGCGGGGTCAACCTGGCTAGCCAGCTGCTCATACATGGCGGCGATCTGGGCCTCATAGTGAGCCTTGGCCTGAGGACGCTTGACCTTGAGGGTAGGGGTGAGGATCTCGTTCTCAATGGAGAAGGGGTTGGACTCGAGGTAGATCGCCTTGGCAAATTCAAAGCCGCGCAGCTGAGCTTTCTTGCCAACCTTGGTGAGCTGGTCCAGGACAGCCTTGTTGACATCGGGGTTCTTGCACAGCTCCTGGTAGCTCAGTTTCTTGCCAGCAATGCCGGGCAGCTTGGCAGCCACAAGGGCGTTGAGCGCCTCGGGCTCAGGCACGACGATGGCGACGAGACTGTTCTGCAGCGAGTCACCGTGCAAGAAGATCTGGGCCACAATGGGGTCCTTGGCGTATACGTTCTCGATCTTCTCGGGAGCAATGTACTCACCCTGAGCGAGCTTGAAGATGTTCTTCTTGCGGTCAATGATGACGAAGCAGCCAAACTCGTTGAGGGTGGCGATATCGCCACTGTGGTACCAGCCCTCCTCGTCCAGCGCCTCACGCGTCTTCTCCTCGTCCTTATAATAGCCCATAAAGACATTGGGGCCGCGGATGCAGAGCTCACCGCGGGGGTAGGGGTCGGTAGACAGGTAGTTCATCTCGGGAACGTCTACAAGC
Source organism: Syncephalastrum monosporum B8922 (assembly GCA_000697355.1). Lineage (NCBI taxonomy): Eukaryota > Fungi > Mucoromycota > Mucoromycetes > Mucorales > Syncephalastraceae > Syncephalastrum > Syncephalastrum monosporum. The sequence goes on along the minus strand of JNEN01001207.1, from coordinate 50,464 downwards.
TTGAGCTCGTTGCAGGCGAAGGGAACACCGATATGGCCGGCGCGGTACTCGTTTTCGTTGTGGATGCTGGTAGAGGCGCTGGTCTCGGTGGCGCCGTAGCCCTCACGCATGTCGCAGCACAGAGCAATACGCAGGAACTGCATGACGTCGGGACCCAGAGGGGCAGAGCCGCTAACAATGAAGCGAACGCGGCCACCCAGAGCCTGACGCACCTTGTTGAAGATGATGCGATCCCAGACAGGATGGGTGTTGCCCTTGCCGGCTTCCAGGTTGGCGAGCTTGGCAGCGACAGCACGGCGGGCGATGGCGCCCTTGACACCGGGAGCCTCGACGGTCTTTTGCACGATGCTGGCGTAGACACGGTTCAGGAGACGGGGGACAGAGGGGAAGATGGTGGGCTTCAAGAACTGCAAGTCATCCAAGATCTGAGAGATGTCGCCCGAGAAGTAGCCGATACGGCTACCGCGAGCAAGCGCAGTGAGGTCGATCAGACGGCCAAAGATGTGAGCCAGAGGGAGGTAGGAGATCGTCACATCATCATCGAGGCTGGGGCCCATGTTGTTGTAGGAAGCAGAGCATGCGGCGACAAAGTTGCGGTGAGAGAGCATAGCACCCTTGGGCATACCGGTAGTACCACTGGTGTACATGATGAAGGCAAGGTCGTCGGCCTTGGCATAGTTGTGCGAGCGGCGGTTCTTCTTACCGGCGGCCTCGAGCGCAGTAAAGTCGACGAGGAAGACATCCTTCTCGGCAGCCCAGGCCTTGATGATCTCGCTCTTGGAGGCGGTGCCGTCCGGAACGACGGCATCCTCGAGGGTGTCCATGGAGACGATGGCACGGAGCTTGGGCAGCTTGTGACGCAGCTTCAGCAGCTCAGCAATGTGGTCGGCAGAGCAGATGACAACCTCGATCTCGGCGTGGTTGATAACGTACTCGACGGTGTCAGCACCGAGTGTGTCGTACAGCGACACGGCGTATTGACCGTAGGCAGCACAGGCGAGGTCGGCGATGGTCCACTCGGGGCGGTTGTTGGCCCAGATACCGATGGGCATGCCCTTCGTGCGCGGGTCGTTGAGGGTATGGTTGATCATGTTCATAAGACCCGAGCCAAAGTTCGTGATACGGTACGACACTTGGCGGAAGGTCTGCCAAACGTACGGACCGCGCTCACCCGTCTTGGGGTTGATAGGGCGGTGACCAAGGCACGGACGATCACGCGATGTCTTCAGGCCTGTACACACTGTGTCAGTACAGAGTCAATCTATACGGTCAAGAAACAGCCTACCGTGGTTGAAGAGATCGTACATGGTCTTGACCTTGGGCGAAATGGTCTCTTCGAGCTCTTTGGTCTGGGTGCTACGGTAGATGCCTACATTGCACAGGTTAACGAACTGCAATAGGAAAGTGCAAAGAAAACGTTCGCAGGATTCCTCCTTCCCCGCAAACCCCACACAAAAATCCTAGTTCCTGTACACTTTGTCTCTGCGGGTGCTTATATTTTGTGTGGGGTAAGGTATTGGGGATAGGGCCGGCCCTGCTCACGTAAAACGAAATAGGCTCCACTTGGAAAGAATTCGACGTACCAGTCTGGCCGGGCTTACGCGAGCCAGGAACTTCGTATGTTTGCTTGTCCAAATTGACGGCAGGCATGGTATGTCACTAGTGGAGAGACTCTTGAGGGCGGGAGGAGGTGGTTTTAAGTAGGGAGAGGGTATTTAAGAAGAACCAACTTCATCAAGCCAGGGCTGCCCTCGCTGCGAATATAATGGCGGGGTTTCATGGAATCCTCTTTTCGCTGACAAACGCAAAAAACCCACTGGTCGACCTTGAGGGATCTCCGCTTTCACATGCGTTCTCTCTTTTGCTCTCACGAAGAAAACCCTGCTGCCATACCCGCATCCGATACTTCGTTTTCTCTCCTCTGTTCACCGAAACCTGGACTCCTGCTCTCGAAATATTCACACTGACGACCTCTATTAAGCGTCTTCAGTTCACATATGACTAGATTCTGAATTTTCAACAGCGTTGTCTTTTTCATGTCCTTTCGGCAGTAGTCCAGGTGGGAATAACAGCTCTCGTATTTGTGTCACTGAATAAAACAGACGGGTGGCCTATCTGTAGCATGCTAAATAGACCATAAGCACTGGCTTCATGCTGCTACCCATATACCGGATGGATGATATTTAGAGCTTCTTTTCACTCGACCCCAGACGTATGCCTTTGCACCCACAGTAATGTAGATCTTTAGTAATGTTATATTCCGCTTACACAATAATGTGGAGAAACACCCGGGAATGACATGATCCTCTTTTGACTATATAAAAGAAGTAAATTCGTCGGACTTTTGACATACACATGAAAAATACTGCGTGTGTCACTGGCTTCGTTTTCTACGACTAATTGCTTTCATAAAGTACGACCTGCCTTTGTCATTGCCGTAGTGTATGTACTAGAATTATTTTTCCAGAGAGAAGCAGACATGGGAGCTCAGCACTCACATGCAGCCGTTATATGTGGGGCACAAGCGCGTCTTGCATAAAGCAATGTAGCGGCTGTATGAGGCGGTATGACACAGCTGGCGTACATGACACAAACAATGGACGCCATCGGTAACTATTTTATACAGCATCACGTGATATGGAAACGCTTATATCTTCTGGATGCAAATATATAAGAGCACCATGGGAGGTTTTTCCTAAGGTTTTCCTGCAACTTATTCCTGCCTGTCTACTGTCTAGAGGCCATGTCATCCTGAGAGCGGGATAACGTACGCATACACAGATGAAAAAATGCGCTTATGCATGCACAATGGGCATCGCGAAACTACGTAGAATGCAGAACAAGAAACACTTTTTCTTTATAGAAATAATGAAAAAAGAGGCAAGAAAGCAGAAGCAGTTTAGCATTAAGGGACAAGGAGGCATTATAGCACTAAATAGTAAAAGGGTATATCTACAGAGATGAAATAAAAAGATAACTGTTCAAGGGAATCTGTACAAGAGAGATTAGGGAGAATTTTAAGCTTCAATAAAGTTGGAGATGGTATCAAGGACTTGATTCTGCCATTTCGACTTGAAGAGAAACCAGCCGTGGTCCAAACCAGGCATGATGACGGAATCGATTTGGTTGCGTTGCAAGTAAGCATGTGCGCGGGAGGAGTTGACGATGTTGTCGTATTCAGATAAGAAGATTTTTGTGTTACGTGGTACGGTGGTGTGGGTGTGGGGCTGTTCAGGTACCGGAGGCGACACGTACAGAGCAGTCTGGAACCAATGGAAATGGCGCGAGATATAGTGTGAGATGTACAGCTCGCTCGACGCAAAGTACTTGACGATACTCTGTGAAAGGAAAAGACATGTAAGTCAACGGCAATTAAAAATTAAGCTTCTCTTTCTCTAACACACCTCACTGGCTGTCTTTGGGATGCGGTAGACAAAGTTCACGCAAATGTCCTTGTAGTGAAGCATGAAACAGATGGGATCAAGCAACACGGTTCCGGAAATGCAGCGAGGGATATGCTTCAGCGCCCAAGAAGTGACGGCGGTGCCAAGCGAGTGAGCCACAAAGACAGCGTCCGTAAATCCGTGAAAATGGAGCATTCGTTGCAGATCATCGGTCGTTTCTTGCATCGTTGGGACGTCTGCGGTGCATCGCATCGACACAAACGGCAGTTCAACGCAAAACACCGGGGCATCGAAGGCCAGCAGATCCCGTACGAATTTCAGGTAGGGCATCCAGCCGGGGCCGATGCCGTGGATGAACACGATGGGTTTCTTTGTGCGGTCACCATCGCGGAACCAGTATGCAACTTTCTCCGTACAGCTGGAAGTCGTCGTCAGGATAGGAGGAGTGGCGGCGGTCATTGTTGCAGGATCGTGCAGGGAGAACGAGGAGGGCACGTCAGGGCCGTGTTTCTCCAAACCCCACGATGAGAGCAGGTAGTTGGCGAGCTGATGCAAGCCAAAGACGAAGAGGTAAAACACCAGCGGGCGGTGGTACGCCTGCACAGGGTCGAGGGTGAGGCGAACAGCGACTATGTCTTCGTCGTATCCTTCTTCCAAATGGACGCCGAAACGTGTCTCAAAGTCATCAATCATCGAATACATTTCCAGCGAAAGGGCTTCGTCTTCCAATACATTCTCGAGCGGCTGCGCAAAAAAAGCCCATGCAATCCTGAAGAGGGGGAAAGGAAGGGTTCAGACAAATCAGCCGACCCGGGAAAGAACAGGACTTACCATTCTGCGAGGTTTTCACGCCGGATTTCATGTCGCGCAGGATGTTGAAGAGGGTCTTTGGCTTTCATGAACCAGCCCGTCAAATATTCGTCGATATCGTCAATGTTTGTAACGCAATTGTGATACAGCTTTCGTCGCTCTTTCAGGTCGGGAAAGGTTGGTTGTAAGTGACCTTGCATGCGGTCGCGTGTGATTTGGAAATAGACGTAGAAAATGAGCTCGCAGCCCAGCCAGTAGTGTAAAAAGACGTTTGGCAGAGCATGGTTGGTCATGAACAGGGGAGTTTCAGTGACGATATAATAGACGTAATAGACGAATGCGAGTGGAGCAACCGCTGTTTGGAGTAGAGCGAGAGCATAGATGATGTGCCTCGCTACGAACGAGTTAGGAATCATGAGTGCGAATTGATGGCATGCACGAAAAAAAAAAGATAGCGCTGGTTTTATATAGGGAAAGAGGAGAAAGAAAGTGAAAGAAGGCCTTCACATGCTGGTGCTCCCCCACGCTTTGTTCCCCAAACCCTCGCAGAGCTAAGCGGAGTTGATGCGGTTGCACGATTTGATTGGCTGGTGGGAACCAAAAAAAAAAAGGACTTGGCGGAGTGCTTCGGCTTTGCACCCAAAATATCATCATGACGGCGATAAGGTGTCAGTTCCTCGGCTCCTTCACTTGCCACATGGCCTTCTGTGCAACGCAAAAAATCCAGTGAATTCGACTTACAGGTACGTCAATACAACAAAAAAGCCGTATCATTTATATTGCTTGGCAATGTTGATAAACACCAGGGTACCGGTAATTTGGATTGCCGTGCTTCCGGATTCGATTCCCGAGGAAAAAAAGTATATAGGTCCGGACCCGTTCCACGTAAAAGTAGGTGCATCCGAGCCTGAACGGAAAATGCCGTCGGTGGTTTCCATGTACTTACTGCCCGCATGGAACACCACGCCTTTACTGTATAGCTTCGATTGTATACTTTCACCGTAATCAATCGATCATCTTTTGAGTCATCCACTATGCACAGCAATGCTAATAGTTTTCAGCAAATTTTTTTTTCTTCTTGTCCGCAGTGAGCTGATATGATCGATCTGCCCTTTTCTTTGGGGTATATCGAAAATCTGTGACCACTTCAGTTCCACAATAGTTGAACACATGCAACATGACGCATGCACGCCATCCCCAGCCAAATCTCTTTCCAATAAGCTTATGCTGTAGGATGCATAAGATCAGTTGAGATGCAGTGCTTCCATACCACAACATGCATAATATGTCATACCAAGATAGATGTTTATCTCTGAATATATGAGCAATAATGGGTCTAAATACTCTACTACAAATTAAATACGGAATGGGTGCGTTATTATATATCATCCATTAGATCTTCATCCAGCCAGCGTTCCATTCCTTGACGATCTTCTTGGCTTCAGAAATGTGGCCATGCTCAACGAGGATCATAACAACACCACGAATACTGCTCTCGAGCGCGGCACTGATCCAGGCGTGCTTGATATCGGTATGCTCGCCAATAAAAACGAGGCCCTTCTCCATGTTGAAATAGGATGGCATGTAAAGCTTGTGCTGGCCAGCTTCGGGCTCTGCCCAGGAGCCTGACTCAAACTCATCGAGGATCCAGCATTTGCGGTTGTAGTTGCCAGTGTACTGCTCCTTCACAATATCACCATGCAGCTCGACCATGTCTTCCAGGACGCGTGCCACGTGCTGCTCCTCGGTCATAGACGCAAAACGAAGACCAAAGTTGCCACTGGCATAGCTGGACAGCATGACACCAGGACCGTCAGAACCGATGTCGTAGCTAGGGTAACAGACCGAACCGGAAATCAGGTCGGTGGAATCGCAGCCACCCTTGATAGGCTTCTCGAGCTTCTCCCAGAAGCGCGTCTTGAATTCGAGTGCTACCTTGCATGCTTGACTGTAGCCAAGGTTTTGGATGGCCTCGGACAGAGTAAATGAGAGCTCTATGCGTGAATATGGTTAGTACAAAAATTCACACACAAAAAACTGTTTGTGCATCTATTCACTTACCAGGCATATGCCAGCCGCGGACGATTGTGAAAGGTGCGGCAACAATGACGTTGTCAAACTCTTTGGACTCGTACTTTTCGTCATATGGGCTTTTCTTCCACTGTACAGAGACCTTTTTGCCATCATAGTCAATCTTGGAGACACGCGTGTTAAACGTGACTTTATCACCCAGGACAGGGCCAAAGGCTTCGGGGAGTCGGTTTAAGCCACCTTTGATGGTGCGCCAGTCGCTGGCACTGAAAGTATAGACATCGTACATACTGCCCCAGATCTGACTTGCCGATCCACCCGTGCTAAGTTCGGTCGCATTGAGGCTCACACCCATCTTGTTGTGCATCCAGCCCCACTCGGACCAGTCATCATAGCCCTCCTTGATTGCTTTCTATGGATGTATTGATACAGTGAGTCGGACCAACTGATAAATAAAAAGTGTACTGCTCTTACATCGTGTGCTTCATAGAGATCTTTGGACATGAGCAGGTCCCAGTCGCTCGTGTAAAACTCAGAGGTGGCCTTGTCTGCTTCGTCAGAGAGCTCGGAAATACCCTTTCCTTGGATGCTAAGCGTGCTGTTCTTGGAAATGTCGCCGACGGTAGGAACACTGCCGTCGGGAAGACGGACACCGTTCTTGTAGTACAAATTGCTATAGACGTGCATGCATGAGCTTAATTCTCTTCTTCTATGGAAAAAGCGAGACACTTACTTTTCCATTGATTGAATCCATTTGATAAATTCGACTTTGTACTTGTCTTCGTGCTTGTTCTTCTTGTTCAAGTCATCAGCCAGCTGGAAGACAATATCGTGATCGGTGACAGGGAGCGTCTTGTTCTTGTACTGGAAAGCCACGGGGAACCGCATAGGACCTACGTATTTCTTAGCAGATGCGCCAATCAAGGCAGACGATGCTGTAGATGATATGCATACCCATTTCTTGATACAGATGTGATGAGTTGAAGTAGGCGGTATGAACACGGCTAGATGATTCATCGGTCAATGCCTTTCACCACAGAGGAATCATCACCTTAGAAACTTACCCGCCAAGTCGATCGTTAGCCTCAATGATCTCGTAGTTTGAGAAGCCAGCTTCATCAAGCAAGTAGCCACTAAAGAGACCGGCCATACCAGCACCGACGATGCCAATTTCTGAAAAGCCGAGTGAGTCGTCGCATACGTTGACTGGCATCCAGGCACTTACTCGTATCTTTGCTCTTGGCTGCTGGTGAGCTACGCTTTTCCATGTTGGATTTATAATACTTGACAGCATCAAAGTACATGTCCTCGAGCTCGGGATGGCCGCGCTTGTACAGTTTCTGGGGAATAGTATAGGACTCACTCTTTGCGATGATCTTGCCATCAGCATCAGTTGCTGTAAGGCAGCCTCCCGTTGCGTCGGCAGGCACGAGCCAGGCGAACTTGGTGGGCTGGAAGTCAGATGTGATATCGGTGGTACCGATGACGTGCTCTGGCGTGCCTGAGTCACAGTTGCTCAAAGCGAGCGTCATTTCACCGCTAATGACATTGGAGCCGTAGTCCAAATAGATGTTTGTTAGAGAATCAGCCTGGAGCTCATCGTCGACATAGATCTTGGCAGTAGACGTCGGGGCGGCCATGGCCTGCAGAGCTGCAGTAGCCAGAAGAAAAAGCGAGGTGGCAGTAGTTTTGACCATAGAAATGAATAAATGTAAACAAGAATAGGGCGTATATGTCCTTGACCATAGACCCTTTGCATGCCTATTTATACGCCAAACGCATGCGCAGTGTCCTGACGAGATAATGGCCACCGAAGCCCGGACTCTATGTACAAGAGATTACGATAAACATTATCAATTCGCCCGGTAAAGTTGAACGGAAAGGCAGAGCTTACATATACTGCGCACTTAACAATGAGATGGAGGTCTGCCACAATCGAAGTTGACTTGGCACGCGTTATCTCCTATCATTCTTCTGGTCATAATTATCATATCCCCCTATCGATTCTTGATGTACCACGTCAATATTTCCCATGCCAGACGACATTTAATGATAGAATGAGTAAATAAGAGACGTCTATGGTTCGTTCATTGCGTGGAAAAGAAGATTGTCTAAAGGTTACGAAATGCTAGCATACATTCATTTGAGCAATTGATTTTCGAACGCTAAAATAGGACCCGATGCTTGAATGATAGAAACCCAAGAAGTGTAAACAAAGGGTCAGTGAGGCGGTTATATTAGTAACAAGGTGTGCCTGGCGATCGCTGATATGCGATATTCTGGCAAGATAGAGGAGATAAACGGGAGCCCGAGTGCTCGGTGGCGGTTTGTGTCACCCACCGTATCTTGCAATTTCAGTGGGTATAGATCTCGTTTTCGGCACCCCACTTTGAGCTTAGATGCTTGGGCTGGACATGCTTTAGAAAATGGAGTCGCCATTCACGGATGAAGTGTTCGAGCTGCGGCCACCTCTTGCGTCCATCTTCGATGGCTTCTTCTTTCATGAGCTCGTTCACGATGGTCTGCCCATGCTCGGCAAAATCCGGTCCAGGATACATATCTTTAAGCTCGCAGCACTTTTCGAGTATTTGGTCCCACCGCAGGCAGGCCCAGTCCTCCTTATCTTGACTGTATTTCTCGACAGCGCCCTTCAGTTCAGCGAGGCGCGCTTCGGGAATCTTGCTCTCCGCATCTGGACGTAGCAGTGCTGACGCGGCTTTTCGGGCAACCCGATTCTCAGGTACCATCACCCATCCTTTGCCTTCGAGCGGCACGTCGTACTTGACAGCGAGAGCCTTTTTGAATGCCATGGCATGACGCTCGTATTGATCATGACAGTGTTTGCATAGCAATAGCAAGTCCCGGCTCTGCGAGTTTCAATAGCGAATTTGAATCAGTATGATGCATCCTGTTCTTTTTGTCTTATCTTACCGACTTTGATTTGATATTTAATGGCATGCATCGACGGTAGACGTCAGGTACTATCACGATAACGATATATGATGTATGATGTATGATTTAGGAACCATGTGATCTCCTACTGTTAGAGCCTACCAACGTGGTGGAGAGTCAGCCCCTTCAAGGAAGCGCAGGCGACGCACTGGTTAACTCGATCTTCCATCATGTAGTCTGAGTCTGAGTGGCCCTGACCCTTCGGTTCAAATGTCAGCTGGATCGCCTTTTCTTCGGTGTCGCACCGCTTGGCGAGATCCCGAGCAAGATACCAGTCTGCCTTTTTCCTGTTCAATCGTCATCAACAGGGCCAACCTTCTGGAATGCGTCCACTTACAGACTGCATCGGAACATGCGTTTGCCTTGCTGGGAGTAGACGGTCCAGTTTTCGTAAATGACACTGGACTTGCGACTTGGCATCGCAACAGGCTTTCCCGTGCGTGGCATTTGTGGGTGCAAAACAAACGCCTTTTCGGGCAAGCATCACAATTCCCGACAGTTATTGCTGATTTCTCCTCCCATAGTGCACGTTGTTTTCCTTTCTACTTGCTCTATTTCCACTCGTTCCTCTTCCCTCATGTCTTCTCCTCAGGACAGCTCTAATGGAGAGGCTTCCCGCGCTGCAGAGGAGACCGACGGCATCACAAAATGGATAGCAGAATTTGTCTTTGGCAAGTCAGAGCCCACGCCACAGCCGCAGCCCGAGAATGATATGCCCGTGAGCTCCGTCAGCCCTCCCGTCGCCTCACATACCTACACGAGCCCTTTTCGAAGCAATGAACTGTTGCCACATACCACTGAGACTCCACCCGCGCCACCGCCTCGTCGCAGACACCAGGAGCTACAACAGCAGCAGCAACAGAGGCGCTATATGGCGTCTGTCTCACCTACAGCCGCAGCAGCCACCACGCAGCCACCAGTCACTGCAGCACGATACCAGCACCGTAACAATCGGATATCAGCGGCGAGCACATTAGTAGACATGGATCCTGCGGAAGAAGAGGGATACCATAAGCGTCATTATGGCCCCGCTCCTGCACACACAACCCGACGTTATGCAAAGAAAAATATTCGACTCACAGACGGTAACCTCGTCATCGAACGTCCTCTTCCCGATCGTCTGTTGAGTGCCATACCACGCAAGGCCCATGAGTTTAGCACGATGCGGTATACGGCAGTGACCTGCGAGCCTGATGAGTTTCCGCACAAGAATTATACTTTACGGCAGCAACATTATGGACGTTCCACAGAGCTTTTCATTGTCATGACCATGTATAATGTAAGTGAAAAAGCTAGTATGTCACTCATTTCTGTTTGCTCATCCACCACCAATATAGGAAGATGAGGTTCTCTTTGTGCGCACTATGCACAGCGTAATGAAGAACATATCACATCTTTGTAGCCTCCAGAACCATCGCATCTGGGGCCCAGATAGCTGGAAAAAGGTGGTCGTCACTATAGTGGCAGACGGACGCAAGGTGATCAACAAGCGGGTGCTGAGTGTTCTTGCAGCCATGGGTGTGTATCAAGAAGGTGTGGCTAAAAACATGGTCGATGATAAACCCGTCAAAGCTCATCTTTACGAGGTAAAAATTTTGACCACCTCATGGCGCCATAAGCCTAAGTCTTGCTCTTCTTTTAGTTCACCAGTCAGATATCCATTGACCAAGACATGAAGCTCAAAGGCGCAGACAAGGTACCGTGCTAGCCGCGTATATCAGGCAGTAAGCCCTCATATCGTTTCCTAGGGAATTGTGCCAGTACAAATCCTGTTTTGTCTCAAGGAAAAGAACGCAAAAAAGATCAACTCGCATCGATGGTTCTTTAACGCTTTTGGACCGTTGATCAAGCCAAACGTATGTGTCCTCCTCGACGTCGGAACACGGCCGAGCTATATCAGCATCTATCAGCTCTGGAAAGTCTTTGATCGACATGCGCATATCGGCGGTGCCTGCGGCGAAATCCGTGCCATGCTGGGTCCAGCCAACAAGTATTTGCTCAATCCGCTCGTCGCCGCGCAGAATTTTGAGTATAAAATGTCCAACATCCTTGACAAGCCCATGGAAAGCGTCTTCGGCTACATTTCGGTTCTCCCCGGCGCTTTCTCCGCTTATCGTTATTGTGCCATCCAGAACGACATTAATGGACACGGACCTTTGGAAAAGTATTTCAAGGGCGAAGCGCTTCACGGAAGTGGCGGGCTGTTTGAGGCCAACATGTACCTTGCAGAAGATCGCATTCTCTGTTTTGAGCTCGTTGCTAAAAAAGGCGAACGCTGGCTTCTTCATTATTGCAACACGGCGTATGCTATTACTGACGTCCCCGATCAATTGCCTGAATTTATTTCGCAACGTCGACGCTGGCTCAACGGAAGCTTCTTTGCGGGCGTGTATAGCCTCTGGAATTTCCGGTCCGTATGGAAAAGTCGACATTCATTCACGCGTATGGTGCTCCTCGCGATCGAAACAGTGTATAGCGTCATAAGCCTTTTGTTCAGCTGGTTTGCTCTAGTAAGTCACACTGAAGTACAGCGTGTATGGTTGAATTGTTTATATAATATTTCGATAGGGCAACTTCTATGTGACATTCTATTTTATTACCAAAAGCTTGACCGATGAATCTGTCGATCCCTTTGGTAACGGATGGGGAGCCCGAATATTCGATGTGGTGCGTTATATCTATCTTTTTGTCGTGGTTGTCGTTTTCATTTGCTCTTTGGGGAACCGACCACAAGGGTAAGTGTCCAACTAGGACCATGAACAAAGTATCTCATTATAATGTGCATAGATCAAAATGGCTTTTTACAGCTTGCCTTATCGTATTTTCCCTCATCATGTGCTACATGCTGTTTGCTTCTTCTTGGCTCGTTTATCAAGGTATCCAGGCGGCCAACGAAAGCATTCATTGGACAGGCGATGCTGGGGCAGACATCCGACTAGCACTGGATAACCCAGGCCTCCGCAACATGCTGGTCTCTGTTATGGCAACGTATGGTCTTTACCTTGTATCCAGTCTGCTGTACGGCCAACCGGGGCATATGATCACAAGTTTTCTGCCGTATCTCATCCTTCTTCCGGGATACGTCAATATACTCAATATTTATGCGTTTTGCAATACGCACGACGTCAGGTAAGCCAACAAGCTCATTATGAGGACTTTTTATTCATCGGAGATGCGCAGCTGGGGCACCAAAGGCGATTCTGGCATTTCGCGGGATTTGGGTGTTGTCAAGAAGAGTAAACCAGAGGATGGCGGAGAGGCTACGGTCGAGATCCTGTTACCCGCCGAACAGATCGATATCAATAGTCAATACGATGACGCACTTGAAGAGCTCGAAAAGAAAAATGTGGAACTTCCGGTACGTATCAAAATAAAAGGCAATGCTTAGTTTTGCTTATCTGCTCGTTTCTTTTAGGCGCCTCCTCCAAGGCAGCAAGAAGATTATTACCGCTCATTCCGCACGCACCTCGTGCTCCTTTGGATCGCGTGCAATGTGATTCTTGTTGCGCTCGTGACGTCCAGCCAGTATAATACGCTCTACGTGGAATCAGCAGGGACTACATACATGGCCGTGATCTTATGGACTAACGCAGGACTAGCTGTTTTTCGTTTTCTTGGATCTGTCATGTACCTAATATTACGTCTTTTCTCTGCATCATAAAATCATTTGTATACCTATATTATGCACATCCTTCGTAAGGGCAAACCGATTTTATGAGAATCTCGGAACCAAAAAAGCTGAGGGCGTCGTTATGGAAACAGTATGGATATAAGGAATAACAGAAGGTGTAATGATATATATATATATACATGGCAGAAGGGCGAGGTTATTATACTGTGGCGACACCAATGCGTTGTGCCAGACGCTGATACTGTTCTCGTGCAAGTTTTCTTTGGCGCCAAAAGACGAATATGACAGCAGCGACAGCGACAACAAGATTGGCGGACTGTAAGAGAAAATGCGGTGAGATAGACGAAGCTGAACGGACACTGGTGACCCATACCTCGAAGCGAATAATTTTCCAGCGTTCAATGCGCTTCACATGAGGACATCCGCGGAAAGTGGGTAGGGTAATAGAGTCTGGATCCAAGGTTGCGTTTTTCTCTGGTGCAAAGTCAGGATCGTCCCACTCGCAGCGGACAGGTTCCTTGTTGCCGTATTCCATGCAATGCGGTACTGTTTTCTGATAGCCAGACACAATTGAATACTTCTAGTGCCTATGACGATAAACGGCAGCGAACATACCTTTTCCAGAGGAGTGCAGACATCGCATTCACCGATGGGAGTGCAAGTGTAAGTAGGAGCCTCTACATCCTCGTGGGAGTGGGTGTAATTGCCGAGATGGACACCCTTATTCACTGCATTCGGTTCACTGAAAGGGGGTGCCCGTTTATATTCGAAGCCTAGGCAGGACGCAACGAGGTAGCTGTTCTCCAGTCTCTTGTTCAGTAAACGAGTGACTCGTCCCTTCAAGCAGAACATACACTGTAACCAGCCAAAATGCCAGCATCGGCTTCATTGTCAAGCAGAAGCGAAATAAACGCTAGATACTGTGGTCAAGATTTGACCCCGTCTCAGTCCATAATTTTTATCAAGGTCGGCCATTCAAGCTCTTTCTTCTTGGGCTGGATATGCAAAACAAATCGCTGTGGCAAGCTTACAAAGCACTTCACCCACGTACGCGCGTTTGGATTGGCGTTGGTAAGTACACAACAGGACACGAATGCAGTTCTTATTGCACAGTCTCATTTCTGAATTGCTGCTATTGTCATTAGGTGGTATGATCGTTGCCACTGTGGGAATGGGCCTGTCAGATTATCTGGAGAAGACGTACCCTGCCACCGAGCGCGAGCGAGAACAGGCTGAACTACTCTCCCCCGTCACCGTTGTTGACAGACACCCGGACAACAAAAATGCATAGCACCTAATCTTTCTGACTTCACTGTACTCCCCTAGTTCTCCACGGCGCATGACTCCTATCATTTGTGCACCTTTGCTTTTACTGTATTTTAATGCATTTTCATGAACCCTTCGCTTTTGTCGTACGTGACTCGTTCGTCCGCGTCCTATAATGTGAGTGAGCGTCTCCCGTCTGCTGCTCAATATTATTGCCACTTGCCGTTGATCTCAGGGTCACTACTTCCTGCTCACAAAGCTGGTGAAGCCTTCGCCTTGTATTTTGTTGCGCACATTAATAAAGGCGTGTAGTGACATACTACTAGATGCATACGCTGTGGGCAAAAGAAGGACCAGAAACACCAGGGAAAGAAATAGGCTTTATCTTTTCCTATTGATAGTGGCAAGAGACTGCTCATGTAACGATTAGTAAAAGTGTAAGGCGTGCTGATACCCAATCGAGACATGATAAACCACCATACATACACCTTAGAAAAGAGACAGCGATCCGATGTATGAGGAAGAGAAGCCAATGGTTTTAATTACAGAACATATTCTTTCTAACAAAAACGAAAGAATATATGTAACTTTTAGGCATCTGCAGCCATCAGGTAACGTGTCGTGACTTACAGGCCTATATGATAATACGTGGTATTGGACACAACAACGAGTTAGGGGTGTTAAAGAATGATATTTTCACATTGGCGTTAACATCCTGGTGAATGATACGGAGCTTGTTACCGGCAGCATGCAATTTGCGCGTTGCCAGTAACATATCTGCTGTTGCTGGACTGTAAAAATCACATATCCGTCATTTGATGGGCTTTACGTAGGATAAGCAATGGAAACACAGCTTTTTTTACCGCCCCGAACAGTGCGACCGTCCCTCATTGTTAAGGCAGTGCAGCATATATACAAATATGGCCAATAGTCAAAACATTCGTTGACCATTTTCTTTCTTGGTTACTTGTCAATTATGAGGTGCTGCTTACTTGACACATCGACACAGCCACAGTAGACAGGGTTGTAATTTTTTATTATTATTCATGAACAACAAGCCTTCATTATATAGTTTAAAAAGGGACTACTACTCTAATCTCTCAAGCGTATCGTATGAGGAAGATCAAACGAAGCAATTAAGCTGATGAACATATCTATGCAAGTCGGCGTTTCTTGGATCTAATAATACGCCGACTTCATCCTCGTCCCGTTCGCGTACTGACCAGAATATCCCTCCTGTTGGCCCTTGCTCCAAGGTAGCTTTCCAAGATACGTCGCCACCAGAGGACCGCATGGTGTCGACGTAATCCCAGCTGCTGCTGCTGCTGCTGGGTTGGCCCGCGCGCGCTACGGGCAGTGAAACTAG
The DNA here is from genome assembly GCA_000697355.1 of Syncephalastrum monosporum B8922. Taxonomy (NCBI): domain Eukaryota; kingdom Fungi; phylum Mucoromycota; class Mucoromycetes; order Mucorales; family Syncephalastraceae; genus Syncephalastrum; species Syncephalastrum monosporum. The sequence continues at coordinate 35,004 of JNEN01001207.1, read as the reverse complement.
GTTGGCCGGAGTTCATCATCGCTCTGTACCTCGGGCGATACGCATGGCGAGGGTTCGCCCGGGAACAACGACAGGGCGGGGGTGATGCTGTCCATCGTGACGAAATAGCAGCGTCGAGCCCAAACGTGCGGAGGGGTATCGCAGCAGAAAAGGCTGCTGTTTCTTGGGCGATAGGCGTCTCTTGACACTGTACTTGGTCGAGGACACCACGAAGGTCAGTACGACGGGTACGTCTTGGTGCAGACGTGCTGCCGACAAGCTGTACGAGATCAAACGCCGTATATAACCGTCATCGATGGTGTGCTGCACCTCCAGCAAGATCGGTGGACCAGTGCGGGAGGTACTCACGTATACGACGTCCGATCTGGTACGGTCGGGCCATTCCGTTGGCGAACAGAACAAGACCACCCGTCCCAGACAGCATTCTAAGTGATGCGATAAAGCAACAATCAGCATCATCAATAGGAACTAAGAGATATATCCACTTACAATCAAGGACCGCAATCGGGACCGACCGGACGGTCAATCCCGCTGAGGGATGGCAGTACAGTTCCGGAGAGACACCGAGAGGCTGGATCGACATTCCTGGAGTTTCGGTATTATTCAAGGAATATAACAGCAGAGCAGAGCACACACACACACACAGTTGTGACCCTGTCCTGTCTATGAGGATGGCGGTGCGAGCTGGGCGGCTGCGGTAATTTCTGCCTGCAGCGGCTGAAGCGCAGCTTCCCGCTTCAAGACGACGAGGCGAGTCCCTGGGCATGGTCACTCAGGGACATAACGGTTCCAGAGCGACAAGGCAAGCTCTACAAGAATGCTAAAAGTCAGTTTAAGTCAGTTTGGCAAGATAAAAGATGCTGTTGTATATACCTATGGTCTCTCCATAATGGTATTGGACTCAGGGATGTCTGTGTCCAATGGCACACCTCAGGTGTTTGGCTTGAATGATACGCTGCAGCGATGGTGTTGGGCGTCGCGCGTTCCTTAATGTTGCGCTCCTCTTGAGTATGCTCCAATGGCTGCGGTCGATACCTCGTCCAAAGGACGGATGTGGCCGGCTCCGTGCAAAGTGCCCGTGTATGGCTGACCCTCATCGTTGTATAGTAAGAGATCCAGTGGTGTACGCATGTCTATATAATAAAACTTGCGTTAGCAATAAAGTCAATTAAATATCTTGGCAAGGTACTTACTTATGCAGTTTGCTGCATGTTGGCAGCAGTGATAAAGAGGTGCCCGCTGCTTGAAAGCATTTATGGCTGTCCACCGATAAAAGTGACTTCGTGCCAGTACTGCGTAGCGCGCAGAGCTAAATCGTCACACGTGCGGTGTTGCAGACCTTTCCTTGAGCCTGATCTGAGAGCGCTTGACTGTAGAACCTTGGGCGTACCATGTATGAGTATGTAATATAGAGCCATAAATTGTTTCCTTACCTGCTGTTATGATGGGTTTTCTTTTCTGCATTAGACTGGCTATTATGAAGAGACAAAGTCAAAGTCATATGCCGTTCCCCAGGACGCTACATAGATAGATAAAATGAGTATCCAGCGTATACAATAAGGGCTGCAATACTTACCAGATAGTACATGTATGTCTCCTTCTTCGATCCTTTTCCTCTTCTTTTCTTCTTCATCCTTTTTTTTTTTTTTTCCTTTTTTTTGAAATGTAGCTTGAGTGTGTGGAAATGTAAATCGAATCCCATTGGGCAGGCGTTTAAACAGTGTGGTCATAGGGTTGTGGCGTGCATCATGTGTCAAGCTCTGTCTGGTATTGTTCGTTGTCGTATCGCGGTGTTACACGATGGTCTGGATCCCAGGATGAGCGGGTCGATCGAGTTCCAACTTGTGTCAAGATTACTTACTGTTTCATTTATTTTGCAGAAGTATTGCAGAGACCAGAATATAGGTATCGCCTTTTGCTAGGGCCGCAGGTGGGGTACTGCGTTGTGTATCAGCCGCGGCCGTGGGATTGATGCTGGAGATAAGGTCGATGTCAACAACACGTCTGTGTGGAGCATATGGTGCCATGCATGCAGGAGAACAATGAGAAAACTTACACGTCGAATGAAGAGTGTGTGTGTACTCTTCCTAGAGAGGCCTCAGACTTTGATGGTCACCTTGAGTCCAGGTCGCCTTATTTGCCTCGTGCTTGCTGCTCGATGTATTTTGTTCTTGGTTTGTGCGATAAGAGTAGAATGACTTGCATGTTGTTTTGTGTCGTGACAGCTGTCAGAGATCGACAATAGACTTGTGCGACGTGACCTTGGGACGTGTGCATAGACGCGAGCAAGGCCCATGGCGTTTGTCTGATTGCAAAGGAATGAGAATGAGATTCATAACCTGAGATTCGTCATTCAAGACGCTTACTTTTGTGAGAAGGCTTCGAGAAGAGAGAGGTGGCGGATGGCGAGCTTTTGCTGCGGTTTATATGTCGTTGTCAGTACACCGGCTTTCATGCGCTGGGTCAGATAATCACGCGCTCGCCTTATTCAGCTGGCGACAACACGTTCTTTTTTGTTTCTTTGCTCTTCTGTCGACTCCATTCATGTGGTTTCATGTGGTCGATGAGCTTCAGCAAGTCTTCACGACTCATTGGAGATTGCGCGCGAACATGAGCGAGTACGAAGCCGCGTCAAGACGTTTGCTCCCTTTCGCGCCCTTTGCGAGTTGCACCGTGGGTACGTACAAGCTCCATTGGCGTTTGTTACCTGAACTCTTTTCCTTACTGCGCGCATATACTTTTGGACCCGCCTTCTTTCCGCCACTCCACTAGCTCTGGGATGATATGGAGATACAAGGCAGCTTTCGAAGCCGGCAGCTCTTTTAAAACGCTCCATCAGACTGTTTACGAACTCAGTGCTGTTGTCTAATTGCCGTATACGAGGTAATCCAAACTTGCAGAATACTTGTACAGGCGCGCTGACGATCGTATGCAATTGCTTATCCATGATGGGTCTCAAGATGCAAATCCGTGTGTGCAGGTCGACGAGCACCGACGGGTGGATGTTGCCTCTCGCGGACGCGTACGATGGTCCCCCGAGGTCAGTGGCCTAGTGCTTGCTCTCTAGGTATGTAACTGGACGCTCCATCTTGTCTTTTACTTCTGCTTGTGTGTCAATCCTGACCATGTATACGTTTCGCATCATGTATTTTACCGTCTTCAGCGACTGCCAAGGGTGCAAGGGCGTGTGATGCAGGGAACTTCGATTTTTGGAATGTTACCAGTAACATCTTCAAACGCTTGTTTCCGGCATCATGTCAGCCAATCCCAACCTCCGCAACAAAGTGGAGTTCGACTTCGTCCTGCCCTTCCAGCACCGCCCGGGCACGGATCTCCTGTCGAAGCACGTCCTTCTCGACAGCTCCGTGCTCAAGACCGTCGTCTCCACCTTGATTGGTATTCACTCATGATACAACATGGAGCGTGCAATGGCCTTACACTTTGCTTTGTTTTTGTAGGCGCCCAAGCTGCCGACGAGTACGGTGCTTCGCCCACGGAATGGCCCGACCGTACCAGATCGGACGTCGTATACGTGAGCACCTCCCGCACTGGTCCACCGATCTTGCTGGAGGTGCAGCACACCATCGATGACGGTTATATACGGCGTTTGATCTCGTACAGCTTGTCGGCAGCACGTCTGCACCAAGACGTACCCGTCGTACTGACCTTCGTGTTGTCCTCGACCAAGTACGATATCAAGAAACGTTTATCGAGCAACCAGCGTCAGCCTTTATTGCTGCGATACCCCTCCGCACGTTTGGGCTCGACACTGCTACGTCGTCACGATGGACAGCATCACCCCCGCCCTGTCGTCTGTTCCCGGGCGAACCCTCGCCGTGCGTATCGCCCGAGGTACAGAGCAATGATGAACTCCGGCCAACCTAGTTCCACTGCCCGTAGCGCGCGCGGCCCAACCCAGCAGCAGCAGGAGCAGCAGCAGCAGGAGCAGCTGGGATTACGTCGACACCATGCTGTCCTCTGGTGGCGACGTATCCTGGAAAGCCATCTTCGAGCAAGGCCGACAGGAGGGACACTTTGGTCAGTACGCGACCTGGACGAGCATGAAGTCGGCGTACTATAGATCTAAAAAAACGCCGACTTGAATAAACATGTTCGTCTTTATTGCTTCATTTAAAAATATTATATATATATATATATATATATATATATATCTACTGTGGATGTGTCGATATCCTGATTGTTGGCCCTATTGGCGATAAACAGTACATACTGCAATGCACTGCCTTTGACAAAATGAGCGATGATCAGGCTCGTGGAGTGCGATAATGAAGCCGCGTTTCCATTCCTTATTGTACGTCAAACAAGTCCATCAAATGACGATTAAGTGATTTTGGCAGTCAAGCTCTGCCAACAGCAGATATCATGTTGTCAGTAATCTCCAATTTCTAGATGTAACAAACACCGACCGCATTCCGGCCGAATTTTTTTGGGATGTTACCGGTAACGTGCAATTTGCGCGTTACCGGTAACATCCAAAAAATGGCTTACCGACAACGTGATATCTGCTGCTGGAAAAGCTGGACTGCAAAAACCAGTTGCCCGTCATTTGATGGACTTTACGTGGGATAAGCAATGGAAACGCGGCGTTTTTACCGCCCTCAGCAGCGTGATCATTTTTTTCCTCACTGTCAAGGCAGTGAAGTACATCGCCAATGATATGGTCAATAATCAGAACATTTCGTTGACTATTCCTTCTTCTTTCCTTGTTCATCATGGGGTGCTCCAATTTGCGATAACTGGACCTGACAAAATGACTCGCTTTAGGTTCCCCATATCCACCAAGGGTATATCACATGGGTGGGCAAGTTGCAACGATGGCCCAGCAGCCAAGCGAGCATCATCCGTAGTCAACAGACAATAAACACTTTTCCATGGTGAACTAGTCAACGCTGTATCGCCACTCAACATAATGACGACGTGCATAATCACCCCTCAAAATCCCATGAAAGATGGCGATTCAGAGCAGTATTTCTGGTCTTGGTTTTGTTTTCTATTTTAGACACCCACATGTGTACCAAAATCAAATGTGTATGCAGTTTTGGAGTGGTTTCTGTCGTCTTGCTGCGGCCGTCGCCAGAGGGTTACACACGCAGTCTCAGGGTCAAAACCAGACGCATGAATTTGCCCATCAAACCCAGCAGCCCATGAACTCCTCAGCTCTCATTAGCCGTTATCAGATTTTCAAGGCCTATCAGTCCTCATCACTTGCTTCCATTTCTCTTTATCTATTTAGTTTATGTGCTTCTATTGCTTTTCTCCAACCTTGACGAAAGCACTGTTCTTGGTCGAATCTCCGCGTCTGTGATAATTTCTATAATTCTCGTTATTGTAAGACATCGTGATTGAATGGCCAGCCGTGATGGACGAAGGAGCCATACATGGGCAATTTCGTAGACGGCAATGTGTGTTCAACAGCGATCTATGAGAAACCACATGCCAGCACCTCGGCCTTGTCACACAATAATGCGTGCTGCTAAGGGCACAGGCCAGCATGCCAAACAGAGTGCCTGATAACCTTGTTGGCTGTACCAGCACAAATTTGTTATGGATAGTGGAAGCCGGAAGGCGGTTTTTTCTTCGAAAACTGCTGTACTGTATAGCTTATAGTCTACGTATCACTATTCGGGCTGGTCTTCCTTATAAGATTCAAATATTTACATAATAATTCCAGTCCCAAAAGCACGATGAATCACGGAGAACACGCAGAAGAAAACAACATGAGTACAATTGTTACGTATCTTCCGAATAGACTTCTAATCGTTAGCATGCGTTTGTTGCATTGCAAGTAGGCACCATCATTTCATTGTTGATAGTAGACTTTATTCATCACATTCGAGCAACATCTTATGTTTACAATTAAATGGTGATTTAGCCAGAAATATTTCGATCAAATGGGTATAAATAGTTTTGTAGGCGGAAGAGACCTCAACTCCTAAGGGTCGAGGCTTTAGTTGGCCTTATAATAGCATAGTTGCTGAAGTAAAACGTTCACTGACCCAGTTAAGTGAAACAGTCGCATCCTGTCATTACAGTTTAACATCGATCCAAGGAACGTTTATCTTTTGTTTGTTGTGGGTATGTTGCTGCTAGGTAAATCTGGTGTGAGACTGGTTTACCAGGGCCCCATATCCACTTATTTTTTTTTCTTTTACTTTGTTCTCTTTGTTCCTTTTCCCCCCTCTCCATTCTTCTTATTCTTGCCTTTTTCCACTTCCCCTACCCAGTTGGGACATTTTGTGTCCACTTCCTACCCTTTTTTGAACACCTTTCCCCTTTTGGTATTTTTGACCATCCACTTTTCAAAAGGATGGATTTTTTTCCATCCATTGACCTTTTGGATGATCAACTTTTTTCACTCCATCACCTTCTTGGATGGATACATTTCCTTTACCAATAATATCTTATCCCTTTTCCCTTCACATATATTTTAGCAAATCTAGCAATTAGTATAAATACTCCCATAGTTTTTATTCAAAGACATCAGTCAATTGCAGATACACAAATACAGCTCTATCTATCTTACCCTCAAGCTTATATCATCCTTTGCCTCCGTTGGAACAGCCTACTCCATCGACAAACACAAGCCGCTGACCTTGATCTTTTCCCCATTAACACAAGAGACGTATGATTCCTCTTGCCCTTTTTATTTTTGCAAATTTGTAACATCAAAAGATACACTTTTCTCTTGAATTTTCTCTTTTCTCTTTATTTTCTTTTTATCACCTTCCCGTACACGTTAAACACATAACTTGTGGTTTGACTGGTGCTCATTACAAAACCTCTATCACACACACAATACCTTTTCTTACCCAGGAAAGCCACCTACCACCTTAGTACCCCATCACTGGCATTTAAAATTGCATATACAGTACTGTACGTATAGCAGGTTGTGTCGCATGCATATATGTGCTTATTAAAGCTTTACGTGGATTAGCAAACTTAAAGAGAAGCTACCTGCTTGTTTGGCTTGTGTATCCGAGTGAATACTATCTAGTGAACGAAAACATACTTCGACAATTCTATTCTGCAGCGATTATTGTCTAGACACAACATAGGACTTCTAGAATACCGGTCCTCTTCACTTGTTTTATTTTGGCCACCTCGGTTTCATACAAACATTACACATTTGATTATTTATCGGCAGTATATACAAAGATTAATCAAGCAAGGTATGAGTCTAAACAGTTTAGAACATCTCCCAGCCGATGGATTAATGCGGCGGGATTGTAGGGAAATCCACCTGCTTTCAGCACAGGCAGAATGCGCTGCAGCATACCGTAGACATCGTATATATCAATCTCGCCATCTGTTTCGTTTCCAAGCTTGCTGCAGACACACACGAGCGAGTCTGGATGCGATGCTGCATGCTTGAGATACTTTAGAAAGAAGAGTAGAAATTCGGTCTCGCTCGAAAGGAGAAAATCCACGAACAGACTGTGGTCCATGCCCGAACGGTAGCAGAAAAATAAAAAGAGTCGATGGGGTTCGAGCCCCATGATATTCAGGAGATCACTCACCCTAATAGTAGATCGTTAGCTTCACATCAGTTCTAACATAACAACTTACTGTGTACTGGCACGACTGCCATGCAAGGAGAGCACATCTAGCTGAAGGTTGACAGCATCATCATCATTGTTGCCGTGCAGTTGGAATATCAAGTCGAGCATGTCCATTTCAGTGAGATCTTGACGGTATGCTTTAGAAAAGTAGATCATCAATAACAATGATAGCCTAATTTTGCTTCATTACTTTGAATACGCTGAGATATATGCTCGATAAGATCAGTGGGTATCAGGGCTTGAGGACGAAGGAGCGAAGAGAGGAAGACTTGGGATAGCATTTTCAGACATTCGCGATCGATGACGATAGACGGGATGATTGGGTCATAGTAGAACTCTGTGCGATCCGAAGCCAGCAGAGTATGAATTTGATTGAAGGTTATAATGGGCGCCAGATCATCGATAAAATGAAGAAGTGCTTGCAGTGCCGAAGTTGGTGGAAACGAGCCTTGCTTCAACAATCGAAGTACGAGTTCCATCGACCGGCGCACCACGGTGATATGAGACGCATACCATAAACGGACTATTTTCTTATGGGACGCGAGCAGTGCTTCTATTCCATAGTCTTGCTTAGCCTTGACAAGATCAATCAGGAGCACGAGGAATGGTACATTCTAAAGACAACAAACGTTGGTTTGGAGTGGAGCAAGGGATCAATAAATAAGTAAGAAAAGCGCCCATACCTCATGATCTAGGCCAGAGGACACCCAATGGGAGAGTAAGGGATGATGCGCAAATGCACTTAAAAGAGCTTGGCCCACGGCGTTTGGCGCTTTCCGATGGTTCTTTAGGAGGGCATGAAAGATATCCAGATGATATGCGCATTCTCCGGGCAATCTAGAAACGGTAGCGTCGACGCACTTCTGCAGCCATACGAACTGCTCTTCACAGATAAAAGACGAATCCATACACGTCAGAATAACGCGCACATCTAGATCATTTGCAAACACATCGCCCTGAAAAGCAGTGCTCTAGAATGTGCGAATACATTCGTAAATACATGGATGATCTCTTACAAAACAAGCAAATATACCCAAGGCCAATCGCGTAGAGTCGTGCTTTTCAAATCATTGGATTCTGTCAGGTTGTGAATGAGCAGATTCTTCTCGGCCCACGTTGGCATAGACTACAAGAAGAACGGTCTAGTTGCGATTCTAAGAGGGAAGGTTGCCGAACAAGGAACACGTCAAATTTTGAACCTACTCTATGCTTTAAATTTTTATAATCCGCATTAAAGATATCGCATCAACCCAAGAATGTAAAACTGTATATATAAAAGACAGTTCTTCGCTCTTCTATCATCCTCTTAGTTTACGCATCTTACTCACAACTCTCATGGTCAAGTTTACTCCCCTTCTGACCTCCGCTGTAGTCCTTTTGGTCGGCAATGGCTTCGTATCCGCCCTCGACAACTATGTCGCCCGTCAAATGAAGTCAGACCTCCGAGATGCCAGGATTGTTCCCGACGGTAAGTCGCAGCGTCATACATTATTGATAATAGACACTAACGACTTTAAAGTCCTTCCTGAGTTTGAGCCTACGTCTTTCCTGAAGGTCACTTATCATCAAGACAAGATGGTCCAAGCTGGCGAGGAGCTGCGCCCTGACGAGGTGGTGGAGATGCCCCATATCTGGTTCCCTGCACCAAATAAGGACAAGCACTACACTATTGCTATGGTATGAACGATTTCTATATGAGATACTCTTATATTGACTTGCCAACTACTTAGATTGATGCGGATGCCGAGGTGCCCCAGGTCCGCCACTGGATCGCTACCAACATTGAGGGTGGCAAGCCCGGCACGGATATGCGCGACCAATCTCCGCTGCATACTTACACGCCCTACCACGGCCCCACTCCACCTGCGAACTCAGGCATTCATCGCTATGTTTTCACACTTTTTGAGCAGCCCACCGTGAACCAAACTTTTGTGCCTGAGCTTGAAAACCCCGAGATTCATCGCGCCTTCTTTGACCTCAAGAAGTTCATCGCGGACAATCAGCTGACCCCCGTCGCAGCAAGCTATATCATGGTGCAACACGAGGATGGCTATGACGGAGCATACCAGCAGCGTCAGAATCAGAGCGCGAGTGGTGCCGCTCACAAACAGGCAAGCGCAAGCGCAAGCGCAAGTGTGAGTGCGAGTGCGAGCGCGGGTGCAAGTCGGAGCATGAGTGCAAGTGCGAGCGCCAGCAACAGTGCTAAGGCACGTGCTAGCGTTCCCTTATCCAACAATCTGAAGGTCAACTGGTGATATACTAGCTTTCCATCTTTTATATATACATATACATATATATAAAAACTCAAATGTATAGTTTTCATTTCTGGGTCTATCGGAACACTTGCTCTACTTCTTCTCGCCAGATCCTCTTGGTATCGAATCGGCTGCCTAACTTTGTACATAAAAGAAACGCGCCCGACAGCTTCTTGTGAAGCCCGTAAGTCTCGTCTGGCGGTGGTGTGAGGCGGTGACGCAACATCACGGGCACCGTTTCGCGTACGCGAGCGGTGATGGTTTGGGACGAGAAATCAAACAGGTCGGGTGCATTCTGGCTGAAGGGCTCGCCGAGGGTCATCACGCTGTCAATATGAGCTTCGCGCATAACGCCCGTCTCGTAACCAGTGACGAAGCCCAGCTTCTCAGACCACTTCCAGACACCGTCCCGATCGCCACGCGCTGCCGCTTTGAGAATCTGACCATAAGAAGCAAGGAAAGTATCACCAAACTCACGGCATGCGCCAAAGTCCAACAGCTCGACACAGCCCTTGTTCCGGTCGTAGAAAAAGTTGGACCAGTTGGGGTCGGTTTGCATAAAGTGAAAGGTAAAGACTTCTCGCAGACAGAGTCGCAGCAGATGCTCTCCGAGCTAATAGATATAAGCAACATGCAACTTCGTGAGTGAAGACTATAAAAATTTCGCGTGTGCCTGTATATACCTTGTTACGAAGTTCTTGTGACTCCTCCGTTGCTTTGCTGAGCACACGGCCCTGAAGGCGTTCCAGCACTAGTACGCGCGGCGTACACATGTCCTTGTACACCTGGGGAACTTTGTACCGTTCATCACCAGCCAAAAGCTCACCATATCGAATGGTGTTGTTTGCTTCACGTATATAGTCGCATTCCCATGCCAGTTCTTCCTTGGCTACCTTGATTGTGTTGTCCAGATATAATCCGCGTGGGAGTAGGTTACTAAACGTAACGATTGCCTTGAGGTTATTGAGATCGCTATCAATGGCGTCGGCGACACCTGGATATTGAATCTTAACGACCACCTCCTTGCCGTTCAAGGACGCCGCATGCACTTGACCAATGGAAGCTGCCGCAATAGGAACAGGGTCAAAACTGCTAAACTGAGATTGCCAATCGCTACCCAGTTCCTTTGTCATGACGCGCTACAGAATGTGCTGTGAGGACCACTACTTTTTCTCAGTCCGATATCGATTCTACCTCCATCTGTTTCTTTGGCATGTAGTTTGCGCTGTCATGCACACGCAGCAGTATCTGCTCCATCTCTGGCGGAATCCAGCTCTCGGTCTCTCCCGCAGCTTGAATTCCCTGGATACTGAGCATTTGTCCCATCTTAAGTGCAGCGCCTCGCATCCGTGATATCTTGTCAACCAGTAGATCGACGTTGCTCTTACTCAAAATGGCGGAACCTTGCGTGTTACTCGATAAACCCGTGGCACGTTTAAATGATTCATTGACAGCACCCACACCGAGTCCAGTTGCCAGGGTGCCATACTGCCACAAACGACCAAAGCGGGTGGTGGGTATCCGTGATTCTTTGAGGACTTTGCGCACCTCGGGTGGTGGAGGTGTTACTGTGTCTGTGCTGGAAGCCAGATTTTCATCGATAAAAGCAGTTTCAAGCGTCTTTATCTTTTCATTTGCTGTGGAACTTCGGTTCATGGAAGATGCGTTCGTAGTGGATGTGTTTTCGGATGTGCTTGGAGGAGATTTTATGTCGATGTCACGTGATCCTGGCTTGAATGCGGTAGCTTCAAGCTCAGTGGCGCCGAGGGCTTCAGGTTCGGGGACGGCACTTTTTGCTGCCTGGTCCGTTGCCAAAGCTTCCGCTGCAAACGAGTCATGGGGGCTGGCCGCCGTGTCGGGTTGGTGTGGTTGGCTGCTTTGGTTATTTTGATAAGCGTGAATGACAGGAGTGGGATTTAACAGCGACGATGTCTTGACGTGCAGGCAGATCTGGTCGCGTTGGTTTTCGACGAGTCGCTTGCCAACGTGAGCAGCAGCAGCCACGACGCAGTAAAGATCGCCCACAGTGCGTGACATTTTCAAGTGCTGCAAGCCAAGTTTTTGACAGGCCCCGAATAACAAGGAAGAAAGGAAGACGGACAATAAACGCGGGCCCCGCCCTGCCCTTGACCCTCCGACGACGCGAACCCTTCAGCTTTTTGTTTTGATTTTATTATCATTATCATTATCATGCTCTCCTCTACCCTTCGACGGGCTGCTCTGACTACGACGGCAAGGCGGGCCCGTTACTCCACCAAGACGAGCAGTGTGGATGACAGCGAGATCAAGAAGTTTAGCGCCATGGCCGAAGACTGGTGGAATCCCGACGGCGAGTTTGCCATGCTTCAGCTCATGAACCCACCGCGGGTTTCCTATGTACGCGAACAGCTCGGAAAAACGAAAACAGAACCCAAGCCCTTCCAAGGTTTGCGCATGCTGGATATCGGCTGCGGCGGTGGCTTACTATCCGAGTCCCTCGTTCGGTTGGGTGGCGACGTCCTGGGCGCAGACGCTGCTTATGACAATATCCAAATGGCCAAAGTACACGCCAGACAAGACCCGAGACTAAGTGAGCGCCTCGAATACAGAAACACAACTGCAGGTATGACCTTCACCCATCTTATCTTTGGTTGCATCGCTGACAAAACTGCACCACAGAGGACTTGCATGCCCTAGGCGAGACCTTTGACGTTGTGTGTGCTATGGAGATCATCGAGCACGTCAGTCGCCCCGACGAATTTCTTAAAACCTGCGCGAACATGGTGCGTCCTGGTGGCCACTTGTTTCTCTCTACAATGTCACGTACTTTCCTCGCAAACTTCCTAACTGTCTTCCTTGCGGAGGATCTCCTTCGCCTCGTGCACCGCGGCACCCACGATTGGCACAAGTATATCAAGAGCCAGGAGCTCGCGGAAGCTGTGCATGGTCTCGGCCAAGACTGGACCGTCAAAGATATGCGTGGTATTTATTGGGATCCTCTTCAACGCAAATGGTGGCTAAGTCAGCAAAACGGTCTGACCGCCCCTTGTGGCATCGAAAGTCTCGAGGTCAACTACCTATTAACTGCACAACGATTACAGTAAATTGTAAATAGCACTCTTCATATCCCATCTCTATAATATACGCATTCACCCACCCATCATGACATGCCATTTAAGAGCACAGCGACCAATTTTTTCGTGAAGCTGCTACTCATAGTAGTAACTGAAAGTAATATGTATTGGGATATTCAGATTCATTCTATGACTGTAAAACTCCAGTGAATTTTCTAGTTAAAAGAAAAAGCCAGCAGCAGCGCGTTATACTGTAATTCTTTTGCATCCATTATTGTTCTAGGTGACGATAACGACGACAGAAACGTGCTGGGGCTAGGCGGCGCGGGGGGCTGATTGCGAGATAAGCAGTAATATGGTAGACATAGCCGTGGGTTATGTTCTTAAAAATGGAGATTGGGATAGCCATACAACTCTGCTCTGGATAATAACTTTTGAATGGACACCGTCGTTCTCCGACTTCTCTGCCTACGAACTGACTGCACAATAGCAGAAAAGAAATACGTATAACGGGGTTGTATTCAATGATATCTACATAGCGGAAATGAGGTGGTCTGTGCTTTTGCGCTACACGTGACCTGAGCCAGACCGCCGCTCCAATAAATCATTCCGTCTTCGTTGTGGGTGAAGCGTATTTCATGTACCGCCGTGTAATATGAATGCAATTGGCCTTACAACGACGACAAAGACGTATGGGTTCTTGATGCACTGCATTCTTGCATTTGGTATGGGCAGAAGCTATGCTTAAATGTCAAAAACACTGATATAAATACGCATTTAGCAGAGTATGTGCTACCGAAAAAAAAGGCAATTATTTCTTGATATACATTATATAACAGAGGGGGAAAACTAGGAGAAATCTAGATGGGTGCGGTGCGCAGGGTATGAACCGACTTGGTAGAGCCGGTTGGCGTCGTCGAGGCTGAAATGGGAGCAGATCCTGCGGTAGTACCATGCAGTAGAGGTGATAATAACGCATATTTCCGTAATACAGATACGAGATCTTTCTGCATGAGCGGCTTTACAAGATAATCGGTCATTCCTGCATCCAGACAGTTTTGCTGCGCTGTCGTCTGTACATCAGCGGTCAAGGCGATGATAGGTAAGGGCTGTGTTACTTTCATCTCCTTTTCCATCTTGCGAATGGCCTTGGTCGCCTCTGTGCCATCACACCCAGGCATATGATGGTCAATCCATGCAAGCAGATAATAATCGGGCCCACGCTCCCGCCAGCGCTCAATGCATTCGTGGCCGTTATTACATGTTTCCACTTGAAATCCGAGTCGCACCAACTGTTTGACGATAAGTTTCTGGGCCACAGGATTATCTGTACGAACCGCATGTTAGTAGATTACCCAAGTTCACATGTCCCTATTTACCTTCAGCAACCAAAATTCGCTGACCTTGGAAGATGGCAAGTTCCTCCGGCGTGAAACCCTCACAACCTCGTTGCAGATAAGTCGATGAGTACGAAGGTTTGATCGATGAGGGCTCGTGAGCTTCATTCTCGGCAGACACCGTGTTGATGAGATTATCACCCTCATCCTTGGGCGTAGCTTTGTCGCTTATTGGAGTAGCCATGGCTGAAGTCACTTGAATAAGTGATGCCGATGAAACAGAGGATGACGCCGCCGAGAGCGGCACGGGAGACACCGGACTCGTTTGCTCCTGCTGCCGTTGTATATGGAGCAACGCCTTAAGCAGCTTCAAGCGGCGAACAGGTTTTGTGATACGCGTAATGTCCTGCAGCTCAGGCCCTAAGCGGGACTGCCGTTTGCGAATCCCCTCCAGAACTGGCGAGTACAACTGTATAATCTTGATATCAGCAAGAATTGGGTCACGCTCAATAGCCCGTTTCATATCGCGCAGCGTATCTGACAGAGGAGCGTCAATGATGAGATAATCAAACGGCTTGTTTTGTTTTGCAGCATCCCGGGCGAGTTCGAGAGAATGGACCGCAGGTGGGACATGCTCCACTTCGAGATCTGGGAGCATGGCGAGTATCATGTCCGCTTGGCGCCGCGAGGTGTCCAGCAGCACTCGGGGCGAGCCGATCTGGCGCATCATTTCATCCATTTCGTGCAGTCTTCTATCAGCATCAACGCCAGGCTCAGCGACGACCGACGCATGGATAACCCGTACTCGGAAATGAAACGTGGATCCGACGTTTTCCTGAGATTCGACCCAGATATCACCGCCCATGAGGCGGACAAGCTCAAGACAAATAGAGAGTCCAAGGCCTGTGCCGCCAAAGTTCCTGCTCAAACTATAAGCAACCTTCTCGTACATTTCAATGTAACCATCGCTCACCTTGTTGTTGAACCGTCAACTTGACTGAACGGAAGAAACAAGCATTTTGTTTCTTCTTGGGTCATGCCTGTCACGGAGAATTGGTTGACAAAGGTGTCACTCATAGAATATGTTATATACTGACCTATACCAGTGTCCTTTACAGAGAATTTAAGCATGAGCTCATCTTCTTTGAGAGGTTCGCGCAAATCACTTGTGTCCTCTTCGACACAGCAGTTTACAACAACTTCGCCATTTTGAGTGAACTTGATGGCGTTGCCGATAAGGTTCATTAATATTCTATGGAATATGTGTTAATTATCAAGTACTAGGTGTGAAATGTATCTTCTCGATGACTTACTGCCCGATACGGTTGCCATCTGCATACACCATAGGAGGTACCTTTGGATCAGTGAAGCACGTCAACTCCAGGTTTTTGTTCGATGCGAGTGTGATCAGAAGTTCCAGGCGATCCTCAATAAGGTCTTCGACGTAGAATAGGCCATAATGTAGTTTTACTTTGCGGGCCTCCAATTTAGAAAAGTCAAGCAGATCGTCTAGCGCCTTGTAAATAAAGTGTCCTCGTATCATGTTTGCTATCACACTTACCAATGATTTGAAGCAGCATCTCACAGCTCTGCTTGGCAATCCCTACAAATTCACGCTGTTCCGCGTCGAGCTGTGTCTCGCTGAGGAGCACAATCATGCCGTAAAAGCCTGAAAAAGGGGTGCGAAGCTCATGCGACATGTTGGCCAGAAAGTTGGACTTGAGCTTCGTCGCCTTGAGCGCCTCCTCTCGACTCTTGCGTGCTTCCTCCAGCGCCTGTCGCTGACTCTCAATCATGCGCGCGTTCACCTGCGTCGCACGCTGGACAGATTTGAATAGCAAAGCATTCGTCACCGAGATGGCGATCTGGTGGCATAGAATATGAAGCACAGTGACATGTTTGTGGGTGAAGGCGTTCAAGTTGGCCTGCAGGTAAAGGACACCGACGAGGGTACTTTTGTGGATGATGGGCATACAAATGACAGACTTATTGGCGCCAGCACGGGTGAACCAAGGGCCGGTCGCAAATCGGGTATCTTCGGCAATGTTGGGAATAAAAAGAGTTGTTCGTGTATGGATCACGTAATGGACTACCAACGTGGAAATCAGGCCGTTATGATCGTTGAGAGGCATGGGAGGATCAAACGTTTCACAGCCAGTGCGAGTAGAATGCGCTGCAATACCAAACATGCCTTCCTTGATGATGATTGCGCCTGCTTCGGCGGCCGAGTTGGTCATGATGATACCGATCATCTTCTTGAGAAGCTCATCGAAGGAGTTCATCTCGTTGGATATGACTGTACAGCATTTTATAAGCTATGTCATATCACTTCCTATTGTTTCTTACCTTGGGAGCTCTTGATGATGGATGTTAAATCAACGATATCCAGCGATAGAATGGCTGCTTCCGATGTTTCATCATCGTTGGGTACTTTGTCAATGGGCGGGTCGGGCAATCCCTCTTCCCAAACGAGCACGCCGCTATCTGCTGTCGATGAAGAAAGAGGCGAGTCTGTTTCGTCTGTCTGAGTCGCGACGCTGATGGCGCTCTCGACAAAAGGCGTTGTCTTGAGAATACTTTGATGCTTCGCCGCAAGATGCCGTGCGGTACCCCATGCACCCCAGCCATTGTAGATATCCAAGGACTGTTTGATCATGGGTGCACCCAGCATTTTCATGCCTGTTCGAATATAGTGTGTGCCTGCTAGCTGATAGGCGAACGCCAGAAAAGGGAACCAATCACCGTTGGAGCCAAGCTCGATAGCATCATTGTAAAGCTTAGGTGCCATATGGGCAGTTTCGGGGGATAACGATGACAGTTCTGCTTCCTACACATAGAAACGTGAATACTATCATTTTCAATGTTACCGTAGTCTTACCACCAAGGTGTAATACATCTCATAATTGACACTCGAGTGACTACTCCACTCCTTGAGTAGCACTCGGTTCTGTTCTGTTTGCGCAATATACTTGGCGCGTGTGTTGTCATCCAGTGTTGGGTCACGTAGACCTTCAATCATGGCAACGCAATGGTAGAACAAGGCGATACCAATATGGCGGTGGCTAATAGAGTATGGGTTGGTGTATGCTCCTTAAAGTGCTTCCATCGACTTACCCCGGGTGATTGATGGAAGTCTCCAAAATTTTGAAACCAAGCTGCGCAGCCTCGTGATGGCAATGAAAATGTGTGAGCACGATAATCTTGAAACTCCAATGCCAGTTGAGTGGACTGCCAGGATTCGCGCTCTGGCTGCGAACAGTCTTGACAAAGCCTAGCTCATCAAAATCACTGTCGTCCAGCACCTGGCAAGACGTCTCTACGGTTGTCTTGCCCTGGAGAGCCAGCACAGCTCGCCATAAGGATACGTTGAGAGTATAGAGCACGTCTCGCTTCGTTTCTTCTTCCTCGTACTCCTCGATTTGCTCGTTCAAAAATGACTGGAGTTCAGCCAAGTTGCAGCCGGTGTAAAATAAGGTCGTCGAGGTATTAAAGAGTGACATGGCCGCAAAGCTCTTGTCACCGCCTGCGATGGCATACTTGAAAGCGCGCTGGAAGTGCGGAATCCCATCGCGGTAATGGGCCCCCTCTGGCTCCGACCACTGGGACAGCATACTGTAGTGGATGATAATGGACCGCGCTATCTCCGAGTTACCACCATACCGCTCACTGATTCCCATGCCCAGACGACCCAGCTCGGCTCCGAAAGCATACTCGCCCACGCGCATGGCTGTGCAGCCCAGCCAGATGAAGCCGCCGCCCGTAGCCGCGCCATAACCATGTTCGAGCGATGCTTGAACGAGCCTGATGGCAATGGTATCGACGAGGTGAGGGCTGAGCCAATAGGCGCCGGTGCATGCTTCGCTGAGGAGTGTCATGATCGCCAGTTTTCTTCGGTCGAGGCACACTCCAGGCTGGCCGCTTGCGAGATTCTCTATACCCGCGTCCAAGATTTGTTGCTTCACGCGCTGATACGAATCCACGTCGTAGAGACAGCCTTGCGGATCCAGACGTGGTAGATTCTGCATGCCCAGCTCTTTGAGCGCATCCATAATGGCTTGGATGCCGCGATCAATCTGCTGTTCCTGAAAGTACATGCGCGCTTGCACGCGCCAGGCTTGCGCGCGTTCGACAGGGCGACCGGTGGTATGCGTCATGATCTGGTCGAGGAGGCGGTTGGCTTCTTCCCGTCGGTTGTCCCACCACTGCAGCTCGGCTACTCGCATATGAAGATCCAACGTCTCGCGGTACGACGCATCAGGCTGATCCTCGTCCCAGGGTGATTGAGAGAGCAACGTCATGGCGCATTCATAGTATGGGCGTGCGACTTGGAGCGCGCCCGAGCTGAGGGCTTCGTCGCCTGCTTTCATCAACGTCTGGCGATACTTTTGTCGTGATTTGAACCGTTTGATCAAATCAGTGCTCTTGACAATGTGGTCTGCAGTGAGGAACACGTCGGTATCGTTTCCGCTAATGATCATGAGCATTTGACCGATCCGGAGGTGCATACGTTCGAGGTCTTTTTCATCCACTAGCATGCTGGCGGCTTGGCGATATCGATCGTGCACGAACTGGTACTCATTGCTCATTTTCGGCTGGATGATGCCCTCTTGAAGCGCAGTCTGGAGACCTGCCATTGCCTGATTGTCTCGTCGTATCTCTTCATCCGTGCACGTGGTCTCCGTGGCCGGAGGTGTAGTGCTACTGGTGCTGTTATTCAGGAGAAGATCGCCTGCGTGCGGAATCGTTTCAGATGAAACTGTGTGTAGAGGAGGCGTGCAAATATCGGCGTAGCTGCTACCGACACTCATAGAGTCGCTGAGGTCGCTGCATTGATCGTCGTCTTGCAATAAGTCGGTGGACATCATGAGCCATTTGATTTGCCGGAAATCAAAAACGCTGCCGATTAGGCTAGCCCACATCAGAAAGACTTGAGCATGCGGGTCCATATCTTTGAGGTGCGATACAAGGTGGCGTACGTCCAAGACATCATCGAGGGTGGCCGTCATGCCACTGCCTCCGCTTCCGTTTCTGTTGAAAGGACGTGGTGGGTATAAGATCTCGGCAATATTATCGAGCCGGAATTTCCACTGTTTTTCGTCCCAGTCGAGCCAAATGTCGTTCTTGCGCTTCATCATAATCATAAATTGCTTGGCGTAAAATGGGTTGCCATGTGTCCGATGATAGATGATATCAACCAAAGGTTGAATGTCCTCGGGCAAGCGGTGCAAGGTATCGCTGACAAGCTGTAAGAGAGCATCTACATCCAAAGGCGCCAGTTTGATAAATGTCACCTCGACGTCGGGTGTGTCGTCCTCGGGATCGATTTCCTCCCGAATGCATTCCGGTAAAGAGTTTCCGTCACGGCACGTCAGAATAATAAGCATCCGCATACGTGAGGCGATCAAGCTAGAAATAAGGTGGAGAGAAGGCTCGTCTGGGGGAAAAGGGTAAGTGTATCGTACTGGTGGATTCTGCATAGTTACATACCGGCTTCTTGAAGATCATCGAGGCACTGAAAGCGGATGTAAAAGGAATAAATGAGTATCTCATCTGTACAAAAAAAGAAGAGGTCTACTGACCAGCGTGATTGGCTTCTTGCGTGTGATCGTGCGAATGACGTTCAGAAAGACCTAACGAGACACACACACAGAGAGAGAGAAAAGTAAGGAAACCAATTGGCTGCGCCCCGGTTCATAGCCTTAGCCTTACCGCATGGAAACGCGATTCGGTATTGATATTTGGAATCATATCGTCATCCTCCACGTTGTTCCAATCGTGATCACTCAAAATGGGCTTGAGTTCAGGTACCATACCGACCATCAAGTGGACGTTGCTAAAATGCGGGCCCAGCTGTTCTTTAAGCTCTTGATAAAAGTCATGGATGACCGCTTCAGATTCGGTCAAGAGCTGCCGCAAGACAGAAGAAAGACAGCGCAAGAGACCATGGTATGGTCGCTTCTGCGCCGAGTCAAATTTGGAGGAGGCCAAATAGCCATACTGTCGGGCGTGGGTGTGAATGGCGCTCACCAGAGTCGATTTTCCTTTTTTTTTTCACATGAATCCTACTTTTTCCTTCGCCCTTTTTCTTATGCATACCTATACCGCCTTGGCCTGTAATGACAACTACTTGACAGCCTGCGCGATCGATAGTTGAGTTGTTACCCGCTGCCGTCGATGCCGTGCTACTCGTCTCATATCGCGGCGTGCCTGAGGATGTTTGTGAGACTTCACCCGAGCTTGAGTCATGTGACGCAAGCGGATAGGGCGGTTGCTGTGGAGATGTTGGTGAAGGAGGCTGGTGCTGGTGTTGTTGTTGCTGCTGCTGTTGCTGCTGCTGTGTAGGCGATGAGTCGGAAGTTGAAAACGAAGCATGGTGGTGGAGCCTTCGGGTGACAAGCCGAATTGTCTCGAGTTCCTTATCACGACCGTAGATGGTAGGAGGGAACTGGAAGATAGACTTGACATCGTGTGTGCCGAGTGGAAAGAACTGCAGAGACTATATGGGGCTACCCATGTCATTGTACATATTCGTTGATGCCAGAGGGTGGGTCAAAGAGGGACTTACACTGGGAGAATTCTGGCTGCTCAGGCGACGGCGGCACTCGAGGAGATCTTCGCGGACGCCGTAGGCACTGTCGTAACGTTCATCAACGGCCTGTGGGGTTGAAAAGACAGAGCGGGTGAGACAAAAAAAAATAACCAATCTCATGCAGAAATTTGTCCCACGTACCTTGCGCGTGAGCTTATCGATGATGAGACTGAGAACGGGCGGAATATCCATGCGCACAGTATGAGCGAGGGGTACGTTCTGAGAGAGGGCGGCGTGAATGATGGACATGGGCGAGCCGCTGAAAGGAATCTGGCCGGTCAACGTGACAAAGAACATGATCCCGAGCGAGTAGAGATCGGTTCGGTGATCCAAGACGTTCGAAGTCCGGCCTGTTTGTTCCTTGTGATGATCATCAGTGTCAGGCACACGACACACAGAAAATAAAGGGCGTTGTGCGTAGATAACTTACAGGGCTGACGTAAGCCAGTGCATTCTGCAATCCTTCTTGAGAAGAAGAGCGGGCGGTGGCAAAGGTCGAGTCGGTGATCGGCGGAGACATTTCGTCGGTAGGTACCAAAGGTGTATCGACGTCGTCTGTTTGCGTAGCAGCAGCCACGGCGGCGGCGGCGAGGACGGCCCTCCGCCAGCCAACGCTCGTCAAGAGCATATCCTCGTACGACTTGAGGCCGGCCCCAAAGTTCCAGATCTTGACTGCACCACGCCACTGCTGGAAGGCTGAGGGCCGTAACTCGCCGTGGATGGTCCCGCTAGCATGCAGGAAATGGAGGCAGGAGCAACACTGAATGGCAAAGTCGAGGAACTGGGCGATATCGGGCATGCCGCTCGGCTGAGGGGTGTATCCGTCGTCGAGATAAATAAGCGCGGTCAGACCATCTTGTGCTAGCGCAACAAGTTCGATCACTTGAGGCACGTATTGCTCGCCGTCCGGCTGTTGTTTGTACAACCTCCGGGCGAGGTAATACTCACGTTCGAGCCTCACCGCGTAGGGAGACAGCTTGACGAGCACAGGCGTTTCATCATCCAACCTTGTATAAAATAACCGCAGCAGAAAAAAGTGTAAGGGACGAATTTTTCTTTCTGCTAGGAATGACCAAAAAAGAAAAAGCGAATGTACCGTATACCGGTTGCAATGGCGATGAGGCCACCGGATCCAGCGAGAAGCGACGGTTTTCCAAAGGAGTAGTTTGGTATTCTTATGGTGAAGTTATCATAATTGACGGTGTAGTTGGCCTGCGGCGGAGCCCGCGACAGAAGACGATCGAGGTTTTGGTGTTGTCGGTTGCGCCTGAATTTGTTATCGGAGGAGGAAGGGAAATGAAAAAAGGGCGCTTGGCGTGGATGATACGCCGTGTTCGACGACATGGAGAGCAAAGAAACAAAAAAAAATAGAATGCTGCTTTTGTTCTCCCGAATAAAAAAGTTATTTTTTTTTTTTTGCGTTTTCTGCCTGAACTGTATAATTGTATAGGGGGTGAAAGAGGAAGAAAGAGAGAAAAAGAAGGTTATAGGCGAGAGGAGTGGGAGTCTGGTAACACGCAGACTGTCTGTCCGCCGAGCACAAACTACGCGTGATCCTTTTCCGATCCTCCTGCTGCTACTGCTGCTGCTGCCGTTGCTGCTGTTCTTGCTCCTGTTGAAGGATAATAAGGCGGTGGCTGCAGCCACTGAGGCAGCTCATCGGTGTGTTTTTGCTTGTCCTTCTTGCTACTTGGCTTTTCATTATTCAAGACGATGATATTGCGCCGTCCTCCGGGCATGGGTCCGGGTGGAGGAGGTGCCATCATACCACCCATCCCCGGAGGAACACCAGGAGGAGGAACGGGAGGCATCATACCCGGCGGCATCGGAGGCGGTGGCATCATGGGGTCGAAGACACCCATCCGCAGGAGGATACAGTATTTCTTGATATAATACGAGTAGAAACACAGAGCCCAGTACACCTACAGGGACGAAAAGATTAAAGTTAATCGTCGTCTGCTGTTATTATTATTATTATTATTCGCTTGTGATACATGCATAAAAGGCAATCATCATCAAGATGGCCATCAAGCCAAACTTGAGCTCGTCTTGCCAGGTGCGACTGCAGTTGTAAAAATCTTGTGACGACGCCAGCGAGGTGTTGTTAATGCTGTTGCCGAGCTGATTGGAGGTGCTGTCAATGCACCACTGGGTATACTCGCTGCGGCGGGTGATGAAAAGTATCGCATTAATAAGGCCGTCAACAAGGACAAGAAACACGCCCACAAAGACCGAATGTGACGCCGATCGTATGAACTCCCAACGGTCCTATAAATATGAACACATGTGTTAAAACAGAGGACCATGTATCTACAAGTCATTACAAGTAAAAGTATGACTTGCCAGGTACAGTGCGCCCAGACATCCGAGGCTAATCACGGCGTGGATAAGGTTACAAACACCAAACACTAGAATGGCTGCTGTATCCAAATAGGAATAAAATGCTGCCAATGCAATAATTCAGCAGGAGCTCGTATCGCTGGTTTTCTTTTAATTTCCAAAGACTTACGGCTCTTGCTTTGAAAGGAGATGATGGCAAAATAAAAACTAAGTGCCTAAACCATTGTTGAGTGCCTTCGGGCATATCTGCTTGATATATATTCGAACATACTGCCCACACGATACACGCAATGGCGCTTCCGACGCGAAGGTGGATACACCCGCAGCATTTCCGTAATGCTTGGTGGCCTGTATGACTGACTCTTGTCTTCCGATGGGGCTGGAAGAGATAGAAATCCATGCAAGGCGGATTGACGATGAGGGGAGGGGAAGAGAGAGAGAAAAGAGACAGAGGAGGAGGAGGAGGAGGAGAGGCGATCCAAAGAAGAACAATAAAAGAGATGGATCATAGGCGGGTTCAAGTAAAGGGTCTAGCGAGACACACCCGAAAAGGTGCAATGTTTTTGTTGTGTCACTTTCCTCACTGCCCTTTCCCGCATCCACCCTCCTCTAACAGAACACTTACATATGCAGCCACTTGGACGAGCGCTCGAGACACAGACCCTGTCCCTCTTCTCCAGACGCTTGCTGAACGTCCCCAAGTACAAGTTTGTCTACCAGCCGCAAGTCCGCGAGGCGGCTGTCCTCATGGCCCTCTGCAATACGCATCAAGGCGTCCCCAGTGTTCTTTTCACCATTCGCAATCTCAACTTGCGCACGCATCGGGGTGAAGTCAGGTAACAAGATCACACATGGGAGGGTCCATTGTATGTAGGCCGTCTAACAACACACGACTCTGATTATTATAGCTTCCCTGGCGGTAAAGCAGGTATATTTTTCCACGCTGTCACCAACGAGACATATGAACACTCTTCTTTTCTGATAGATCCCACCGACGCTTCTTTGGAAGACACTGCTCTGCGAGAAACCCACGAAGAGGTCGGCCTACCCCCCTCCGCTATTGATGTTTTGGGATGCTACTCGCCCATGCCCAACCGGACAGGGTCGCTACGCGTGCATCCATTCCTAGGCTTCATTAGAAACCCGATTGATGCGGCCGAGGTACGGTTCAACCCAGACGAAGTGTCCTCAGTCTTTACACTGCCCATCGAATACCTCATCCGGCCCGATGTTCGCGAAACACGCGTCTTTCGCAACACCAAGCATTCTTATACCGTCTTCAAAGTGCCGGACCACATTGAAGGCGAGCGCGAAATCTGGGGTCTGACTTCCTTCATCTTGGACGGTAAGGACATCTCCACTCACCCTCTTCTACCTTCTAACCTGTCTTACGCATCCGCCCTTCCCATGTGTCTCCCTTCCCTATAGGCGTCTTTCGCAAGATCATACCCGAACATTACTCCTAAACAAGAGCCATCATGCAATCACGTAACGTAGCATCCCCTTGGATAGAGTCAGACAAAATACAAAACGTCTATTTCTTGCGCGGTGTACCAGAATCGGCGAGTACGCTTGGCCGTGCTGACGGCAAAGAAAGACTGCGCACGTGTCCTGACAGGAGCTTGTTGGTCGACGCAGCTGCCCGGCTGGGAATCGATTCAGACGACCGCGGTTGCGCGCCCTCGCGCGTCACGCTCATCACCGTCTGGTCATCTTCGTCTTCATCATCATCGCTCCAGGTACTGTTGCTGCGCCGCCGCTCGACATAGATATCGGACTGAAGCGTCGTTGGGCGGTTCATCTCTGAGCTCTTGCGGAAGGGCCAGAACCCGGTGCGCTTGGTGGTATCATCTTGCTGTTCTTCCCAGCTCGTTGTGGACGTGTTGGTGCTGTAGCTGCTGCTGAGACGCACAAGCGAGCTTGCGTTGCTCAAGATCGAGCTCGTGTGCGAGTTGGTGCTCATGTGGGCGGCGCTGCTGCTGTTGGTGTTGGACCGTCCGTAGGCCGGCGATGTGTTGGCCCGTGGTTTCGGCGGCTCGCGAAGCAGACTGAGCTCGTCAATGATTTTTTCGTGCACCCATGGCCGCATAAGGAGGTACTGAGTAATCAGCTGCTGCTCGAGCTCAACGCTCTTGTCCTGGTCCTCGACGTCTACGCCAAAGAGGGTCGAGTTGCTCATGCGATTCTTGGCAGACGAACTGCGATGAAGCGCATTGGTGATCACGTTCGGTCGGAACGAGTGCTTCTTGGATGCCTTGACGTAGGATGACGGGAGTCGCTGTGGGTACCTGGGGGCCCTTTGGAAGCCGCGGATGAGCGTGAGGATGTCCTGAACGCGCGAATCGCCTTCAGCAGATCCTTTGACGGCAGCGAGGAGGTAGGTTATGTCATGAATAAAGACACCCAGAAACGGCACCACTGGCTTGTTCCACCGGCGTCGGTTCTCGAGCCCCATATGTTCTCTATACCGGCCGTAATTGTCTGCTTCCGACATTAGGACATTCAAAAGCTCCAGTCTTCCCATCCTCTTCTTTGGAATACAGTCCCAGGTGCGCCGCAGGCGCTGTACAGGAGGTGTGCCTAGCGCAGACACAATGGCTTTGAGGGTTTGATAGTTGCTGAGCGCAAGGCATTTTGTCGCGACTTTGATCCAGCGATTGATGAGCTCTGCCCTTCGCGACGCTTCCTGCGGCAGCAGGATCGAGTGCTCGATTGCGCGCGTAATATAATTGAAAAAGTCGGTTGAGGCAACCACCTTGGCGTGCGGTGTGCGTGGTGAATGAGCGAGGAGGGCCTCCGGAGGTATATCATGGAAGATGGAGGCCTCGATCAAGGTGAGCTGATAGGCAACGAGGTGGGGCGGGAATTGCATCAAGCTGGGAACGGTAGCCGCGCTCATGTAGAGTGTGCGCACCTTGTTTAAGGTTTCCCTAGTTTCTGCCACGGCTGCCGTACGTTGCAGGATGGTATCGCCCAGCTCGCGGTCCAAGGCCGCCGTCTTTCTGTCCTGGCCGGCAGCGCCAGGGGTGACATTGAGCGCACGTTTTCTGGCCTTGCACTCCTCGAGCGACTCTTCCAGGTCATCTAGCTGGTCCTGCAGTCTGCGATGGGTCGAAAGGAGGGGCGGCATCGGGATGTTGGGAACATAGTCTGTGGTTTGTGTAGCCGAGGGCGGAGCTAGGCTGTCACCTGTGTTTGTCTGTGCAGGTACGAGGTTGCGAGGATCGACGATCGAGTCAGCCAGGGCGTCGACCGGTGAGCGCGCGGGGCGATCGTGATGGGAAGCGGTGAGTGACCGGGGACGGGTATCTATGACGGGCATTTGGGAATGTGCGTCGGTCATGGTGTGCGGTCGGGCGGGCATGTCGTTGATGAGTTTATCGGGTACACTCCGAGAGTCTTCGTCTGTGACATGTGAGCCAAACAACAACGTCCTGTGCACTCTCTCTGCTTCGTTCGTACCTGTGGCTCCTTCAAAGTCTAAGATATCGTCGTCATCGTCGTCATCGTCGTACTCATCGTCCTGGATGGGGTCTTGGATGGGGTCATCGTCGTCGGAGATCTCATGATCACTTGTTTGTTCCGCAAAGCTGACGGAATTGCCTCGTGCACGGTTGTTGCGCTTTGCAAACACGGAGGCAGGCGTCTGAGGCAGGAAAGCCGATGGGGGAGAGACAGAGGCAGAGGCAGAGGCAGAGGCAGAGGCCGAAGAGGCCGAAGACAGGGCGGAGGAAGAAGGCTGCGGAGGATGGGGCGGAGGTGGAGGAGGAGGAACAGCAGCAGCTGCCGGCAGCTTGCTTGGTTTAGGTGGGATGGCAGGTTTATGGATTCTAGGTGGTTTCGGTGGGAGAGGCGGAGGTGTCTTTGTCCAGTTGTTGTTGCTCCGGTCGCTCCGGAGACTTTGTGTGTCACTTTCACCGGTCGGCTGCTCTTGGATAGGCGTGGGCAGATTGATGCCATTCAATGGCTCGTGGGGGAATGTTGTCTTGGGTGGCAGGGGGGCGGGCGAGTGCTCAGCAACGATTTTCTCGAGACAAACAAGGCTGGATCGTATGGTCGTTAATGCCTCGTCATACTGGGCTGGCCTGCCTACAACAGCTGCAATCGAATAGTTTAGCTCCCCTTCCTTCCTTCCTTCCTTTCTTTCTTTTCAGAAAAAACAGACGTGGTTCTCCTTGTCACCCCTACGCCAACAAAAATGACTTACTATGGTGCACAAATTTAACGCCATGGAGTTGCTGTGTCGATAGCTCGATGGCAGATAGTAGCCGCGCGTAGGCATCCTAATCATGGCACATTATGTAGTCAATATGGGCGTATTTTGTATTTCGTATTTGATATTTTGTCATGCTATGATTAGATACCAGACAAAATCATATGAGAGGAAACTCACCTTGACATGACCCTCGTCAAGCAAGTGGGCAGCTTCAGACAAGACGTGGTGTGGCTGGTCCATCAACAGAAGAGAATGGCATGAACGTGCGTGTAGTTGTATTTACAGAGTGGCGTGTGCCGAGGAAGATGCAATGTGTGCTTTGTACGAATGCGTCCGACAAGAAAAGACGTGTGAAAGATAAGAATATGTTAAGTCGTGAAGGGCGTGAGCAATGTTTCCGTGTGGTTATGAATCGGGGTTGCTGGGGATTTTGTGTATTTTTGTGAATGTATATGGAGAATGCTTTGGAAAGAAAGGAAACAAGTTATTGAACGGAAGAATGGAGTAGAAGTTGTCTGAATGGGCTGAACATGAACGAGACAAGTACGTGAAAGAAAAGAAACAACCCGAGAAGGTAAAAATTCCTTTTGCACCGGGCACAGAACCGCAGTTCTCCGCACCTTCTTCCTTTAGATCCATGTTTTAATTACTTTATCTGCCTGAAATTTGTTGTTTTCTTTCATGTTCACCCGTCTGGATCTGTCTACTCTCTTCCCGGACAGGCGTGCACGAAAGCGACTAATTTCATCTTCTCATCTAAATACCTTTTCTTTGGGTCTCCTTGCTCTGCTTTGTATGTATATGCACTGCGTCTGATTTACCGACCGTACAGCATGCCTAAACCGCATGCATAAAGGTACCTTCTATTGCGTATTCACTCTAGTAAGGTTTATGTAATTAATTGACCGCTACGTAAGTCTATAGAGGCATGCGTCCATTAGCATGTACGCAGTACATCATAAATAATTCATCAGCACACCGTCCATGTGCGAAACGATAACGCACGAGGGTGTTACGGATGACCACCCAGCTGTGATTTCTCACTCTATCTTTTCATCAGAGTTTTATAGCGCCTACGCATATGAGTTATCTGCCTACTTCACAGTGTGATTTGAAGGCACGCACTCTTGTAACGATCATGCACTTGCCTGTGAGAATATTCTCGTACGTAATCAAATGCATTAGCCAAAAGCACCAAACCATTATGTATATCAACGCAGGTATGAAAAATATACGATCCTACGTGATGCATAACGACTTGACAGATCTACTTGTATAGTGCATCGATTGAAGAAGTGTTAACCACTGTGTATTAGCGATTATTTTCGGCTTGTCAAAACCCTAACCATTACACATGTCACACTACATTACCAGAGATGCGGTAAGCCTAAGCTTTCCGATGTCATCCTTTCTTTTGTTTTTCTCGGAGAGTGACATCTCTAGCGGGATATGTACAGAGAGGCGACGTGTTCCTGTCTGCTGGCGCTCAAATTTTCACGCTTGCGGTCTATCAACAAATGGATACTAGTTTGGAGCCGCAACAAAACCGAAACTGCGAAGTATCATCGATGCTCATTGACTATATGCATAACCCAACTGTTTATGTATAAGACGCTAAAAACAGGGTCAGGTATATCGTTTGCCATGGGTGTAAGTAAGGTCTTCGGCGATGCATACATGTCAGTCAAGCTTGACTTCAACCGGGTTCTCGGAGTCAAAACACTCTGGGGTGAGGTACCTTGTCACCTCAACGTCGCACAGAGAGATAAAAAAGATGTTGTTGGACAGTCATTGCATGTGCACGAGAACTCTATTTCAATTTGCAATAAGGATGTATGACCTTTGACTTTTAAACCAGTTAGGATGGGCTTACCTTTTACATACCTAAAAAAGATGTCACCTGTCAAGCCCTAAACGACCCGGTTCTTCTACACCCATATGCCAAGGTAGATAGTTCAGCAGCGGAGTGGAGCGTCGACTGATAAGCCGACTACCACTACAGCGTGCGCAATACCAGGAATGGGCAATCTGTGTCACACAACAAAAGGTTGCACGCACTATGATCAAGAAGCCAGAGCCTGAAGAACGGCAGAATCGTATATGAGCTTCTCGTTCGAATCATATTTAAGATTCTTCTCGTTTCGTTTTTCGATACTTGGTCTTCTTTCTCCGGATAAACTTCCACATAACACGCAAACAATGGAATTTAACGTGTTAGAAGTATACCAGCAGTATATTGCTCCTTTCATCGAGAAAAGTCAAGGTGTCCTCAAGAAGAATAAAGCGATATCAATTGGTGCTGCAGTAGCTTTGGCCGCCGCGCTGTACATCAATGAGGCTGTTATCAAACCACCTCGCCGTACACGCCATCTGCCGCGTGTCGCCTATTTCGATTACATGTCGAAAATGCTCCAGAAACGATCTGTTCGCGAGTTGGCTTATGGTGTGTCCTTACCCGTCCTTGCCAAGTCGACCTCTGGCCTTTATACGGTTGGTTTTCCCACGTATGCTTTCACTAAAAATGCTGACTTAATATATATGACCCTCTTACAGCAATATGATAACCTAGGATGGTCGATTCACGTCGCTAGCCCGTCTGCTGCAAAGATAGTCTTGAACCGCTCAGGTAAAGCTAGATCTATCTGATCGTTTACTCTCTTATTTACAGAAAAAAACCTTCTGGTCCCTCCGGTCCATGTACGCACAATACATACATAGATGCCTTCCCGAAAGATCTTGACGACCGCAAGAAGAAGGCGCGTGGCACAATATTTGGCAGGTCCGAGAATGACAGATGGAAAGGGGAGCTTGAGTTTTGCTAAATCCATTTTGAAGATTTTTTATTGGCTCCAATATCCTCTACGAGAGCGGCGCAAGATGGCGACGACACAGGAAGATTGCCAACCCGGCTTTCCATCGATCAATGCCCGTGGAACTCTTTGGCAGATTGTCGCACAAACTCTTTGAGGTCATGGACGAAACCGGACCTGTTGTTCAGTTTGAGAATTTAACAACACGCTGGACATTGGATGCCCTCGGATTGGCAGGTCAGTGATGCAAATAGATGGCATGGATATACGCATGGACGTGAATTAACGTGATAGATAACAGGCTTCGACTTTGATTTCCAAGCCATCGCGTCAGAATTCAGTCCCTGGGTGCGTACCTACGAGAGTATCAACGCCGGCATGTTCCAAACCCTTTATATGCTATTTCCTTTCCTCGAGCGACACTTCCTGTGGCTCCTTCCTAATCGGCGCCGACAGCACCAGGATCTCACAGAGCTCTTGGGTCTGATGCAGTCCATGGTGGAGAAGAAAAAGGCCGATTTTGCAGAAGGCGCCAAATCAAATGTCAAGGATAACGAGAAGGACCTTCTGACGCTGATGATTGAGCAGAGCGAGGACGAAGGCGGTATACTGAGCAATGATGAGCTGATGGTAGGTTTATAAAGTATACTGTGGAGAGTACCTATTGTTTCTGAGATATACTCATCATATCTTACAGAGTAATCTGTGCGTCTTTCTCTTGGCCGGGCATGACACAACCTCGAGCGCGTTAGCTTATGCCGTATATCACCTTGCAGTCAATCCGGTACGTTGAAGCATACGACCTGCTACTTGAAACGATTAATAATTGTCTTTTATAGGATATCCAAGAGAAGGCTCGACAGGAAGCTATTCGCGTTTTTGGAGACGAACCTTGCGATGTCTTACCGACGGTGGAGGAGACGAAGAACTTGCCTTACATCAATCAGATTATAAAAGAGGTGAGTACATCATCACTTATTACCACTCGCATATGCTACATACACCTGTCCTGTCAGTTCTTGCATAGCTTCATGGATGCTGTATCTTTTTAGACACTGCGAATCAACCCACCCGTTTCTACTATGCCGTCACGCATATGTGTCAAGGACACTGTTGTTAACGATACTGTCATTCCGAAAGGTGCACGTGTAGCCCTGAACGTCTACGAGCTTCACCATAACGAGAAGTACTGGCAATCTCCACTTGTCTTCGACCCGGAGCGTTTTGCGCCCGGTGGCGAAGCAGAACAGCTCGCAAGCAGTGGAGTAGCGTATATGCCGTTCAGTACGGGCTCAAGACAGTAAGTTGATAATAATTAGTACAAGTGAGGCAACGGTCTGACGACGAACGCATATGAAAGTTGTATCGGCATGAACTTTAGCCTTGCCGAACAACGCGTTCTCCTCCCTCTGCTTTGTAAGTAGTAGATCTCATGGTGATTAATATGGCTAACGAAGATATGTATATTTTATTTCAAATAGTGCGTAAGTATACTTGGTCTCTTCCCGAAGGCTCTCCCCACAAAGACCATGTCATTACCACAGGCAGCGGTGTCATTCGGCCTATTGACCTGAATATCGAATTTCAAAAGCGATACTGACAAATAGAGTCATGAGCACATTCACATGAAGAGATGAAGAGAAATAGTTCGTCCTCTTATATGATTATTGTTTGTAAACAATGAGTGGTGTCTGTATAATTTGGCGCAACATCTCCAACTATTTATATACACCTTTCAAAGCTTCTGTGCGATGCATAGTTCAGTAGTAGATCAAACGGTCGTCAACGATGCGAAAGGCGAAGGAGAACACAATGCGTTCGTGCACGCCTGATTCAGCAGAATATTGTGGAGTGAAGGGTTGCTATGCATCTCCATACCACGTAGTGATTTTAATAATGCCTTGTTTGTACACGGGTTTCCAGAAGAAGTTTCGGTAGATCCAAATAAAAAGAATAAAAAAAAAAGCGGGCGACCAACCAGCAGCGGCCCAGATGTATGGCAGTGCCTGGTGAGTGAAGTGGACCAATATGAGGCACTGCTGCTCAGTGACTCCTCTTGATCATGAGGCAGTTCGGCGGCTGGACCACGGTGAATGATTTCCCAAAAAAAAGAACAGCCCACTCTACCGGCTCGGTGGTACACAGGCTCCTCCTATTATTGCTGCCTGACATTCACTGATCGTTGCTGATAAGAGCATGATAATAGCAATAAGGTATATGCAGTATTATTAGTGCTGTTACGTATGTACATTTTTCGCGGAGGAGGGCGATGGGAGGGGAGAGATGGCTTTTACAGGCCATCTTGGGCGCTTTGTAACTCTTGCCTGAGCTCTTTGATCCTTTTCTCTTGGTACATAATCTTATAGACGAAATATTATTGAAATTAATGCAGGAATGACTTTTTTCTGGTATGAACATTACCTTGAGAGCCATGTCTTCTTCTTCCTTGCGCATAAGATCGTGTTTCGCTTGGGCATTCTCAAGGATCACCTGAATTTCAGGAAGAAGCTTGTTTGTGAGGGCTTGCTGAGCTAATCGAATGTCGGCATCAGACACTAATTCGTATTTCTGCGCCATAAGGAACGAAGAAAGGAGTCAGCTGGTGTTCGTTGTTGTTCTGGAGAAACAGGGCAGGTGCACTCAACTGACCTTTTCAAACTTGGTCACAGTGTCGAGTCTGCTGAAATCGCTTGTCATGGACTTAAGATTACTGACTGATTCTGCGAGCTGTCCGGTATATATTGGTTATTTATGAACAAGTGTCTAGTAGGAGCAGGAGGAACATACAGCATCGGCGGTCGTAGTGAGTTGAGAAGAAGAGGCCTGTAGAGACTCGAGCATAGAAAGCGGCTTCTGCCAATGGCCGCTTTCTCGATGTCTGTTTCGTGACATGAGAGAGGGCGGGCGCGTAGAAGAGGCAAAGGCTGAAGCACGGGCCCGCACCCGACATTTTTTTTTTTTATCGCGGCGACTGAATCAGAAAATACAAGGTTTCCAGTTTGGCCGTGTGTAAAGGATAAGGGAAAATAAAAGAGGGATATTATGTATGGCACCCATGTTTGTTTATCATGATGGAGAGAGGCAAAAAAAGGGGAGACTACAAGTAAAAATATCAGACGGGGTGGAGGGGGGGAGGGGTTGGGACGAATATGAAAAGTTAAGAGGCATCACCGTGTTCACCACACTCCACTTCGTAGGCAATGATTTCGTGGAGCTGGTCCACCAGGTTGGGCCAGCGGTCTAACTGGTCATATATTGCCATTTCCCAAAGGTCGTCTGGCATGCTACTCCGAGGTGTCAGGATGAGCTGCTTGAATGCATCGGCCTCGTCTTCTGTCATCGATTGCCGGCAGTTGACAAAGAGCTGTGGGTATGCAGTGGGGAGACTCTCTACTCGCTTCGGGTAGTTCCGTAGACGTGTGATGTCAACGTGAGCCACTGAAGGCTCGCTGTAGCTCGAGTGATCGTCCTCTTGCTCGACATAGCCCACAAGGTCATGGAATTGCTGGAGTAAGGACGGTGCCGCCTGCATGGCCTTGCCAATCCGGCGGATCCAGTCGGCGTCTGGCATCTGTGACCGTGGGCAGTAGAGTGTGTTTTCGAAGCGGCTCCAATTGGGATGGAGGTGGGTGCGCAGAGTGGAGAAAAAGGCATGGTTATGGCTCACGAGCTGCCGCATCTCTTCGTCGCGGTCTAGCAGAGCGACGAGGATCGTATCTGGCACAGCTTGTGCGCAAATGTCGATGGAGTTGGAAGGCGACAGCAGTTGAGCGTCCTTCTCTTCGCGTGGTGTGCAAGGCAGATTAGACAAGTCAAAGGTGACAGACGGCTTGCGCCCGGCAAGGCCCGTCGAGGAGCTGAAGGACGGTTTGCGAGTGTCTGGGGGTGTCAACGGTACGACTGGTTCTGTCTCCATGAGATAATGCGAAAAAGGTAAGGAAGAGAAAATGAGAGAAAATGAAGAAGGGTCTCCAAGTGATTCTCCTTTTGTATTCTCAGTTTCTTTGGTCACGTTGACTTTGTGTC
This sequence comes from Syncephalastrum monosporum B8922, assembly GCA_000697355.1. Classification (NCBI taxonomy): domain Eukaryota; kingdom Fungi; phylum Mucoromycota; class Mucoromycetes; order Mucorales; family Syncephalastraceae; genus Syncephalastrum; species Syncephalastrum monosporum. The sequence continues at coordinate 798 of JNEN01001207.1, read as the reverse complement.
TCTCGCCACCATGGAAAACTGGGAGGTTGAAGGACCGATCCAAGATGTGCGTATACACACATATAAGCATAAATTCAAAAATGGGGGTGTTTTATGCTTTCACTTGATCCGTCAGCTGTAAAACAGGACGCTGTTCACCTCCTTTGCTCGTTGTAGACCTGAATCATTGACTCAAATTGCATTAGATGGAAGCAACCCCGGTGGAACACAAAGAATTGCATGGTATCTTATGGAAAAATAGGCGGCAAAAAAATGCCAAAATCATCGTAAGTGGAGCGAGGCATAATTTTTGTGTCAGACGGGGGAAACCCCTCGATTGTAGAATTGCAGCAGACATAAGCTTTCTGATGGTGCCGCTGCGAATCATTGAGCAGTATTATGGACCTTTTTTGTGACGTTGGGTAAATGACAGTGCAGCAGAAAGTGTGACCAGAGTGGGGAGGGCAGGGGCCTCTTGTTCTGCAGTCCACACGTTTTTGGCTTTCCCATGCTTGCCCTTTTAAGCACTGCATCGTCCTACAATACATACAGCACCACGCCACTTGCCACACATCACCTTTTATACACACCAACTTTTTCTATCTGCAAGCAGTACCACTACTTTATATTTCCTCTCTGGTGTAAAGCCTATCGGATCATTGCGCCAGGGATCTTTGGTTTCTCCTTTGTTTGTATACGCGTCTTCATCCATTCGGCTATGAAGTTTTATTTACGTCATTGGCCGCCCACTTGAATCACATCCACTTTGTCCCAAGGAAAAAAAAAAAAAAAAAAAAAAAAAAAAAAAAGGTTTTTTTA